>OZ012685.1:15162512-15165012 GCA_963942565.1 Maea johnstoni | reverse complement strand
ATCCGTTTTATAGATAATTACTTCAGTTCATTACTCTGTGATGTGAGTAGGTTTGGATGTTTTATCTTGCAGCAGTCAAGAGTTAGTGATTTAGTATTTTCTAGGATGGTCCATGATATATGGTACATCTGCATAGGGGTTAGGTGGGTTTTTATGATGAGGCAACAGGCCTGTCCTAGGGGAAGAAAGATAGCAAAAGGAAAATTATCTGGCCCTTATAATTCTTGGTATTTCCCCTTTTCTGTGAACGAAATGCATTTCTCTTGTAGTACATTTAATCATTTTATCTTTCCTTTCTGATACTCAATTGGTATCATGGTACCAAGTGAGCCAAATAATTACTCCACAAATTTAACATTTTACAATTATACAATATCACTGATATTATTATATCCTATTCCTATCGAGCATCAGTTGTATGTCATCACTTGACAAATATTTTTTGCTGACACTGCTAACTTAATTAAGGCATTGAGCAATTGTATGGTAATTGTCCAGTGATAGTTCTTAACCCTTTTAATGCTAACGCTACTTTCGCCAAGGCACAAGGATGCTTAGATATTTGAAAAAAACCTTGACCCTGTCATGTTGTTATTTATTGGATAGCTCTCACTAAGGACTCTCTGATGAATGCCCATGTGCCAGGGTTTCAGTTGATTTTTCAGGTTTTTATGGATAATTTTGTATTGGCCAAATTAGCCACCAGCAGCATTAGGGTTAATTTAGGAAGCAGTATTCCAACTGGAAAAAACCCACATAGCAATTATAGTAAATGAATTGCGTGGTACGATGAAACATGGTATGTCCTGGAAACATGGTATATCCTGTTGATGGGGCCTAATGGACATAATGAGTGGTATTCCCTCAATGCCTATTATATCCACCCTCACAGTCAGTGTGTTGTAACATGGATTTTTTGGTCCAGCTTTATATCTGATAAATACCACAGCCTTATAATGTGAGATCTCAGTGTAAGAGCACGTCTGAACAATACCAGCGTGAAGTCCACCACTATTGTAGTTTGATATGGCTGTACCTTACTATGGCTCCGACTCTCTTCCAGCCCCTCAAGCCAGTCCACTGAGGTTTGATGAGCACATGGCCATGAAGCTCGCAGAGAGAACAGCAAGCGCCCTCTATGATTATGCAGTGACCGGCAATATCTCCATCCTTCTAGTTATACAGCGCCATCTAGTGTCGCGTCAGGATGAGTACGGCGATTCGTAAGTAGCTTAATTTCTAAGAACTGGAGTAGTACACATACAGGGATGCTGTATCATCATCACCATAATCATCATCATCATCATCACCACCATCACCACCACCATCATCATCATCACCACCATCACCACCACCATCATCATCATCATCACCACCACCACCACCACCATCATCATCATCATCATCACCATCCTCTTCAACATCATCATCATCATTATCATCATCATCACCACCACCACAATCATCACAATCGTCATCATCACAATCATCATCTTCATCATCACCACCACCACCATCATCACAATCGTCATCATCATAATCATCATCATCATCACCACCACCACCACAACCATCATCATCATCATCATCATCATCATCATCATCATCATCATCATCACTCTCATCATAGTGTCATTTAGAAGATTTAAAGTATGATTGGGTGTAAGTTGTGAGGTATGTATAACATTTAATATATGAATCTTAATTTAAGCAACAACCATAAAAATGTCATCAGCATCAGTATCAAAAGTATCATCAACAAAAACAACTATAACAAAATTAACATAAACATCATCATCAAACCAACAACAAAAACAGCATCCACATCAGCAGCATCAGTATCAGTACTACCTAATGGGCAAAAACAACACGAACTAAAAGACAAGATCAACATCATAAATAACAACAACAACATCAGCAACAACAACAAAAAAAACAAAAGCACAACAAAAGCAACATCAGCAGCGTCAGTATCAGTAGCGTCCTCAGTAACAACAACGTTAACATCAAAAACATTCTCACAACAACAACAGCAAAGACTAACAATAAATTGTTGTGAGTTTTTATTGTGTTGTTTTTCAGTGTTCTCCATATTGCTGTAATGAGTTATATTGTGTTATTTTCCAGTTTTCTCCATATTACTATAATGAATTTTATTGTTTCATTTTCCAGTGCTCTCCATATTGCTGTAATGAGTTATATTGTGTCATTTTCCAGTGTTCTCCATATTTACTATAATGAATTTTATTGTTTCATTTTCCAGTGTTCTCCATATTGCTGTGATCCACAGACGGGTGGAGGTTCTTGGGAAGCTGCTGGAGGCGGTGGCCACCCTCGATAACCCTGACATCATCAACCAGGTTAACAACCTTCACCAGGTCAGTCTACTCTACCTGCCTTGCTAGCACTTTAGATGATTAAAAAATAATGGATATGTAGCGAAAGACCAATTACTATATGTGCTATAGTGAAGACATGGCTATCCCAGGGGTGTCGAATC
>OZ012685.1:14995012-15157512 GCA_963942565.1 Maea johnstoni | reverse complement strand
ATATATTTGTATTTACCTTGGAATGTATCAACCCCTGATTGTCTTGCAGTATATCTAACATATGGATTAAAGAGTAAATGTTTATTTTTCTTACTGCTGCAGGAAATAGATGGAACGGTTCATCAGTTGAAGGCTGGTCTATTGTACATCAAGAGAGCAGATGCCTTGCATGTTCTTCAGCGAGGTCTGCAGCTCTCATCTGGTAAGTCTTCACGTACCTCACATACAGTAAAAGCCGCTTTGAAAAATAACTGTTTTGATAATAATAATAATAATTGATATTTGATGTAGCGCCCTTTCCATCTATAAAGTTCAAAAGCTCTTTAAAGGATAGTCAGTGGACAGATATTTATGGTCCATATAGTCAAATAGACTCCTTTTGAAATAGCAATTTTTTCAGCTGTTTCTTGAAGTTTTGCACACTATCAGCAGCCTTGTTTTATATATTATACACTTAACATGTTTGATATTTTATATGAAACAATTCACCGGCTGTGAGGATAGAAATTCTTTTCAAAATTATTTGTAGCTCTGTATGTTGACATGATGCAAGAATGAATGAAATAGTTTTAAAAATAAAAAGTCTCTCACATGCCTTACTTTACAAGTATAGAAAAATAACAGACAGTGAAAGTTTTAACAAGAACAAACGCAAATGTTCATTCCAGTTGACCTTCATACTTCAAAAAAGGTCTTGCTATTTATGTTTCTGATATATGCTTGAAAGAGAATTACTGCACTGGTTCTCTCACCATCAGATTTTCTTTCCAAAAATGAAGTGAAGTGCACTTTTCTTTCAAAAGCTAAACATTTATGCATATCTACTGTACCTCTTAACTTGGTTCCTGTATTATGACCCATCAAGCTCCCGTATTTCATGATGCAGTCAATGTACATGCAAATTCTTGTAAAAGTTTAACACATTCATTTGTGGTCTGATACACATGGTCTGATTCAAGTGAAAAATATCCTAATTACCACACATATTTCAAGAGGTTTTCCTTCCAAGTATTTTCCGGAAAAATGCTCTGGTCACGAAGGTATCATGACTCTAGTCAGTCTGTATTTGGTTGCTACAAGCATGAATTGATTACTAGTATTTTGATTGTGGTGTTATAATCTGATTTTAATTTCTTTCCATTGCAGTTCTGATAAAGGAGGCTGAGGAGAAGCAGAAGGACTCTGGATGTGATCTGATATCAGGCATGGAAGGTCTCATCCTTCACGAAGAGGATCCACTGAAACTGAAATGAAGCCGAACAGCTATGTTTATGTTTCCTTTGTAAATCTCCTGGTGAGATATTCCTGAGTGCAACTCCCAAGTAGTTGAATCCTCACAGAATATTGTGGAGCTAAACGTGTAAGGTACCAAGTGGTTGGATCTCAGTGATAATGCAGAGAAGGCAAAATTTGCATAGAGAGGGTATTAAACCTACTTATGCTCCAAGTACCCAGAGATGGTCTGAAAACTAGGATGTGCCATTTATATTTGATCTCTGTCCACAAGCAGATGTTAGATTATATATATATATATATATATATATATATATATATATATATATATATATATACTGTAGAACACGAAATTCACGCGTGTCCCAAGTATAGCGAATTGGGGAGTTTTTGCATCATAGCGTATCTTTATGTTAGCGACGATAGCCGCCGCTGACAGCGCCAGTACAGTAATAAAAAAGTACAGCGTTTTTATATATAGCGAAGTGGAACCACACGCTAAGTACGCTATATATAAACACACGCGGAAATTTCGTGTTCTACAGTATATATATATATATATATATATATATATATATATATATATATATATATATATACATATATATATATATATATATATATATATATGTATATATATATATATATATATATATATATATATATATATATATATATATATATATATTAAGATATTATACCTTATTAATTATTAGATTGCCTAAAGAAAGAATATTGCCATATGTGTCAGAATATGCTCAAATTCCGGTGAATTGTTTGATTTATGTGGGCAACTTTTAATTAAAATAAGGTAGCCTTATATGAATTGAAATAAGGTAGTCTTTGATGCAACTAATAAAAGTATCATTATACCTCACTTGAAGATACTGTATTCTGATTGGTATAGAGAGATGGCTCAAATCTTTTGTAGAACTCAATTCCTCAAAAGAGTGAGCTTAAACTTTAAGCTCCCCTGTTTGAGGGAGCTTAAACTTCAAGTTACCCCGTTTGAGGGAGCTTAAACTTTAAGCTCCCCTGTCCCCCATTCAAATTTCAAGCTTCCTCGTCTGAGGGAGCTTAAACTTGCCTAAAGTCGGTCAGCATGCGGACAGTAAACTTGCTGCTTAGATATTGCTCTGCCTGAGATTATTGCAAATTTCAACATGGATTTTGGTTGCCCAGGTGTAATAATAAAACAAATATGACATTCCTGTGGGGTGGCTATCATGATTGATCTACCCCTCATGAGCATTTTCAAAGTCGGGCCACGCCCTAAGGTGACAATACTCACGAGGGGTAGATAATCATGTTAACCACCCACAGGGATGTCATATTTGTATATTGCTAAACTTATTACTAGAAATATACAACAGGTCACAATACAGTAATGGTTTGGAACATTTTTCAAGCTGTATCATATAGAACGATACATGTGTTAATATTTTAGTTGAAGCAATCAAAAATGTCCTGACTATTTGGTAGGTATTTTTGACTTAACAAAATTTGAAGGGGAATTATTGATTAGAAACTTATAAATTAATCTCCTTCAAATATTTTGTGAGTTTATGTGAGTTATTTTCAAAGATATCATAGATACAGAGGATAGTTATACTAGTGGAATTCTCAAGAATGGATTTTATGAGACAATTTATGGCGTTCTTATGTGATTAATCCTCTTACCCCAGAATTTGTCATTTGGTTGCCACTGGGCTACTGAGTTTGTAATCTCCTTGCAAGTTGCATCACAGTGATTTGCCACAGTACTTGATACTTTCTCTTATTTTTTGCACCAGTCTTACCCTTTTGATGTACTCATAGCATCCAGGTCGGCCATTAAAGCAGCTATCTATTAACCAATGAGGATTAAAAGAAGTCAAATCTTTCGGGTGTATATATGATTATGTTATTTTAGAGCTGCACTCACCACTCACCAACTCGAGTGGCTCGAGCCCTTGAGCAAACTCGCCGAGCTCGAGCTGAAATGTTCAAATTGTGAGCTTGTCGATGTTGGGAACACAAACGTAACACAGGGCACATAACACACATTATCAACATGCATAACTGCTTATCGCTGTCATGTCTTCTTTACAATCTCCAATGTATACATTCAAGCGGTGTTGAGTGTTAAACTGACCGTTTTACCTCGTCAGCACGTTTTGAAATTAAATAAACATGGCAATGTTCATAAATGTTCGCCAATAAATATTTATTTCTTAATAGCTGGGCTGGACAATAAATATCTTTTTGGAAAATCAGAACGTCCGTGAGCTCATGAGCTCACGAGTCAAAAGGGTGGTGAGCTCATGAGTTGATCTCCCTCCGTGAGTGCAGCTCTATGTTATTTGTATTGTGATTGGTTTGGGTATTTTGTTTTTTATGTGGTGTATGCTTACTGCACATAGCAATTATTTGTTTTTACATGTTTAAGTTTGACAGAGACCATGAACATATGTTTTATTTAGGTATTTGAGTTTTGAACTGTATACGTGGAGGAACGCCATATATAATCATTTACACATTTACAGATCGTCATTCATATCTAGAAGCAAAGGGAAAAGGTTATTAAAAGAAATGATTAGTGTAGAATCAATAGTGAAAGGTTATGTAGCTTGCTTGGTAGGCATACGCTTCCTTTACTCAACTAGACATTACCTAAGGTTGGATTAGTATGTTTGTAAGCATAGGCCTCCTTTGCTTGACTAGACACTCCTTAAGGCAGGATATATATATATATATGATTGGCTAACTGTATACTATTGGCAGAGCGCTGATGTTGGTCTAGTTCACCAACGGCAGACACCTGGATCAGACCTTATGTTTCTTATGCTTGGTATTCAAATATGTATTGATTTATGTACATAAATACATATCAACATAGCACGCAATTAATATCCCTCTAGAAAAGGGTTTCCTAGCATTTTAACAGGCGGTTTCAGCATGAAGCAGATTATGAATACTACCCACTAAAGCCCTAAATCCATTGGCTTCATATGCTAACCTTTATTTGTATTTTCGTATAGCCTAATTTGGGGGATTTATGTTTCTTTTCTTGTATATCCTTGCCTGAAAATGATACGTCAAACTACATATTCTATAATATGTCTCATTTCCTAGACATCTGTTTTATGCTAATGCTTGTTCCCTCCCTGGTGCACATAAATGTTGCGGTTTAATCAATTAGACTTAAGCCATGGGTTATAATAACCTGTCTGTAGAAACATGACAGTGTTAATTATGTTCCAGTTGTAGAAAATTATAAAAAACAGATAAGAATATTGGATAATCCTAGAATGTAACATAGTTTTGTAAATCCACATCAGACTAGAAAAGGTTTCTGAGTTTTTGTTTGTTGTTCAGCATCCCTTGATGAGATTTATGGAAATGTTTGTACATGTAGTGAAAAAATAAGAAGCATATTTTAAAGATGTATTATTAATATTTACTTTTGGCGGGTCACTTCCACAGTATATATGTCTATTTACAAGGCGTCCCAAAAGCACACTTTTAGTTATGCCAAAAAGCTGCTGGTCTGCAATGGAATGTCACATCTGTGAAGAGTAGATCTAACTTTGATCAACCACGCATTCTAAAATATATATGCCTCATTGTATATGTACATTTAGTTGATTATTTTTGTTATTTGCCCATCGTAAACGCAGATTTAATTCCTTGTGCCACATTTCACGTTTTTATTTGAATAAACACAAGTGAAAAATAAAGTCGATTATAGCACTACTTGTCTTTCAATTGAAATATATACCCAGCAATCCTTGTTGGCCATATACCAAAATTAATCATGTTAATTGAGATTTTTCTTTCAAGTATACTGTGCATTTTCTTGGCTCAACATTGTATACTATTCATCATTTATCAAATTATCTCAAACATTCTCTAAATGGCCAGATTGTATGTGCACATGTGATAGATGTCAATAACTGTTTACCAGGGCTTCAGTGCATTAATTAAGAAACTATGTTTATGATTATGCATATTCATGTTTATGATTGTTATTAGAATAATTGCCCATCGGTAACTTTTTTTTATACCAAAGAAACAATGATTTTGCCCATTCTGGACTCCCTAGTTTCAGAAAGCTTGGTAAGGCTCTAAGTGGCATTCAGAAATCTACTCAATTGAAGATCAGTTTCGTTATCCTTAGTTTATTTTAGTCTGATTACATTGATTTCATTTCATAGAATTAAGACCTTAGATGAATAAAAGAATAGATATGTAGTCAGAGACCAATTACTATATGCTCTATAATGAAGGCCTGACTATGCCAGGGGTCTTGAATCTGGCATAATTGTGACGTCAGTAGGAGAAGGACCAATGAGGGCTCTCGTATCATTTACATTACAGAGAAACTTGCACTGCAATATGTGCAGAAGACAACTTTTTGGGCTATTCACCAAGGCCAGTATGTTCAGGATGACCTGCTGGTTTCATATCCACTTGTTATTGTATTTATCTGAGTTAAAACGAACATTAAACATAAGAAATGAGCACCTCTCTCTCTCTCTCTATCAGATATTCAGGTTTTAAACGCGCATCACAATGTCAGATTTTCAACCAAGCACAGGCCTTACAAGCCAAGTTAGAAATACGAGATAATAAATGACACAATATTAATAGACATGGTTTTGGGGCTTATTTTGTAATTTACATAAGTAGGCTTAAGTACATCTTTTGGATGAAGACAGGTATCTATAAAGGACCGGCGGGTTCCATATATTTTCAATCTTACAACCACACTCCCCAGCCTCATCATAACACACATATCTATAATTGAGAAGCAATTAGATAGGTAAATGAAATCTGGAATCCTAAGACCTGAGACGACATTGATGGATTGCCTCAGGAAACCCTTGCAGACGGACCTAATATAGTTCATAATTACAGTTTTGCATAACACTTTATTGCAACCCTGAAACATGGAGATGCAGAAAACAAGCATGTCCAATACTGCAATTCAACGTTCTACAGGGAACAAGGTCACCATTGCTAAGTGAAAGCAGGGAGCTTTTATCTTAGTATGGTGGTCTCTGGTGAAAGCAAGGGAAATGATTGTAGTCTGTCATGTTTGGTTAAGAAGTACATACAGTATGTTTTCGAGCTGCGGCTTGATATCAATTAAAACCCTTACTCCGCTTGTCACCAATTTACTCTTCTTCACCAATGAATGAATCAATCACTCTATACTTATGATTACTATAGAGCCAATTCAATAGAATTTACTAGAAGATCGTCATGTTCGGTTAAGCTATCGAATGCGCTAACAGTTAGTTCAATTGGGCCAGTAACAGTTCCGTTCTGTTTCGGGATCCTGTTATGCATATTCATGTTTATGATTGTTATTAGAATGATTGCCCATCGGTAACTTTTTTTATACCACAGAAATTATGATTTTGCCCATTCTGGACTCCCTAGTTTCAGAAAGCTTGGTAAGGCCCTAAATGGCATTCAGAAATCTTAATATTATCTTTACTCAATTGAAGATCTGTTTCGTGATCCTTAGTTTATTTTAGTCTGATTACATTGATTTCATTTCATAGATTAAAGACATTAGATGAATAAAAGAATAGATAAGTAGTAATGAAGGCTCTCGTATCATTTACATTACAGAGAAACTTTAGACCGAAATATCTGTCTCTACATTTGCCTGGATGTTGATTTTCTATGTTGATTTCGCTATTTGGACGTTTTTTTTTTAATATGTTCAGGATCTCGTTGGCATGCCAACGAGATCCTGAACATATTAAAAAAACGTCCAAATAGCTAAATCAACATAGAAAATCAACATCCAGGCAAATGTAGAGACAGATATTTCGGTCTAGAGAAACTTGTGCTCCAATATGTGCAGAAGACGACTTTTGGGGCTATTCACCCAGGCCAGTCTGTTCAGGATGAGCAGCTGGTTTCATATCCACTTGTTATTTTATTAATCTAAGTTAAAACGAACATTAAACATAAGAAATGAGCACCTCTCTCTCTCTCCGGCTCTATCAGATATTCAGGTTTCAAACGCGCATTACTATGTCAGATTTTCAACCATGCACAGGCCTTACAAGCAAGCCTTGATATCAAGTTTAAAATATGAGATAATTAATGACACAAGTTTAATAGACATGGTTTTGGGGCTTATTTTGCAATTTACACAAGTAGGCATAAGTATATCTTTTGGATGATGACAGGTATCTACAAAGGACCGGCTGCTATAGTTCAGTTCAATTTGAAGCGCACGCCCTATTACTGAGAGCCTCATATATATTTCTAATCTTACAACCACTCTCCCCAGCCTCATCATATCACACATATTTATAATTGAGAAGCATTTAGATAGGTAAATGAAATCTGGCATCCTAAGACCTGAGACGATATTGATGGATTGCCTCAGGAAACCCTTGCAGACGGACTTAATATACATTGTAGTTCATAATTACAGTTTTGCGTAACACTGTATTGCAACCCTGACACACGGAGATGCAGAAAACAAGCATGTCCAATACTGCAATTCAACGTTTTAAACGGAACTTAATGTCACCATTGCTAAGTGAAAGCAAGGGAAATGATTGTAGTCTGTCATGTCTGGTTAAGAAGTACATACAGTATGTTTTCGAGCTGCGGCTTGATATCAATTGAAACCCTTACTCCGCTTGTCACCAATTTATTCTTCTTCACCAATGAATGAATCAATCACTCTATACTTATGATTACTATAGAGCCATTTCAATAGAATTTACTAGAAGATCGTCATGTTCGGTTAAGCTATCGAATGCGCTAACAGTTAGTTCAATTGGGCCAGTAACAGTTCAGTTCTGTTTCGGGATCCTGTTCAAAAGTTATTTCTTCTTGTGTTTTTTTTGTTTATGTATGTGTATATTATTGTTGTAACCACAATAAACATACGATACGAAACAATTAACTGCCGCTTATCATCAGATCATTGATTACAGTTGGAGGCTTCCTTTGCTAGCTGCATTTATCATGAAATTGGACAAGTGTGTATTCACATGATAGGTATTAACCGTATTATATAATGATACAATTACTTACTTGTAGATCTCGTCTTATTCCGCCTCAGGTGAGATGTTTATGAAAAACTTCCAAATGTGTTTTCTTTTGAATTGCATTTTAAGAGTCCCTGAATACGTTTCCTCCTCCCAGATTGCACTGTTAAAGAAGAACGTGTTTTCTTCTCGATTGCAGAGACTAGAGCCTCAATGTTAATCAAGTGGTGCCTCATCTGTTTGCACCTGCCAGGTGTGGCAAGGGCGAACTCTGAGGAAGAATAAGAAACTGAAATTATGATTTCAGCTAAAATGAACATCACTGTTCCAAGGATCAAGCACTGCTAAAATGAATATATTCTATTAGAAATATAATTATGATATCTGCTAATCTAAATTGAGTACTATATCATATGTGGCCAATGGCAGTCAGGTAAATTTGTTCACGAAAAATAAGTTAAAGGTAATTCTAGTCTCTTTCATAGTACTAATCTGGGAGTAGTAGTCATGTATTTCTCTGGTACTAATACCAGGTATACAACTAATAGGCAATGTACATCTATGCTAATACTACAACATCGACAGATATAAAAGGAGTTATTATACGTAGCTATAAAAGCTGGGATATTTTGACTTAATCGTCTCAGCACGAATCTCGATCATATAGTCCATGCCACGGTCGGAGACAAAAACAACTGTATACCGTAAATACGACAGGGACTAATGGACCAGTGTGAAAGAGAAAATACTAGTTTTATTTTATTTACCTTCCTCTATAGAGGGAGAGTAAATATTTTTTTATTTACCATCCCTCTGGAGTGGTCAGGCAAAAATAAATTTTATTTACCCTCCCCCAAAAGACGGTCATGTAGAAAAAAGGGTTTTTATTTTCTTTCACACCTGATCCATCGTACGTAACAACGACGGGTACTAGTGGTAGGTGTGACGGTGATCGACGGAGATAGACTCTCTAGACGGCAATCCCCCATTTCTGTAATTATTTGTCCAACTCTGGAATTGAGTAATATATTTGTTTAATTGAATGAAATATGTCACATTTAATATCATAATTCGAGCAGATTTTCACGGTCTACATTTATCTACATTTATCCATGATCCCAGATTTATCGGAGTTATGCGAACTTATCCGCGCAATTTATGCACTGCGCACATTCGGTGAACAACCAAAATAATCCTGTTAAGGTCTTACGACACTTTTGGAAATCTCAGTTTAATTTTCCTGAAATTTTGCATGAGGAAAGAACATAGCACAGTGATCTTCAAAACATCTTAAAATTATGGGGTCATCAACTTAGTGTTTTTTTCACAGATTTTTGAAAAATTAATGCAATTTATGCCACAAACATCACTTTCTCCAAAATTGGTGTCTTTCTTTGCCAGATTTATCCCTTCAAAGATACTGACACTGCCTGAAATACTGTTCTGCCTTGTTGAAACTATTTTCTGCTGTTATATGGGAATTATTGTGCAAGATCAAGGAATTCGAGAAACAAGTTTTTAGCCCAAAATTGATATAAGTCGGATTTGCCTAGTTTAATTTTCACCAATTTTTGTTTACACTATCTACACAATGCCCTAAATAAGAAGACATAATGAAAGTGATAGGTCATCGTGTTAGTTTTCAAACCACATATGGTCAAAGTTTGTGAAATAGGACTTTTTGGGGGCAAATTTTCATGAAAATGTTAGAAAAGAGTTACTCAATTGTTACCGTAGATGCCCATTCTTATACAAGATATTGTTGAGCATGGGAACCCCATTTTATACACATGAATTATCACACATTATTCCTGAAAACGTGTCAAAACATTAAATTCAATGAATATGGAAATCACTGTAGCCAAAAACAAAAAACTCATAGGATACTATTTATAATAGGCAGGGATATTCAGAATTGGTACATATTCAATAAAAATCAATTTCTTTTCAATTTTTCCAGTGATGTCAGGTAAATTGTAATAATTATTTTTAGTTTGTCCAATACCCAATAGGTGTCGCCGGTATAGAGTATCGTAAGACCTTAAGGTCTGTATGGTGTGAGATAATGAGACTATTACTTAATTGGAAGAATGGGGTTAACGTAGTAATGCATTTATACCTGTCGGTGGTGAACTAACTTGATATTCCTTTCTCACGCCAATGACAGTGACGTTCCCAGCGAGACTATGTATCTACTCTCGTATCATCGGGATGCGGATTCAGTCGGAGGCATGTGTGAACAGAAAGTTGCGGTAAAATGGTGTTTGGCGTATGTTTTCCCAGGGTACTGCGATGTCCTCCATCATTTATAAGTGGCTAGACAGGTGTTGATTACCGATATTACAAATTGCTGCCACGTAGACCACAGATACCCTAGATCATTTCCATAATGAGACACTATCAAAACCACATTGGATTTTATCTTTATTCATTTTATTTCATTTAACGTTTGAGCTTATGTGGCGGTAAATATTAAATAACTATACGGGAACAAAGCTTTTTCAAAGCTGTCAGTACAATTATCCCATTTGTACAGAGTACGATATTTTCTTTCAAACGTGACAAATTAAAGACATTTTATCTCGCCAGATGTCGCCTAATATCGATACTGTGATTTTACTTCTCCGCATGTTATGTCTTCTCCGCACGAACTTCGTGTTGCCCAGGGCCGACCGTTCCGTCGCTGCTACATGCATCTCTCACCTTACCAGTCCCGTTTTGAATCAGTCCCGCCCGAGGCATCCATAGGAATGTTGCCATTACGTCTTGTACTTTAATTAAGTTCATTTATGAATACTTTTGCAGTGTAATTCTACTGTCAATAAATGATATCTTTAACCACGACAGTTATCTCGGTATTTTACCCCATGATTACTTTGAGTTAATTGTGACAAACCTGAGACGACATTGATGGATTGCCTCAGGAAACCCTTGCGGACGGACTAATATAGTTCATAATTACAGTTTTGCGTAACACTTTATTGCAACCCTGACACACAGAGATACAGAAAACAAGCATGTCCAATACTGCAATTCAACGTTTTACACGGAACTTAATGTCACCATTGCCAAGTGAAAGCAAGGGAGATGATTGTAGTCTGTCATGTTTGGTTAAGAAGTACATACAGTATGTTTTCTAGCTGCGGCTAGATATCAATTGAAACCTTTACTCCGCTTGTCACCAATTTATTCTTCTTCATCAATGAATGAATCAATCACTCTATACTTATGATTACTATAGAGCCAATTCAATATAATTTACCTGAAGATCATGTTCGGTTAAGCTATGCAAATGCGCCAACAGTTAGTTCAATTATCAACAGTTGGACCAGTATTAACAGTTCCGTTCTGTTTCGGGATCCTGTTAAATATCCCAAGTTATTTCTGTTTGTGTGTTTTTTTAAATGTATGTATTTGTATACTTTTGTTGTAACCACAACAGTCAATAAACATACGATACGAAACAATTAACTGCCGCGTATAATTGATTACAGTTTTGCTGGAGGCTCCCTTTGCTGGCTGCATTTATAATGAAATTGGACAGGTGTGTATTCCCATGATAGGTATTATATAATAATATATGATAAAATATAGAAACCAATTACGAAACGTTTTCGGATCAGAACCTAAATGGGGTAACGCTGAAAGGGAGTGATTTTAGCCTGACATTACCTCTAGTGTCACCCGCCGGCATAACATGTGTTATGATCAAGTTAATAAATGTTGGTCGAAAAAATCATTGTCTGGATAACAGTAAAACTTGAAGAGAGAATTAAAGAAATAAATACTCATATGACGGTCTAGAATTCTATGCCGGTATATTCCTAGTCCTATAATACTGAACCTTACTACTGTATATGCAACGATATTTTATTGCGGATGTTCGGTGTTGCACATACCGTCCATATGATATCAAAAATGGGAAAATATTTAGGGTTTATGTCTGAAGTAGTATATTCTTTGCTCGTCCCCTTCTCCTCGAGGAGGGTCGCACAATTCGTGACATTCAATTGACCGGCGAAATCCGACTTATGTTCAGGAGTTCAATATTTCTAGGTAGGGGGTTCGTTCTGCGTGGGGGGGGGGGGGGGGGGGGGGGGGGGGGTGTGGGTATTTACCTTTAACATCCAGGTAGAATCTAGGTGACTTCATTGGCAGAAAGATGGACCAGACATTATGCGAATCACAACTTACAGCTGTTTTATTCAGTGATGTTCTCATCTGAGTATCGGAAATATTTTCACTTTTAGTGTTGAAATGTTCCGTCTGTAACGAAACGATACATGTCAGAAAAGGAAGAAACTGGAATCATTATTATTTGTTATCTCCGGCCATGAGATGAAACTAGTCGTTATTTATCAAGGGTGTTTCAAAATAACCGATTTTATGTGAAGTTGGTGTGCTCATGAGTTCCGCCTGGCAGGTTTTGGTGGCAGGTAGCAGATACCTATTGATATATGATAATCTAAATGCTACCGGAAATAGATTAGTGTATCCTGTGAAGGTTTACTTACACATCCTTCTCACCAGGCACTACCTGCGTGGCAACTAATCTGGATAACTTCTAATCTAAGACTGGTCACTTTTGCTTTCAAGTTCTTTTTCAACTATCTACTACAAATACTATACATATCGTATACTACATTAATTCTTCCTTCTTGGGATCTTACTGGTATCTCCTTAGTTACCATAGCGACAGAGAAATCGGATACCAAGAGATAAGCCACATCCAAGTAATCGTCCTCTTAATTAATATTCATGATTAAGTTCACGGCGTGCAACATGATTGGCCAATCTTGGCACGAGGCAAGGCCTAATTGATGATTGACAGACAGGCTGGCTGTACATAACAAATGTTCCTGAGATTCGTCGGCAGAAGCAGGATTTCCCCAGTGGAGTAGAGGACCGGGTGCCAAGATGACATCCTTAGCAAATTTAGACACAAGTGCCTCAGTATACCAACCGTCACAACTACTAAATTGGGTCTACCTCAATCTTACTGAGAACCAACAAAACAACTTGACCAACAACCAAGCTCAAGGATTATTTACTGACCCGTGGTCCAGCAACCAAGTAAGCTTCCATCTTTGACTTCTTGTGGCACCCGTCATCTTTTGCGACGTTCAAGAATCCTCACATTTTTCTTGTCTGCACCAGTTGGATTAGTTTGTTATTAATTGTGTATGTTGCACACTTTGTGAATGTCACTTCAAAACGATTAAATTTGGAGTTAACATCGAACTTTGTGTAACTCGCGCCAACACGAATTTAACCCATCATTAGCATCAATATTCGTCTGCTCGGCTCTTGGGCGATGTTTTCGTCTGTTATCAAAATGCAGTGCCACTTTGGACCAACCTTCCCGTTCTCGGGAAACTAGGTTGCAACTTCTTTCGATCCCACGTTCGTCTCAAGTTACTTGAGGCATGATCAGGAATAGAAATAGGATATTGTCGGGCCCGTAACAGAAATGTTCATGGACCTTCTCAATCAATAATTATTCAATGAATTGGTTTTGTTAGGCTCCAGGTTTTCCTCTTTTGGCGCCTAGTTTAGTCTACTCACTGGTGTACTCGTAGAAGCTATGGTTGGGCTTGGTTAGTGACTCCGTGTGAAATCCCATAAATCATAAATGGAATTATTTTTATTGCAATTATTTATGTTTGTGGCCAATTAAGAACCTCAACTGGATGTGCTGTCAACAACACATAGACCAGGCATGAGCGGATTTGGTGAAAAGGAAACCATATATTATAATTTCTTGTGCTCTTGTATTGGGAAGAACTCCACTTACCAGTTTACAATAAATGCAATTATCACATCCATTTTTAGGTACTAAGCCACATTGCAAATTGGAACACTTCCGAATCTTATGTTCAACTTCTGATTTGAGGTTAACTTACATGATCAAATTTATTGGAGGTTTGCCACAAGTTAGAAGTGATTCTACCATGACCGCCCTGATGATGGGAATTGGAAGGTAGTATTTGCTTTGTCTGGATAACACCTAATTATCACCTACTTGTTAAAGATAATTCTATTCAACCCTAATTGCTCTGCAAACAGTAGCTTCGTGGTGTGTCTAAAACACAAGTCCTAACAGGGGGCACAGGACTGCAGCTTACAGAGGAGTGTTCTTGAAGTCCAAATTGTCTTGTTGCCACAAGGAAGTCTTGTAACTTCAGTGCTAGCTTTTATAAATAACATTTTTGCATATGGATCCTCACCAGAATTTTTAATAGGTCAACCATTGAGGTGATGTGTATTCTTGAAATATATAGTGTAATTCATTGTAGGGGTAAGAGTTATTTTTACTTTGTCCCATGTTGTGGCAATGTGCTCTTTAATGAAAACGGGTAAAACACTTGTGTTCATAAAAAAACTTTAAAACTTACCTTTTCTGTGAGAATGTATACTTTTGTAACTTAATGGACAGGTCTAAAGGGTAGAACTTTAATGGAAGTTAAAAGATGAAAGGAATATATATGCTACATTGATGCTAACTTATTTCTTTCTGATACAATGTTGTCATAGTGTTTCTTGATATGCAGAAAGATTTCTAGCTATAACCCTGTACTATTTTACCAGGAATGTACAGGAGGATTGGATATTCAAGCACATGGATATTGGGAGGGGGGGGGGGGGGGGGGGGTGTAGGTATTTACCTTTAACATCCAGATAAAAATTCTGGGAGGCTGTGCCAATATCGTTTGAAGTATGACGTGATTGTTACACCTGTACCTGAAGGGACCTGTATCACAGAATGTATTGGCTGAAGTCCCTGGTCATATTGACCACCAGAGGGAGGTAATTTCATCAATACTTATAGTGTACATATGTTTCATCTTGATGTCACCTCTCTGCTTGGCAAGAACATCTTTATAAATAGTCTACTTACACTAATGTAGATATTGTACATTATTAAATTGATCAATTTATTTGTTGAAAACCTCCTGTTTACCAGAAGTTAAATATTTTGTATTCTTGCTCAGAAGTTATTTGGTAGGACCGGTGTACAGGTTGGGGCAGGGTTAGTAGATTCCATGTGCTACAAGCCCTACCAGGCTTGTAGAGTCTGGTTATTGTCAGACCCTGAAAGGGAACCCATGGCTTAACATAGTTATTTGTTTTCCCCTGTTTCTCACATGTTCAATATATCCAAGTTTTGTTGTGACAGTGTACTACAGGACATGATCTTAGTATGTATATAAGGAGATGTATGTCTTCACCTCAGTCTTTCTTGGGACTATGGAGGATGAGGGTAGCCTAGGATAAGGCTAACCTGCACCATCTGGATACTATTTTGTTACATACATGTATGTGGTGTGACATCTCTTTGACTTATCTTGGGATGTGGGATGCTGATGGCCTGGTGCTTCCTGCTCCCTTGAGTGTAGGTAATGGATGAGTGGCAAGAGTGACATGGAGTGATGGATGACTGTCTGCCCGTGCTTGTGCTTATGTATCTACACAACTCTAACCCAGAAAACAGAAATGTTACCCCATCCTGTCCTTCACTGAACACATTTATTTTTGGTTGGGATTTGCAGTTCCAGTGTATTTTGTATAAAAAGGGTGATTATTTTTTGAGAACCCCTCTATTGATTATGTGTGCATATATATATATATATATATATATATATATATATATATATATATATATATATATATATATATATATATTCCTCCCACCCACAACAGTAATTAATAGAGCATGCATCCCATTTCATGTTCTTGACAGTCGATAACCTATTCATATTAAAGTGTAGGACTAATTCTATGATATGATTCTGTGTTTCAGCAAAATGTATTGGAGGATATATTGCAACAACAACCCAACCTGTCCAGCCAGCTCTCAAACTCCCTGGCACAGGTCAGTCTGCGACAACAGATGTCTTCACCCTATGGAAGTATAAACGACATCACAGATCATTTCAATGATCTGTCGCTCTCAATGGAACGGAAACCTGGCAAGAGGCCGCCAAGTACTTACCTGTGTCATCTCTGCTTCAACAAAGGTCACTATATCAAGGATTGTCCTCAGGTAAGTTTCTTATTCTCAATTTTGTCATATGTATTTCCAGAGATGGGTGAAAGATTGTACATAGAATTGGATTTATGTTTAAGGAGGAGGTGCAATTTCATGAAAGAAAATAACATTTTTGGTTCGCCAGTACCTGACGGGTAGATTTGAATCCCTAAATCCTCTTCAGTATGATTATCCACTGGCACTGCTTCACATAAATGCATCTATGGAATATTATAGTTGTGTTTAAACCCAAGTCTTCACAAATTAATTCAGTGCATCCTTTACTGATGCAGATAACATCAGCTCCCTAGATTTCCTAATTCCTAGGGAGAGGATAGACCAGATGTTGTAGGAAATGGTGTATATGATAAAAACAACCAGATGGGATAGATTTTACAGTGTGGTGGAACTCCTGGCTGCAGCCTGGCGAGGGGGCGGGGGGGGGGGGGGGGTGCTTCACTTAGGTCATGCTTCAGAGATTTATTTCCATCTGGAAAGAAATTGTATACAATATTTCAGTGAGTTGAAAACACAGTCACTTCCTGATAGTTTATTTTGTAGAGTATCTCTTTTGTCTTCCCAAATGTCTAGGACCTGCTTAAACAATCATGCTTAAAGTCACATGGGGTGGGGGAGTTGGGATGCATTGGTAATTTAAGTACTTCTTTCAGATAAAATAATTTAGGTGAATGTGTTGGAAGAATTACTTTTTTTTGTTCAAATATTTAATTAACTTAATACATAATTAGATACATTTATGTCACTATCATTCAAATGAAACCATTTCCAGGCCTTTCTGATTATGTATAGCTGAACAATTGGTAAAAATATTACCATAAAATCTGTGTGAATTGTGGTCAATTGATCTGAAACACTCAAGAATACAACACATCTGATAAGATTCCCCTCTGGTCATCCAGTAGAGATGACAGTGATTTCATGGTATAATGGATATACTGTGTGGCAGTGTCACAATTAAACCATGAAATCACTATCCCAGCAGAGCTTCCTCAACTACCAGGCAATGGTAGCCCAATTAATTAGCACTTAATGTAGTAGCCCTGCTATTGCAGGGGGCTGAATAGGATGTGGCTGGGGAATGATTAAGTTATGGTTCATAAAGGCAGCATGTGGGACTCCTTGATACTTGTTATCTGACAATAGACTCAAGTAGGGCGGGTAAGTGTTCACATCAATAACACAGAGGGCTATAACCAGCCAGGAAGCCATAATGGTTGTTTGATGTGTGTCAGAGAGCAAGGGGGACATTTCCTGGTTGACACAAGCCTTTGTATCTAAAGAATATAGTGTATGCAGTAAAAGACTCAGTTATTGTACAGGCAATTGTGTATCTAAACATATACCCTTTGAAGGACTATGCTCTATATTGTGCAGGCATTGTGCCTAAAGAATATATTATACACAAAGTGCTATGCTCTGTTTTGTTTTTTGCATACACTGGTCATTGACACAAGTTCCTAGTGTGTTGTTTGTATTGCGTGTATGCGTAATTCAGGGTGTTGCTATAAATAGATTGGGACCGCAAGTATGGTAACTTGAACCCCCTGCAATACAAACCGTTTGTATTGTAGCCCTCAGCTACAATACAAACAGTTTGTATTGCATACTTGACAATACAAACGGTTTGTATTGTGGAGCTGACAATACAAACAGTTTGTATTGCAAGCCAACTACAATACAAACAGTTTGTATTGCAAGCCAACTACAATACAAACGGTTTGTATTGTCATCGACAATACAAACCGTTTGTATTGTGGGTGGTAACTTGAACCACCTGCAATACAAACGGTTTGTATTGTCTATGGTAACTTGAACCCCCAGCAATACAAACCGTATGTATTGCTGAAATTGAGTGGTTCAATACAAACGGTTTGTATTGTAGGCATTTGTAGCACTCATTACTTTGATGGCATAAGTACCTTGAATGGAAGATGGTGAAAGGTACAGTGCATATTTACAAATATAACTTGGTCAATTATTAAGAAGGCTTAGGAAATACTTTTTCAGGTGTATATATATTATGATTATAAAACTATATATGTACTTTATTATGATATTAAAACTATCACTTGTGAGTATTTAGCTGTTTTGTGAGGATGTGGTGGCTCTGAAAAGAGCCGTTGGGGGTACATGTATGACTGATACCAGGCACCGACATAATTTTCAGAACTAACTTGCCATGCCGGGCAAGTAGTGCATGATATTTACTTGCCCGACAAAATTTTTGACTTGCCCGAAATAAGTTATAACATATTCTAGAAAGGCATGTATTATTCATCATGGATTTAAAAAACATTTTCTTTTCAGTTTTGTTGCATTGTTTGCATATTTCTGGGTATTTGGGCCATTTACTATATCAGAAAATCAGCTTGCCCATTCGGGCAAGTGAAAACTAAAATGTACTTGCCCGAAGGCCTTTTTTTCAAAAATTCACTTGCCGGGGCAAGCGGGCTAGTACTTATGTCGCTGCCTGGATACATGTATTAGTTGCGGCTAGGAATCTTTTCTGTGATAGCCTTGTCAACTGTTTCCAAAACCATGTCGACCAGGCAGTCACTTTGCCTATCAGGGACTTAATAGTTCTCAACCTGGTTGCTGATGTGTTGGACATCTATGCGTTCTTGGATAGCACGCACACTTCTTGCCCGGCCTGCTTGCTGAAGCTGGTTCCTGAATTCTGGCTGCCAGATTGCATTGAGGATGTCGGTTAGGACCTGGTGTTGGGCTGTTTCAGTCTTCTCTTGTTTCTTTCTACGCTCAAAGTCGTCTCTTGTTTCGCCAGTCTTTTTCATTTTCTGAACCTTTCTCGTCTTCTTTCCTGCATCGTCCACTGCAGTTTTTACCACAGCCTTGCCTGCCTGGTATTCTTGGGAAAATTTGGAATACAGGTCTGCTGCTGCTCTTTCTGCTGTAAAAGGTTCCAGAAAACCCACCTTCAGCTGGGGTAGACCTTAGTTTAATATGGAATGAACGGGCAAACAACTCTGAAGAATTCAAATTCAGCTACACAACTAGTTGTGCTATTGGTACAAGCTATTATGTATATGCTTTCTTTAGATAGTCTTATACATGCTATGATATAAAAACAAAGTGTGGACTTGATCCATTGAGAAGAAATCATCACAACAGTGAAGTTTCATTATAATCCATTATGTTAGGTGTAATTGTCCCAGCTACCTAGTACCTACCTTGTTGTACTATTGTTACAAGCTATTTGTTTGTGTTTTATTTGTTGTCTCTAGATAGTCTTATACATGCTATGACTTAGATACAGGAAGTGTCGGTTAATAAATTAACCATTATATGATCCTCCAGTCACTAAGTAAAACAAGTTTCAAAGCATTATAACCATGTTCATTGTTTTGAATTAGGAACTGAATAAATTATCGAATTTGAATTAATTTTGTCTATTTATTTACCACACATGATATTTCATCCAGTCAGTCACATCACAATACATCCAGTTTGTATTGCAGTGCTGACTCACAGCGACAATACAAACCGTTTGTATTGCAAAGCCCTTAGAAATCTGAGTCAGGCCGACAATACAAACCGTTTGTATTGCAGCAGCTCACTCAAGAGCACAATACAAACCGTTTGTATTGCAGGAGGCTAGGGGGTTCAAGTTACCATATTTGCATTGGGACCCCTGCTGGACCTCTGGGTGAGGGCATTAATCCCGGCAGATGCCAGTGTGATAGTGTGAGTACTAGGGGTTTTAAGCATATATTGGAAAGTTTAACCTCACAAATACTGCCTAACAAACACTGATGTTAGGTACATGTAGAAATGATTCAAGACATGCTAATAGGGAGGATAAGACAGGAGTTTCTTTCATAAAATTCCCTCAACCAAAGCAGGACTAAGAGACCATGGAATTAGGCATAATCAAGGGAAATTTTTGATAAAATATCTTTGTCACTATGTGGCCCTGAATCTTTGTATTTCCTTACTCTGCAGCACTCATGAACTTGTGACTTAAAAAATCACAAGCTTACTAATTTAGTATTTTCAAATGGACCTTAAATTCAATTTGGGCTAGATAATGTAGTATATGAAATGGGAACTGGCCACAACTTGAGGGCATAGGGCTTTCTATCATGAAGGGGGTTAAGAAACAAAATGTTTGTGATATGGAATATATTTCAAACCTACTGATTTACTATATTCAAATGGGCTTCAATTTAAATCTGTGTTAGATAATCATTTTCATATGTAGTGCTTATAAAAAATGGGAACTGGCCACAACTCGAGGGCTTAGGGCTGTCTATTATGAAAGATGTTAAGGAACAAAATGTTTGTGATATGGGAAATATTCCAAACCCACTGATTTACTATATTCAAAAGGGCTTCAATTTAAATGTGTTAGATAATGATTTTCAAATGTAGTACTTATAAGAAATGGGAAATGGCCACAACTCGAGGGCTTAGGGCTGTCTATGTACAATGAAGGAGATTAAGATACTAGATATTTGTGATAGTGATTTGTATTCGTTGTGATATGGACATGGATATGGATCTATTTCTGGATTGTATTGCAAGGGTCTTGCTATATTTAATAGCTGTTAAGTCAAACCTACCACAATAATGAAAACTGCCTCTTTTTAGAGACCAGAATCCTAGAATTCCCATAGGTAAAATGAAATTTTCTTTACTGTAAAAACAGGAACCAGCAACTTAAATTATTTTGACACTTTAAAAGAAATTGCAAAGCTAACAATAAACTATTTTCAAATGGATTAGATATGTGCTGGAAAATGATTTTTAAATGTAAGTTGCAGAAAAAGAAATGAACAGCCCTCGGCTTTGCCTACCTATTTCTCAGAGTTCTAGACCAGATAATTGGATAAATTCCATGTTGATAGCCAGGTTATTTCATTAACCCCAAACCCAAATAGAAAAAAGGCTTAGACCGGGTATGTGTAAACGTACATGTACCACCACCATTTTTATCACTTTAGTGTAAATTAGGAAGTTGTAGTAATTAGTGGATAGTAAAATAAAGCAACCCCTTATTTTGATATCACTTAGCACTTTTATTTGCTACTCATAGATCAAAAGAAAATGTTGTTACCTTTCTAAGAGTTAATTCCAAAGACCTGACATGGATAGTACACTGCATTTTAGCCACCTTTTCTGCTATCCTGCTGTTGGCCATTCTAGAGACAGATACCTAGAAGTTGTGCTCCAGGTACATCATTCCCAGTTAGTATAACTTTAGGAAAAACCTTTTTTCTATTTTCTTTAAAGCTGAAGTCCTTACAGATGAGAGAGTGGTCAGATGTACCTCTTTATCATATTGATGTGGAGCACGGGGATGTTAGAGGTGTGAGATATCAACTTCTAACATTGGTCCCTAATTATCCCTCAACTCCATGTTTCTGGGTACAAGTGGCATTAAGAAGTCATAAACTTCATTTACTATTGACTGAAGATAACAATGTTGGTCTGTATGTATGAATAGGCCCTTGTTTATAGTGCATTTCGGCCTTGGAAAACTGCCTCTCTTAACACTTGAAAGTATAGGCTCCCCGGACTTTTTGCCCTCAAACGGAAGTTGACGTCATTTCTGTGACGTAGCAAAGCTGAATTATGCATACACGCAATAATGTATATACTGCCATTTATTAGAACTAGATGACGATTGCCTGTGAACAGTTCTAGCGCCACTTAAGGAAAAGTACTTCCTTAGATATTAAGCTTTCAGAAGCCTTTGTACTTACTATTATTTTCACACAGAGCATAGTTCTATTTGGGATCATCTTTGCAATCTCCTTGTAAAGATAATCATCAATAATAATAATAATAATAATAATAATAATAAACTTATTTAAAGGGGGTAACTCAGTCCAATGGTAAGGATAAGCATTCCTTGAATTATTTTCAGTTTTATAGAATCAATATGTGATACAGTTTCTCTTTATAGATACTACATGGTGCTTACCTTCTATCTAGTTCAGTGCTGAAGGGAACCCTGGTTGGTGGGTTTATGTTCCCACTGTAGGTTAAATCAAGCATGAAGATGCCAAAAGCATCTCGTTACTTACAGAGTCTTGCAGGGCTGCACAAATCCTGGTGACAGATGATAAACACATGTCTACCCTCTGTAACCCAGACCCCTGCACCCAGGGTAAGATGATACCCTGGGTCTAGGTCTCTGCCCTGATACCCCGGTTCAGCATACCGCTCCAGTGCCGTCTCTGCTACTGAAGTTCAAAACGACACATTCCAACCTATTTTCTCTGGTGTCCAATAGCGTCTTTTCATCACAGAAATATGATGCTTGGTAAAGATTGGCATTTTGGGTCAGATATAAGGGACTTAAAGAAAGAATGTAGGTTCTTTGTTGGATATCAACTTTCTAAACACTTCACTAAAGAGTCTTTGTGAAAAACACAGTTGAATAATACATATTTTCTTAAGTCTGGATGTTTTAATTGTGAGATCAGGAGTGTCCTTTCATGAAACCTCCTTTTACTGCTTTTACAGGTAAATGGGACTATCATAATATCACTGCAAATACGCATATAGGATGTATTGATATACCAAACACTATATGGGGGTTAAACGCTGTCTAAAATACATCAGAATTTCATTTAATAATGAGATGCAGGTCAAATGTGTGTGCCAAGCAGACAAGGAATATTTTTGAACTCTTTTTGAGGTGCTAAATTCTATGATAGTTTACCATTATCATATTTTGTGACCATTCCAATCTAATTCTATCTCATGTACTAACTGGTATCTACAGATGTACCTCATCAACCATTGTTAATGCCTGTTAAAACAGCAATCCCAAAAATATGCCTACTGGTCCAAACCTAGTAGCTACTCTTTAGGCACTCCCCACATGCCATTTGTAGGTTGTGAAAAGTGGCTTAACATATATACAAAGTGTAATACACAGTTATGGCCAGTAGTTAGGCTACATTTATGTTAAAGAAAGGGTTAAAAGACTGACTTCCAAGTACTTGTTTTTAGCCATTTGTGTAACTTGATCCTCTTATAACATTGTAACAAGAGCAAAGTACCTACCACTCTGACCTCTTCATTAAAATTCAGTGGGGGTTTCCTGGGCCTGTAATGAACTCATCTGTGATTGGTGCATACATACACAGGGATGGGGAGGTCACGGAAATGTCAGAGGCAGGAAAGTTTATGGGTTTGCCTGTCTAATGATTAGTTGACACATAGATCTTAAGCATTTAGTCAGGTAGGGGGGAGCACTAGCTATCTTCAAGTATGGTAACAATCTGTCTAGATATAAATTTCTTACATGGAATTCTTGTTGACTGGTAAACATTTAGTCTGAAATATATGCAATGGATGGCTTTTACTGCAAACGCTCCCAGCACCTAGTCCCCATCTTCCAGATAACAACCTTCATTTCCATACATATGGGAAAGAATTGAATCACATACCTATTAACAAGTAACAACATAGTATATATATATATATATATATATATATATATATATATATATATATATATATATATATATATATATATATGTTTTGATTTAACAAGAGTAACAATATTTCAATCTAGTCTCAGTGGCCCTCTAGAAAATGTTATTAAGTTAGTGTACTCAAATGTAAAACAGGACCATTAATTGGAATGAGTTCAACACTACCAGTGGTGTCTTGAGCTGAACACTATTTTGACTGTCCAGTTTTCTTTCAGGGAGGGATCAGGATACGCTATGAATTCATTATGTTATTAAAAATGCAGGGTGTCATTCATTAATCATATTGGTAAATTTATCACCTTTTATAAATTACCATCTTAAAAATACATGTTGCCAAACAATTCATTTGGTGGTAGTTTTTCTAGTGGTGGTCATCCACATGAAACTCTGACAATCAAGTTAGTATTAGGACTTGGAAAATAGTTTTATAATCCAGCATGTCTTTGAAATACTCACATGTGCATGAACCATATACCTCCAACTTTTTATGAATTCTGCCTACTACTTATTCCTACTGTGAATCCACCCCAGATAAGTTCTCTCATCATAGGATTTGAAACTGACAAGCTGTAAACATTTACGATTTATTGATACCATTACCATTATATATTTGACCTTGTTTTGATATTATATATTCATAATTTTATATTTGAGGATTAAAAAGGCTTGTAGATTTTTGTTGTATCTAGTACTATCTACCCAACAAAAAGCCTCTATTGAAACATATCTGAAGAAATGAAGTCACACCACAACTTGCAACACTCCTCTGAAAACATCCTTTACTGCTATTTAAGCTATTTTCAAAAGCAACATTGATATAGATTTAGATTAGGGACCTAGTCCCTGAAAAGTTCCCCTCTAATAATGAGTTGACTGGCCAGATTGTATTAAGTCTTCTTCCAGAGGGAACTTAGGGCATAAAAAAGGATAATCATATTCTCACTTCTCATTGTAAATTCAAATGTTTAGCTCTTTCTCTACACATATACTATAATTAGATAAACAAGGGGTATACTTTGTATACTTAAAGTGTGTGTACATGTATGCTGCGTGCAGATGTCAATGTACAAAGGGGCACTCCAAATTTAAAAGTGCAAGCCCACAGTGTCATCTTTCCTCAAGGGTTGACATTTCTGAGTGTGGCTGGGAAATCAGGCCACAGGTATCCTCACTCTATGTGCGCTCAGCCAGTCAGCCGTTTGACAGAAGATTGCCCTCAGACAGCCTATAGCCACCACACTTAATTTCATGGCACTAATTTCAATGGGATATACCCCAGGGACCATGAACCCTCAAAACAATCAACTGAGGAATGTCATGGACAACCATTAAGGAGGGGCCATGAAAATAACATTAAATCCACAATTTACAACTTTGGATAAACATTTTATTAGAAAATCTAACTTTGTAACTTGTAAGACAGTGTCCAGATACTTTTTTTTTTACCTATAATGGCTCTGGGAATGTAAGGGCACAGAATGCTAGGCATGAATGCTACCTGAACTAGCTCCACTTACTAGTAGCAAGTATACTGCTGTGTACGTCTCAACTAACTCATTCTCATGGGTCTATTACTTTAGCTATAATGTAGTTTGAGTTTTTAATAGGCTTATTTCAATCTGACTAAATTTCTATGAAAATTGTTTGGTTGCCTTGAAGATCTAATTCCAATCATGAACCATCGTTAGTCATGCCTAACAGCTGCGCTTCCTATTTGAAACAAGATGGTCAATAAATGAATTCCATGAAAAAGAAATACTCCTTATCGATCTACCTTGTGGCTGATGAAACAAGCATAATTGTTTTGACGTATTTAAGTAGAAATTAACACTTTAGTTCTGTCTTCATTTAGTATGGTGACAATCTTATTATAAAGGCAGAATGTAAGTTGTCCTACTTTAGAGGAGGGTTTGTCCTGTGTATTACCGTCATCTCTGGCCTGCAGTAGGAACATGTGACACGTGATTGACAGGAGCAGCTAGGAAAGGGATAAATGAGCATACCACCTGTTCTTTGATATCGACCATCACCTCAGCTTTCTTTACCCGACCTACACTACAGGACCAGAGAATTTAACCCATTCAGGCCAGTGCCCAGTAGCAAGAGTTTTTTCATGAATATTTGATGATATCTCTCCATTTAAAGCAATTTTCAGAAAATACTTATAAATAAATGCAACTAAGTAACCAATTCTCCATGAAATGATTTTTTTTTTGAATTTTGCTTAATGCCATAGTTTTTTATTTATATATTGAGAAGACTAGGGCTGTCATCACTAAGGATTTTTTAGCGATTCGATAATCGAAAAGATATTTACCGATACGGCACTTCGATTCGATTCGCTATCGATTCACACTAGAAATTGTCTCACGCTTGGTTTTTGGCTAATATATATGCAATTAGCTTTTCACGCATTAAATTTTCATTCCCCAGCAATCCCCGCCTCTAACAATAACTAAAATCTACCTACAATTTGCGATCTCGCCATTAGCGCCGATATGTATTCGCCCGTTATCGTTTCGACGGGACCCCACAATGCATTGCGGTGACCTGCGCAGTAGTGCGCCAGAGATCGTCCGTCCTCAATTCAACCTTCCGTTTTTGAATTGAGGTAAGTTCTCGCTTATTTGGACTTTTTAAAAAAAGATTTCTGGTTGGTTACGGCAGTTTTCACGAGTTGCAACGTATCCAACCAGTTTTTTTATTATTTTTTATAGCGAATCGATACCCCAGCATTTCTGGCGTATCGATTATCGCTAGGGCTTCGCCAGCGATCCATCGATACTGCCAGTATCGATGACAGCCCTAGAGAAGACCCTTATCTAGGAGATATCAGGGCAAGAAAGGGTCAAGAGAGTGATGCTCGATCTGACTGGAGGTTTCTTTTAGAAGAGGGGGGTCCTTTTCAACTTAAGTCAGAGAAGAGTTGTATTGCAACTACAAAAGTGAACATTTTAAGTATATTTTGCATTTGTAGTTTATTTTGAAAGCCTGAGTGTCCAGATATGTGCTTAAATAGATTTAGTGTCCAAATGTCAGATGCCCTGTGTGCAGACACCCCACTGTGTCTGGACACAGTCATTCTGAAGGAATGAAATGCTTTGAAGAAGTAACTGTCTGAGGAAGTATTGTTTTTTCCTTTATGTGTCAACCTACAAGACTTTATGAAAAGAAAAAATGTTGCCTATAAGGGCTGTTTGATAGTGAGTTTCTATAAGCCATATCTCAGTTTACTCAATTTCCGTAGCAGTTCCACCATGTGTGAGGAGTGATTGTGTCCCTATGGGTTTTATTTTCTTTGGGTGGCTAGTGGACGGTGAAGTGTTGTGACCCAGTTTGATAGTGAGTTCCTGATAGCGGGGCTCTGGTAGGAATAAATAACCTGCCTGGCATCAGCCCACGCCAGAGATGGTTGATAGCTTCAGGTTTCAGCTGCACTTAACTTCTCCGTTCCTGTTTACACCATTTAACCTTTTAGCAGAGAATTCCTCGGCAAGGCAGAAATTCAAATGAGGAATAACATACTTGACATGGTGCCTAGGTCATCAGTGTTTTTATCATTGATATTCTGAATATTAGTTACTGATGAAATCATTTAAATAATGATCGTGATATTTAAATGATGATAATAATAATAATGATGATAATGATAATAATAATAATAATAATAATAATAATAACAGACAATAATAACAATAATAATAACAATAATAATAACATTAATGATAATTATTATAATGAAATTAGTTATAAGGATAATAATGTTTAGCTTTAGTGTCTATCATCAACAGTTTGGTTGGGGAGACACAGTCAATTTGATACCATTTCAGTCCCCTGATTCATGGTTAATGATGAGTGTTTCATGATCTACTTTGCTTATTTCATTAACCTGGATATTCTGAGTAAGCTTCATGATCATGCAAAATCAAGTCTACAAAGCATCTGGAAATGTACAATCTAGGGGCTGGCTGCATTAATTCATCAAGTTACTTGATATTTAGTGTGTAGAAAACTCAGGATATAGATCAACAAGTAATAAATAACTCTTAAATAGTCTAGTTGGCACGTCCCTATATTTCATTAACATTATGAGACCTTGACCTTAAGAAAACAAGCAATATATTTGTTCATTAAAAAAAAATAGATAGTGAAATCTTAGGTGGACTAGTTGTTGGCTGTTTTATGTACTTCTGGCCCATTTTGTGTTTTGTCAAGGATGATAGACGTTCTATGGCTGCAGATTAAACAGTTCTTGTGGAACTATTTTGATCCCTGTCCATCTGCCATCTTGAGTCAGCATCTATTTTGGTTGAGCATCAGCAGGCCATTGCATGGCGGCAGAAACAGGGTCTACCATAGACCATCACATCACAAATCCTGTGTATTTGTGTATGTTATTTTGGGCTCTGGCCTTAGGATACAGGCGCAACCTCATCAGTGCCACAAAATTGGTATCTGGATAGAGCATAACAGTTGCTCCTGAGAACCAGAGTAATGTAATGTGAATGTATTTTGTAAACAATGAATGAAAACCATGTTTCATATTTTCAGCTACAATCCACCTCTTCGCCCTTTGGAAATTAGCTCAGGAAGTACATTTATATATCTCAAGCCATTCACAGAAGTATATGCATCTAAAAAAAATGATAACATAATAGCTTGTAATAATTAGGAAGTTAGAAATATTTATTATACAAACCTTAACACTGAGGGTATTAGCAAATTACTAAAAGAAAATGTAGTATATACAAATTAGGTACTGGTCACCACTTTTGATATGTTTACATACTGAAAAGAAAATTGTGGGAAGTATGTAATTGATTTTTTCGCGTGGTTTCTGTTTAGGAAATAATGGATGCTTACTCAGCGACATCTCTTTGTCTGACAAATTGGGTTCATAACACAAGTATCTCCTTTACAAAACCTAGAAATCTAGGATTCTAGGCCAAACTGTTCTGCCAAAATAAATATTATTTTTGACTCTTGGTGAAGGAGACTGGAGTAGCTCTCTCTTTTTATTGAAAGCATATGTTCTTGAAACCCATAACAATGTTGTATGCATGATACTACAGGCCAACAGCTGATTCATAGTATACCAGCCCTTGCTGGCATACCTCCAAAACCCTCACAAGTTCAATGGGTATGTAGCAAGTCTTCCCATGCATGGTTAACCCATTGTTGCTCACAGAAGCCAAAAGTAACTCTACTATTCTTTAATAAAGTAAAGGCAAAGTTGGGAAAATATTTAAAGGAGATGATAATGAGAGCACTACCAACAACTCCCCTTCAAATAGTGTGAAAAAATTCTGAATTCCCTAGTTACTGTCAAAATATTATAGATCCAGAAGACTTTCTCAAGGAACTCCTAAGCATTATAGGGTAGTGTTAAGGAGAACTATTATTAATAATACAAATAACATATTGCCTTGTAACATTTTCAAAGTCCTGTTTTTTTCCAAGTATCTTTGTAATATAAGTAACAGGGGATAAGTTCTAAGAAGCATTTTGAATGGTTTAAGTACTAGGGAAGTTTTATGTTTGCAAATTTTGATCCCTTAACACACTTTAAGATTAAAATACCCATGGAATATTGTTTTATGAGTGTCCAAGTTACCATTTAACTTCTTTCACTAAGGAATTAAAGTCCAAGTAGCAATGCAGCGAAAATACCATGCTATTTATCAGAATACTTTTTTGTCTTACTCCTGGATAGTGCCAAATATGCCAGGCCCTTCACCAAATGAATGATAGCAAGGTGAAAAGTGCATCAACTATTTATTTATAGAACGTTCTGTTTATACAAGAGTTATCATGGAGGTGTTTTTTCATATTCTACATGGGAGAAAGCACGGCCTAGCCAGTAACATTTTATGCCTCTAGCTATGATTCACATCAAAGTTGCGAAGAAGGCGGTAGCGGATCTGCTAGGTTAAGAAACCAGAAGAGTGTGCATCACTCGCACCAGCTGGATAGCAATGGCTGACAAGGGCATACACCCTTTGTTCAAAATGCCCATGCGAAACAATGAAAAGCATGGGAATTAAGGTGTGTTTGAAACTTAGGGGGATTATTATTCATAAGACTGAAGAACTTTTGCTTTTTGTAACTAGAAATCATCAGGATTGTCATGGTGTCTTTAATAATTACTAGAATACACTTCTTTGGCCCCAGGAGGATAGAACAATGACCATATATCACATCTTGATTCCCAGATACTCATGCGTGGTCTATACACTACAGAAAATCATTGTATTGATTTGTTTGAATTACACAAATTTGCAGACTAGTGACTATATCACATTTATTAAAGGGCAAAAAGGCATGACTGCTATATTTTGTACGCAATAGACAATAGGGAGACTGAAACATTGTAGCCCTCAACCACTTTGTACCATTTTTGTATTGGAAAAAGATACATTATTACATTCAGGGAAATACAACTCTTTTGAAGTTAAAGTAAAAAAGTCAACACTAGATAACAAGCTCTATTGTAGGAGGTGTACACAGATTATGTTTGCCTTGGTTTCCAGGCATGAGGCCTTTAATTTTGCAATTTTATATTTGTGTCTTTGCTGTATTTTCATATAAGTGACATGGGTGCTGTATACAATCGAGTCATAGGGAAGGGCTGTCTATAGGGCCGTTGAAACTGTATTGGGATTAGTTTTGAAGAAGGGAATTTCTTACAGGTTCTGGTTGTCTACTTCATTGTGGTATGACTTAATCTATGAGGAAACTCAAAGAAATGAAAACAAACAGACCCAACAATAACTCTATCATAGATTGTTTTCTTGAGTTACGATGTCAACTTTTTTGATACAGAATGTCATGTCAATTTTAATCATGGGAGTACATGTACATGTCAAGGCAAACGATAAGTACTGCATTTTTAAGACAAAATAGGTCTCAAATTAGTCAGATACTAGTACCTACCATGCCCTTTTGGTAATATGGCTGGAGTGTTCCTTATTTGATAAACCAGGGATACAGGGTGAATAATAGTAAAACTGACAGCATCACATGCAGCACATATTAACTCTTTTCTTTGTTTTAGGCCCGCCCTAAAGGAGAAGGCTTGACCCCTTATCAAGGGAAGAAAAGGTGTTTCGGCGAGTACAAATGCCCCAAGTGCAAACGCAAGTGGATGTCAGGAAATAGCTGGGCCAACATGGGCCAGGAATGCATCAAGTGCCACATCAACGTGTACCCTCACAAACAGGTGAGTGGCTCCACCTGGCAAAAACAGGTGCGCAATGAGACAACCTTCTATCTCTCACTAGAAGTAGGTATACATCAAGTAGGTGACTGTAGATCAAGTAGTGAAGGTATCGTTTATATACTCTTGGGCTGAATTTAGATAAGGTGCATGTACTTTTGCTTAAAATCCATTATATGTAGCCAAAAACATCCTGACAGATGTGGAAATATATTTTTGATCACAGCATTTTGTATAAAAACCAATCCCTACACTTTCCTTGAGATAAGTGTCATACATTTGGAAACGATTCTGGAATTAAAAACAAATTCTACTAAAAACAAATTATACTAAATTCTGAAAAATGCTCTGGCCATTAGAAATTACAAAATCAATATTTTGTGGCACTGACATAATTGGCTTTATTGTTTTGTAACCTTTTTAGAAGTACATATTCTTACTGAATTTATGCCCAAGGTATTAGTAATATTACTGTAGCTGTATACTGCATGTTTTCTAATCAAAAAAGTATGTAATAATAATAATAATAATAATAATGATAATAATAATAATCTTTATTTCATTTAATACATCTATAACTTCTTGAACTGAATTGAATTCTGGGATGTTGACAGCTTTAGTATTGTCCAACTACATCTGCTTGCTTAGTGTCAATGGAATTATTTTCAAAACAATGTGATATTTGGCAATATGTAATTATTATCAAAATTCATTTGTGAATCCTTTTTCATGTCGCCTGTCAAAAGGATAAAGATGAGTAATACTTGTCTCCAAATTGCAAACACTCAAACAGACAGGTTATGCTGAGAAGATACAACTGTCAAATCTAAGATTGACATACCTAAGAACTATCGTCAACCAGATATAATTGTCAACCAGAAAGTTGTTCTAAGAATTCCACAATAACAAGGGGAAACCAGTTTTTATATCAACTTATTCATTATTCTGATGCACACATTTTGAATGCATTCATTTCATGGCTTCCTGGCCGAAAAAAAGTGCTATTCTCTTTGGAGTGGCAGTTACTGAGCTCTACAACAATTGCATCAAAAAAGCATTTCAAACATGTTTTAAACTAAACCAAAGTTTGTTATAAGTTGTCTGTGTCATATGAGCTGCAATTGTAATTGTCCCCATAGCCATGATTTCCTTTTTGACTTTTATAAAAAAGATGCCATTGGTTTGTCAGTGTGTAGTCAATTTTCACCAGTTTGATTCAATCTATGATTTAACTTTTTATTATCATCAAAAGATGTAAGCTTTTATTTTGATGAAAAGATGCTGTTAACTGGTCAATGTGCTGTCCAGTTTCCTGGCTAGATTCACGCTTTAACTTCAGTTTTGATTTATCATACAGCGATGTCATTTGCTTGTAGCGCCCTCTGGAGAAGCCGGATGGCCTGGACGTGTCGGACCAGAGCAAGGAGCACCCGCAGCACCTCTGTGAGAAATGCAAGATGCTGGGCTACTACTGCCGCCGTGTTCAATAAACGGATACCAACAACGACTGACCGACACAGCAATGGAGGGGAGCGGCAGAAGGGTGTGCAAGCCCACAACAAGCTAAGGTCTAATACTTTCCCTGGGGGAACCTGCAAAATGTACTCAAACACCTACCATGATAGACACAAACAGTGTCTAGCGTGTAAACACCATCATCACAAAGGATCGGAATCGGTTAGATGAAAAAGCATAGGAGGCAATCTAAAAAAAAATGTAAATCAATTAACAATGGGCTTTAATTTTCCTTTCTTGATACATAGTAGCATACAATCCACGATAAATTACTCTTATTAACTAATGATATCACATGAAAATGAAAATTTCTTAATATGCTGATTCATTGGATTTTAGCAAAGGAACATAACTGATGTATTCAGATGATGTATTTCTGTTTCATTGGTTATAGCCCATTAGAATTGAACAAACTGACTGTCAAAAATGACATTGAAAGTCGCCTATCCGTAAGGAAACATGAATATCTATCTGATCCAATCCTGGAGGAAAATAATTGAGAAGAAACACTTCCTATCCCTCTTTCTCCATTGCAATATGGAACTGAAAATTGTAGAAAAAAAGTAAAAGCGATAACTATAAAAGGAGTATAAAAGAACATACAGGCTCCAAGAAATATAACATCAGGCTTTAACTGGAGTGCCAATATTTAATATGCAAAACCGATTCCCAAGTGCCAAGAGGGTGGGAATCTCAGATGTGAACAGATTTTTTATGTTCAGTAATAGATATAATGATATTATTGCTATTTTAACTAGAGGGCCTGGTTGTTTAAGGAATGACAGTGTGGATATATGAATCACTTTGTTTATAGTCTACATATCCACCTATATAATGGCGAGTCTGGCTGAATCTTTCATGAAGAATATCATTACAACTTTGGATAGATAAGAATGCGGTGATGTACTTTTTGTACTTCGAATTTCTGTACTTGTACTTAAAATTGTAATGGTACTGTATTAGATAACAGTATTAGATGAAGTGCCTTCTTAAAGCGTTCCCTCCCTATTCAGTATCAACCTGTACTTATGGAAGGGTGCTTTCTTGGTATGTGCCTGGAGTATAACCTAATATGCATATCAAAGTGCCTTATTATTGTATATCCGTACCCTAGTCATGTTTATGTGGCATCCATATCATGGTTTATCTCATATGGTGCTATAATGCTGTCGATTAAGCATGAGTTTCAAGTTATGTAGAGATAGTTTTAACACACAGGTTTTAACTAACTATAATTAGCCAAGACCCTGCCATTCAAGTTATTGAGGTGCCAAATTGAACATATCATTATAATAGAAGAAAGGTGTGTCTGTCCTAAACTCATGTTCTAGTCTTCCCCATTAGCCTACAGGAATCTAATGGCAATATTATGTAGATGTGTTGTGCCAAAATATGGGATGATTTGAAGGCATTCTTAAGTGTTCATCAATCACCCATGTTTGCTGAATGAGTGATTCTAGTCAAAACATTAAGATGTGCATTTTTTCTCAGTGAAGATATTACTAGAGGTTTTATGAGTGGTACAGTGTCTCAAGCTTTATATTGACACACAAGTGTATCAATATGACGCAAGGATGAGTAATTCTAGTCAAAAGCAAGGTGTCGTAATATTAAAAGTTGCAACTTGGTTGCACCACTGAAGCTTTTATAAGTGGTAAAATGTTTCAAACTGTAGTATTGACACACAAGTGTATTAATATGCAATATGCACATATGCATTAGGTTGTATATATGTCTCCTTAAAAGAAGTGCCTTGAAGCGAGCGAGCAAGCAAGCAAGATGTTTATATCAATGTAACCCAGTGAGATTCCTAAACCTCATGATCTGTAATCCGTCCATGCGTAACTTACCTCCCGCTGTGCATCCCTCATCAACCAGGCCTGCACAGTATTATGCCCCTCATGTACAGAGTGAGTGGCGTGATCACTGGTTTGGTATCTTCTCTCCGCGGCCGGCGACGACATGCTAGATACAAGTAGAAGTAGTAGTAGTAGGCCCAGTGAGGGTGGTGGCATCATGTTAAGGGGATCAGGGATCTTGGACCAAAACAAATGATGTACAGAGGGTTTACACCTGATCTTGATGAGGTTACCTGAGATCTTCAATTTATTTGTACATTTTATGGAAAGATACATTGTAGTGGATAACTGAGAAGAACGTTTGTATATATATTGGGCAGTGTATAAGCAGTATTATTAAGGCAGATTGGTATATCAGCTTATGTACTCACAGAATTGGAGCAGTGCGCTATGCAAGCTACTAAAACAACTGATGCCCCACCCTCACCGGCAGGTGAAGAATATGTAACATCAATTAAACCTTTCACAACCATGGTGATTTAATGATAAAAATGAATAAACTACTAATTATCCATCCCTTTGCAATGTCAGTTTCACATACAAATTAAGCTATCATTGAATTAATGTTTCAAAAGAAAATGGATTATTCTGATTAAAAATTGATAGTATCCATTCAAGTGACATTACATTGTTACATGTTAGAGTCAAGGTTTTATTGAAATTTACAAATTCTTCACTATCATTTTCATGATCATGTGCGGCAGTGTGATTTTATTGTTTTTATTAAGTAGATTATTTGCACGAAGTGGGATGATAATATATAATATTTTGCTATCTGATCAAGATTATATTGAGTGTGCTAGTATTTTGTGTGTATTATAATAGCTATTTCATTTATGTACATTTTTTATGAAAACCTAGATATAATTTGTTTTCATGAGCGTCACAAGGTGTGTATTTGACTTGTTTTTTGCCCACTCATTTCACTCTTCCTGATCCAAGTGTCACTCTTGCAAGGAGTTGTTTTGTAAAAGTATTATATGGAGGTGCGGTGAACTTCACTCTTATCAAAATGCTCAAAAAGATGTTTTTCTATATATATATAGTGTGCTGAGTTTCTTAGCTGTATAAGTTTGCTCTGTTTGATGATTTTATCTCTATTCATGGATTAGCCATGGGCTTGGTCGGGAATCAAGATTATTAGTTTGGAGGTGTGGCGACTTGGTCGAAGGGGTTGCAGTGAAAATGTTGAGTGTTAAGTGACCAATCCTTAATTTGATATTAATAATTTTTGGTATTGTTAAAAGACTTTCTTAGCGATGATAATGGAAGGCCGAGTTGTTGCAATATTGATAGAATTTAGTGACATTTTGGATGCAGTCTTGTGATTTATAAGAACAGAACCATTTTTGTGTTAATCTTGGTATTATTTCTGATATCCGAAGTGGAAAAGAGAATTTTATATACTATCAAATATCTATAGGTCTCCCTATTGATTCTTTTCATAAATCATTCAAGCTGCATCTACTGCTTAATTGGTTAATTTCACTGTTACCAAGTCATGTTTTTTAACAGGGGAAAGCATCTGTTTGTGTCTTAAACGAATGTGTTTAAAATTTAGCTGATCATGATGTGATCATATGGCTGGTTACCATGACAACCATTGTCAGTGGAGGATTGGAGGAAATGAATTGGTAGTAAGATCAGTTTTTTATCACGAGATGATGAACTTGACAAACTACTTTTGAAGTTTTATTCATGTTAAATGTTATGGAATTCAAACTAGTTAAAAACAGACATTGATATTGATAAGTATAAAATATTTAGGATTATATTTTCCAATTAGCTGAATTTCTGATATCAATAATCGGATCAATTTAAATACAACTTGATTGTTGTTAATTATGTTTAATATGTAATACATTTTAGTATCCAATATTACAAATCATCTAAAATCATAATTACAGAGTATGATAAACTCTGAATATCAACTGTATATATCTTTGCCATTAATATTACAATTGTATTATCATTCATAAATTAGAAATACATCAAAAATCTAATTATTTTTGATCAAAAGTTCATACTGTTTTCTGAAGCTCTTTCCCTATAATGATTTCCACTATGTCTCTACTAAAAGGTAGACAAGCATTTATTTCAGCACATGTGGTATTGAACAGTGATTTTAACCTGCTAAAAGCACAAACAATGATAGACTGGTATTGATTTAAGATTGAAACCTGCCATGGGCTTGTATCTTTTTCTTCCTAGACAGAAGAGGTGTAATATTTTCTTTCAATCTTATATTTGTGTAGATTTTTGTTTCATTCCTGGCAGGCTAAATATATTATTCTCACTGGATATATAATTTGCCCATATAATATAAAGAAACAAATACAATTAAGTATTTGCAAGATGATAAGTTATCCTACGTTTTATCTATTCTATGATTAAGAAAGAGTTGTTTTTAGCTTGAAGTTTTTATTATTAACACATGTATTTGTACCACATCAGCTGCTCTGCCATTCTTATGTGTATAACTTGTTGAATCTTACCAGGAAGCAGTTTTTTGTGGACTCCACAAGACTAAAAGAATCTGATTGGTGTATAGCTTTTACCATATAAGGTGAAAGCTGGGTAAATAAATGAATAAAGACAGAGATTGGCTTGACTATTATATTGAGAAATATATAGATTTATACCCTATTATTACAGCTATGGTAACATTAACCCAATCCTGCATGTATTTGTTTGAGATTAGTTGTGTTCAGAATAAAAGATTACTGCTAGTTCAGTAGCAATGCCTTCCTTTTGTTTATCTTACTGGGGTCAGCGGTAGGGGACTTGCCCCATGCTGCTTCCATTCTCAATAGTAGGCTTAATTCTCGCCTGCCAAAATTAATGCCAGATGTATGGTGTTGTGTCGCTCCCCCACCAGTGTTTTCCATAGTTGATGTCACAGAGAGCTGGGGCTATGCAACTCAGTGAAATCTGAGAATGATTATTCCCTGTGTTGGATCTTCTTTCTATTAAGTTCAAGAACACAACCGTGACTAAGGCAAAAAAAACATGGTAACACGAAAAAAAGGACAAACATCTTGATGCACTTGTTTTTTTGCATATTCAGTTCCCATAGTTAATTTGTGTAATTGGAATACTGACAAGCTATAAGATTTTCATGTTTCTCAGAGACACACCAATAAACTGTTTTAGTAACGTTTCTAGTCATTAGAAATCTTTAATGCTTTTCTTTTGTACTATATAAGTTATCGCAATCATCAGTGCACAGCTGAATAACCATGAGCCGTCTATGAAAGGAAATGAAAAGAAAAAAGGTATTCAGCATGCAAGTTATATTTAAATATGTCCTTTGAAGAGTTCCTGACCTGCTGTAGTTGAAAATATACATATATTATAAAAATAAACTTGTCCTCTATTAAAGGGGCATGTGAGAAAGTTACAGGTGACTTGGAATAAGCCTGTTTTTCACTGGGTAGTACAGTATTCCCGACCACTTACTGGGGATTCACGCTTAGCTGAAAATGGCTGAACATTAAAAAGAATGATGATAATAAATGAAAATAATCAAAATTCCCAATTCACTCTGAGGAGGACCAGTATGGGCTGGCAGGGAATACTGGGGAGGTCCTGCAAATGTTCCTTCCCCAGCATCCATGAACTGCTCACTCCAAGGCTGCTGATTCAAGGTGTCTCCTTTCCATCTGAATGTCAGGGTTGCCATGGCAACCTCTCTGGAGCAGCAAGATGAAGCAAGGCTTGTTTGTCTGACCCAGATAAGTTTCACTTAGTAGATTTCCTCCAGGGCATAAATGTCTTCCACTAGTGTAACCCACTTTTCCCAAAGTTTGTTTAAGGAGGAAGTCGGGGTGCCTTATCAGCGGTCAGAAAGGGATTTTATTTTTATGATAAGTACTTCATAGGATCTCCATCGTTTCCTAAAATACTTGGTGTATTTGAGCGCTAAGTCTGGCACTCATCAGGGGGTCAGCCCACAGCTGTGTGTTCATACTGGGTTAGATCCAAGAGCAGGGTCTGGAATATCTCCACGCTACCCACAAGACCTATCAAGATTACCCAAGAACCCCATGTAGCGCACTCACACACATACAAAATGAATTTCTTTTTGGGGACACACTTCACAAAATTTAAGAATGTGGTGTTGCCTAAGATGAGTTTTCTCAACAAAACAGCGTTATTACATACACTTTTATTAAAAGGAAAGAAGTTTGATGAAGGAATATTTTAATGTTGCATGGTAAATATACTATGAATTTTCCAAGCTTTTCTTGGTTTTGAACTATTGCAAGTTTGCTTAAGTAACAGGAACATTGTTTGATGACTTGAAGTTGAATCAATCTGATAGCAAATAAAATCAGTGATACATTCACTTTCAGCATTCAAGATATGATGAAAACAGGATTGAAATGTGTTTTGGTCTAGAGAGTAGTAATAGCAAATAGTGAAACTTACTCATAACGAGGGAATTTAACGAACCACATCATTTTTACATTGTATTTAGGTGCCAAAGCATCCTAACCCAACAATTACGTTTTGGTTTAGACAGTAGTAATAGCAGATAGCATAACTTTATCATTACTAGAGAATTTAAAGAATCACATCATTATTACATTGCATTTATGTACCAAAGCGCTGTAACCCAACTGAATTCATTAGTTATCTAATAGATGTGGCATGCTCATCCCTTAAGATGCTCACAGAAGTTATTGACACAAAAAATTGGTGAAATGTTCTTTATAATATAAGTCAGACAACCTGAGAATGGATGAGCAAGTCTTACATCTTAGGTCTAAGGATGGGATTAGTACCACCCCATCTGAACAAATAAACAAAACCATGGTTCATGATAACTCTGCTTTATTTTCTTATGAAATAAGTACAAACTTGTACCACATGAATGACATAATCTTTAGTCCAATTAGCTCATACTTAAGCACTAGACAAAACATGAACCCACATTCAAACTTGCTAATTTGTTAGCAACTCATGCCATGCCAGTGTCATTAATAATCTAGTGTAGTTCCAAGCACACACATGTATATCTATCAAAGATATCAGATACCTCTTTGCTAAGTCTCCTTTTTAGTTCCTACATAATGATCAGGCCACATGCTGGGACATTACATTCACATAAGGCATTATTTCCCAACTCATTATGTTCCTGCTGCACCAAATAAAGGCCTGACTACCTCAGTAGTAGTTATATCTGAGGATAGTGGAAGTGAGTAATGAAATACATAGACCAAAATGAATTTTCAAGATAAGAAATCAAGTTACCCAAGTCAATTATTTTTCATGCGGAAACATACCTTCCTAGAGAAAAAATGTATGTGAGTGAGAAGACCTGGCCTTGACCTTGGATTGCCTCTGTGTAGAACTGCTCACTTGGTGTTTTTTAAGACTTTAGTGTGTATTAATGACCGGGATCTAGAAATAAATCTGCTATGTTAGGCATCCTGCTATCCACGAGAGGAGGTGAGTTATGGGTAGCAATCAGGGTAGGAGATTTACAACTGTGACTACCAGGCTACGCAGTGACAAATGATCAAATAAAGGCAGGATTGGTGAATATCAAACTGGGCAGATCTGCAGTCTATACCCCTGGTGGCAAAATGGTGAAACCACAAACTAGGCAGCTACATTGAAGGCTTTATTATTGTGAACAAGTTAACTCATCATTTTCAAAGTCCCATCTAGAAAGTGCTGTTCCGATGTTCCCATATTTCTAACAATGAATTTCAAATAAAACAGTGTATCTGTTAAGAAGTCACAAAGAGTTACTAATTTGCATCTGGTCATCATTCCTTCCGGGTAAGAAAATCCTCTTTCTTTTTAAGTTGAAAGTGTTAACCCTTCAATTGCCACACATGCATATATGCATTTGTGCTAACATAACTTAGAGAACCATGCATGCATACAAGGGTGCAAAATGATCTATTTCTATGACTCACCAATCTAAAAGATATAACTGATATTCAGGAAATTTGGCTGTCAGAATATTGTTCTTTGTTCAAGGATCATTTTGATACGTCACATGACTATGGTATTATTGGCCAACACTCCCCGTTACAATTTGGCACCATATATTTGCATGGAAAATTACAATTTACACTCTCAAGGTTTAAAGTTTTAGGTTGAAAATATTAACACTGCCTAGTTGCTAGGCCTAGCCTTCGTCTCCCATATTTTACTGATTTAAACCATATATCCATGTTGGAATAATGCATGAATTCACAATATATTCAAAGGAGAATCATTGGTTGGATTCTTATCGAAATTTTTCCTACAAACATTTTCTGGAAAAATCTTTGGGCAGAAATAGATCATTATCATAATCAGGTTCTTTTTGTTGATCATAATTAAACAAATGACACCTCTTCTAGATAATATCGTGAACATATGCTTTATTCGAAACACATTTTCAAGAAACCTATGAATGAGTTAAGATAAAAATGAAATTTTCAGAATAAAGGAAAACACACAGGAAAACATAGTCAAAAGAAGTATTTTATTAAAAGGCATGGTCAAATCACACCCTGGTACAAAACACTTATTGAGCAGTACATTTGTAAAGATTCATTTACATAGTTTCTGATGGCTAACTTATGAATCGTTGGTATCACAATAAGAAGTAGAACTATTCCCTGCAGTGCTTATAGCTGTCAACCTGTGGAGGTAGATACTTCCTACAAATAATCAAGACACATTTGTTCATTGCACAGATGTACAGACATTGGTTAAAAACCGATAACCAATCTAGCAGGAGGGGTGCCCAAGATGTTATTTCTTATATTTCCATATCACCATATTACCTCTCTTCATCCATGGTACTCCAATGAGAATATTTGCTGAATTAACAATGCCATGTCCTTCATTATTTCATTAAAACCCTTTAAAGTTCACTAAAATAATTCAAAAATCAGATAAAAAGTTGAACATTTTAAAGAAACTGTATAAAAGTTAAAAGTACATGTGTGGACCTAGTTGATTAACCTTTGATAGACTTTCATAAACAGTGCATCCATATTCTAGATAGTTATCAAGTTATGAACGTGATTAATTGGCACTTGATTTATTTTAAGTGGTGTACAAATTTGTAACATTAACAGTAAAACTTTGAGCAATAAAATCATCAAGTAATACACAGTACATCATTAAAAGATTAACTTTGATTCGAGCTTGGTACAACGGATTTCCAACATTTGAGAATGTCAATTCAAAACAAACCTTTAAAACATTTAGCCAGATGCTTGTAAAAGCATCCAGAGGAGTCAACTGAGATATTTCCTCAACAAGTCCCTTATTTAAAAGGTATTTGAAGGAGGGAATATTGGTCACAGTTTACGGTACATTTCATAGGCTTTAGAATCATGATTTATTTACCAAGATATTTACATAGATGTCGGGTGTCTTGGGTGATATGGACCAGACTGGGATATAGCACAAGCACTAGGAACTTCTGGAACATGTCTCTTTACTCGGAGATGACTGTTGATGGTATATCAATGTTTGTATGTATGTACACATTCATAAGCATATAGAAAATTAACCCATTCATGCCTACAGTGACCCAAAAAACCCTGACTATGTGCACAATTTGTTTGAAGCAAAATCATGTTCAGACACACCAAAAAGATAAGAAAATACAGATACAAAGTATAGCAAAATGAAACAGGAAATACCTAGAAATCACATTAACATACGGTAGTTAATAAAGTTATTATATAGAAAGAACTCTGTTAATTCATATGAGGTGGCAAGTGGAAATGGTATAAATAAGCCAGTTCTCATCAAGGAAAATCTTGGGGTTGACTTTCCTAGATAGGTGATCTTTCTAGAGGGATGGTGTCTTAAGCAGGTCTAACTATATGTCTAGATTCACATGGATTGATGGATGGATGGATGGATTGGATTTCCTGGAATACCTTCCTATCACAGTGATGATAGGAATTAACTCTATGTCCAGATTTACATGGATGAATGAATGGGTTTGATCTTCTTAAGTGCCTTCCTATCACATAGATGTATGTCTATAGATTCACATGGACGAATGAATGGATTTGGCCTTCTGAAATACCTTCCTATCACAGAGATGATTGTAGATCTTATGAGTGTTGTTTGATCTATTCCTACACTACTCTTGGTTAGCTAGAAGAATTCTACACATCTTTGCATTGATGGCAGGTAGAGGGAAGGACCGTGCACCAATCTCTGAGGCTCTTTTTACTGTCCTACGATAACTTGTCTTGAAACCTCCATGCTCATGTTTGACCACATTATGCCTGAAAGAGAGAAAACAGTCACATCAATTGCAGTTCAGTTACATAGGATAAGATAAACAGTATAATGATAAGCATGAAATAACACCATACCCGTCTCTTCAAAAAAGTTAGTTAAGAATTAAAAGATTGACATTAAAATGGCATTAATGCATGCTAATAAATATTTACAAATTATTTTCTAAACAACCTTTTGATAACAATCACCTAATTGTATGTTAGTTTTTATGTATGTTAGTTTTAAAAGTAATATATATATATATAGAGTGTCAAATGTGTGGAACTGAGCCCACATGCATGTACTTTGATATTAGTTCAATTAATCACATTCAAACTGGAACGACATGAAAAAGTAGACAACAAAAATATCATTTCTGTAACCTTCAAAAAAGGTGATCCAAAAAATCCTAACATACATAGATACAGACAACATTTTCATGTAGTCCTCTGAACATTAGTCATTTTAGGCCTTAAGTGGCTAGCTATGCTAGGTGCCTATATGTTCTGCCTACAATGGTTGGAAGCCTGGTGGCTAGGTTGTCCTAGGTGCCCATATACACTGCCTATGATGGTTTTAGGCCTTGTGGCTAGGCTATGCTAGGTGCCTATATGATCTGCCTACAATGGTCTGAGGCCTAGTGGCTAGGCTGTGCCAGGTGCCTATATGATCTGCCTACACTGAAGCAGAAGCTAGAGGATGCTTGAATGCGTAGAGACAGAGGTGGTCCATTTGTAAACTCAAAGGCGGCTGCCAACACAGTTTATATACCCTGCACATGAGATTGGCTGCACAGCGAGCCCCGGGTATGGCGGGATGGCAACAGAAGGTCTCTGACTTCATCCATGGACAGATCTCTCCAGGAAGGTCGTGTGTGGTCACTAGATCAGCGACCTTGACCTTCAGCCAGAAACTTTCATAAGTTACCTAATGCAAGGTCAAAGAACAGGTCAACCTTTGATGAAGTTTCTCAATTTGCTCGAAGTAGAGAGACAGACGTCTACATCTAGCAGCAAGATACAAGATTATATACAAGATTATATGCACATGCATAGATGCCTGGAATGCAATGTCTATGCAAACAGGCAATAGGGTCATGTTTGCAATGGCTATCTTGATATTTTGACATGTCAGTCTCTTACCAGGCACCTAATGGTCAAGGCTATAATAGACTTGTCTTAAGTGGTAGGTTTCGAAAACCGCTAACACCAGGTGATGTTAGAGGATACTAAAAACAATTAGTGATAGGAAAGGCATGGCACCATCAATAGGCCATAGGCGATTTGAGAACCTACTTTGTCAACTAAGGAAAGGGAGGGAGGGGGGGGGGGGGGGGTGGGGGTGGGGGCTGACATTTAAAAGACTAGGAAACTGGACTAACTAAGGACTAGTAGCTTTTAAGGCCCAATCTGTATCAAGAAGGCATGGTCTCTCAGTGCTTGCCTCCCAAACCAGATATGGTTGTGCATAGATGGCACTGCAGTTTGCTGGATTGGGGGGTTAAGAATCTATATGCACGGTCCCTTGTGTGGGATTTGTAAATAACTAACAGCAGGCAACATACCCTTATGTAATCTATGATATGGTAAAGCCTAGTATCAAGGCTTAAGGTCTGTGTTGAGTTTTGTCCAGTTGGGCTGGAGTGTGCAGCTGAGGCATCAGCTGCCTGCCTGGCAGTGTCAGTCTGAAGGTCATCACCCCTCTGGCGGATTACATAATGCTGACCTACATACGGCTCAAAATGGCAACCATACAACACCAGATCAGCCACACAGCATTCCTGCACTCTTATTACACTCAAGATGGCCTGACAGCCTAGCTAGTGGACCCACCAAGACACCCATGCCATGGGCAAATATCATACAATTCCCCATTGTTTTGGCCTGGGATGAGTCACTCTTGTCACACTCAAGATGGCCTGACATCATAGCTAGAGAGCTCACCAAGAGACCAATGGGATGGACAAATATCATACAATTTCCCCTGGCTTGCTTTTGAGAAATTGTTTCCCAAGTATCCCAACCACCCTTAAAAATGCATCATACAGCATTCCCTTTCATTCAACACTCAGGAAGTTTGTATCTCTTGTTTTGATCTGACATGCTAGCTAGTGGACTCCCCGAGCCACCAATGCTGTGTCCAAATATGTCATACCATTTCTCTTGTTTTGTATTTCCCCTTAACCCTTATGCTACTGGGCAAAATCATTTGGGCAAAATTATGCAAAAACTTGAAAATTGACTGAAATCCTGGCACATGGGTATTCATCTGAAAGTACTCAGCAAGCTGGTCTGGTCAGCATAGGCTTCCTTAGCTATACCAATCAAATTTCAAATATGGCACCTACCGGTGCAGGTTATGCAGTAAGTAATGGTTACCTCATGATTTATTTGAACTGGCAACAATCACAATTAGGTTCAATTCATACTGATGAGTTATCTTCCCTTTTGTCATATTTCTGATGTGTTATTCTCAGTACCTGGTGTATACCACCTCTCCAATGCAACCAGTGAGCTTTAATTGCAATTTGGTCACTCTTTATGTGGCTCTGAACAGTTATTGTAATACATGCACCTTCCTTGTCTATTATCTTACCAGCTCTAACAGAATTGCATGGCTTTGGCAAAATCTGGTACAGTCGTCTAGTAAATGAAATATCATAAAAGCCAAAAATCAATAGTGACATGCATATACTTATCATGGAGAATATAGTAATTCATTCCATAAATTTTAGAAAGCATTATATTATATTCTAAGATTTTGGGTTAGCCATAAACTTCTGTTGTTCATCTAATCATAGCAGATGGTGAGGATGAGGATGATAATGCCAATAATGATATGATGATGACAACAACAGTGATCACGATGGTTATGAAATCAATATTTAGTGTTATGGTGAAAGACATGCCGTGCAATTGATGAAGCAATTATCACGAAAAGGATGATACCAATACATATTCAGTAACAGATAACTTACCCTATTTGTAAAATATCAAAGTTACCAGGGACATAGAGAATCCCTGATAATATGGCGCATTGCTTGATTTCTCATAAAAGGCTGGATAGAAGTTGTTGGTATTAAGTTTCAGCTCAGCCCCATGCATATAGGAAAGCCTCCATCAAGCTGATGCACTGTTTTTTTGTTTATGTTTCCTGACCTAAGAATGGCAGAAAAAGATGAGGTTTGTAGTAAACCCTTACACTGAGTCCCAAATAAAAAACCACAAAAACTTCTAACACATACATTTAAGCTAATAGACTAGGCTCCTACTTCCTGAAAAGTTACCATTCTCTGCTGAGTTGACTAACCTGTGTGAGGTGTAGTACCAGGTATGACATATAGATGGCATCACTTGGTCCTATCTTTAGCTATCATAGCATACTCAAACTGAGTCCTCTATTCACCTGGCGAGATAATTTGGAACTAATTTGGCCACTTTTGCCACCTTTACCACTTACATTTGATACCCTGGAAATCTAGGCTAGTAATCTGAATGCTTTGAAACAGTGAAGCAAATGGCATCCATCATGTTGCTGGCCCAGCTAGTGGGCCCCCAAGTTGTGAACTTTGGTGGCCTATACAAACATTTGGTAGCATATGTTATAGCATATTTCAATGCTCTAGCAGAGCAGTCTCATTTAAGCTTTAATCTTAAGCAGAAATTGGTTGATGGTTTGGGAAAGCCACTTCTGTTGCCTTAACGGTTGGATATTTCAGTTAACATTTTGCTATCCTGCAGACTTTCTCTATCTTGTGGTTTCCAAATTTAAGCAAGAATATATGCAAAATAACTGTAAATGCCATTATACTGGTTAGCTGGATAAGTCTAGCTAAGCCTTCAAATTGAACAACTTCATTAGTTCAACAACTCTACAGGAGGTTGAACATTTTTAAAGGTACACCTAAGCTATTCTCTATCAAATAAGAATCATCTATAAACATGTTCAAACCATGCAAGTTCCACTCCATGTTGACTGATTGCAATGTTCTGAAAGTTATTATTGAAGTTAAGATCCCTGAATAATCAGTTTGAGCTCAATAGGTAAAAACAGGAAACTGCCTTCTTTGTTGTCATAAGAGAAATGGAAACAAAATTGGTTTATACTTCTAAATATACACTTCTTAGTATATTGATTTTAATAGCATTTTGAACATTATTATCTGAACATATTATTATATTTAATTAAGAGCCATATATGTGTTTTGTCTCCCTTTCCAACTTGAGCATCTGAACTTAACTTGTGAAGGACCTTAAAGTTTCTCTCAAGAGGGAAAGGATTACTCTCAGATCTCAATGACTGAGAAGTGGGGTCCAACGTGCCCCATATCACATCACATGATCTCTGGGAGATTTGGGGATGGGGTGCAGGATGGGGTGCCTGTCCGCTCGTTAATTTCCCCCACATCTAAGATAAGCTGCCTGCTCTGGTGTAATGATGAGTCATCGCATAGTAAGTCAGCAACAGCCCGGGCAGTAGTAGCCTGGTTCTCAGGCTGAGTTAGGAATAATGCCCCCACCACTGGGTGCAGGCTGCAACATAGGTTGCAAAACATTATTTTCGGAGCGGGACAAGCTGCCCCTAAAGTTGACTTGCCCTGCCGGCACGTCCATTTCCCCCACCACTTTGTTAAACAAAGGTGAGATTGGACTTGGCCAAAATTACTTGATAATAATGTCAATGATAATAATTGCCGAGCGGGGCAAGTCAGGGTCTTGTTCAGCTTGCCCCATTGCGTGTATGCGTAATTCAGGGTGTTGCTATAAATAGATTGGGACCCCTGCTGGACCTCTGGGTGAGGGCATTAATCCCGGCAGATGCCAGTGTGATAGTGTGAGTACTAGGGGTTTTAAGCATATATTGGAAAGTTTAACCTCACAAATACTGCCTAACAAACACTGATGTTAGGTACATGTAGAAATGATTCAAGACATGCTAATAGGGAGGATAAGACAGGAGTTTCTTTCATAAAATTCCCTCAACCAAAGCAGGACTAAGAGACCATGGAATTAGGCATAATCAAGGGAAATTTTTGATAAAATATCTTTGTCACTATGTGGCCCTTAATCTTTGTATTTCCTTACTCTGCAGCACTCATGAACTTGTGACTTAAAAAATCACAAGCTTACTAATTTAGTATTTTCAAATGGACCTTAAATTCAATTTGGGCTAGATAATGTAGTATATGAAATGGGAACTGGCCACAACTTGAGGGCATAGGGCTTTCTATCATGAAGGGGGTTAAGAAACAAAATGTTTGTGATATGGAATATATTTCAAACCTACTGATTTACTATATTCAAATGGGCTTCAATTTAAATCTGTGTTAGATAATCATTTTCATATGTAGTGCTTATAAGAAATGGGAACTGGCCACAACTCGAATCTTAGGGCTGTCTATTATGAAGGATGTTAAGGAACAAAATGTTTGTGATATGGGAAATATTCCAAACCCACTGATTTACTATATTCAAAAGGGCTTCAATTTAAATGTGTTAGATAATGATTTTCAAATGTAGTACTTATAAGAAATGGGAACTGGCCACAACTCGAGGGCTTAGGGCTGTCTATGTACAATGAAGGAGATTAAGATACTAGATATTTGTGATAGTGATTTGTATTCGTTGTGATATGGACATGGATATGGATATATTTCTGGATTGTATTGCAAGGGTCTTACGTTATTTAGCTGTTAAGTCAAACCTACCACAATAATGAAAACTGCCTCTTTTTAGAGACCAGAATCCTAGAATTCCCATAGGTAAAATGAAATTTTCTTTACTGTAAAAACAGGAACCAGCAACTTAAATTATTTTGACACTTTAAAAGAAATTGCAAAGCTAACAATAAACTATTTTCAAATGGATTAGATATGTGCTGGAAAATGATTTTTAAATGTAAGTTGCAGAAAAAGAAATGAACAGCCCTCGGCTTTGCCTACCTATTTCTCAGAGTTCTAGACCAGATAATAAGAATTCCTTTATCATAATTGGATAAATTCCATGTTGATAGCCAGGTTATTTCATTAACCCCAAACCCAAATAGAAAAAAGGCTTAGACCGGGTATGTGTAAACGTACATGTACCACCACCATTTTTATCACTTTAGTGTAAATTAGGAAGTTGTAGTAATTAGTGGATAGTAAAATAAAGCAACCCCTTATTTTGATTACACTTAGCACTTTTATTTGCTACTCATAGATCAAAAGAAAATGTTGTCACCTTTCTAAGAGTTAATTCCAAAGACCTGACATGGATAGTACACTGCATTTTAGCCACCTTTTCTGCTATCCTGCTGTTGGCCATTCTAGAGACAGATACCTAGAAGTTGTGCTCCAGGTACATCATTCCCAGTTAGTATAACTTTAGGAAAAACCTTTTTTCTATTTTCTTTAAAGCTGAAGTCCTTACAGATGAGAGAGTGGTCAGATGTACCTCTTTATCATATTGATGTGGAGCACGGGGATGTTAGAGGTGTGAGATATCAACTTCTAACATTGGTCCCTAATTATCCCTCAACTCCATGTTTCTGGGTACAAGTGGCATTAAGAAGTCATAAACTTCATTTACTATTGACTGAAGATAACAATGTTGGTCTGTATGTATGAATAGGCCCTTGTTTATAGTGCATTTCGGCCTTGGAAAACTGCCTCTCTTAACACTTGAAAGTATAGGCTCCCCGGACTTTTTGCCCTCAAACGGAAGTTGACGTCATTTCTGTGACGTAGCAAAGCTGAATTATGCATACACGCAATTGGCGTTTTTTGCTGAATTCACTTGCAACTTGCAACTGGGCAAGTGGTTATGTTGCACGCTGGGGTGTTAAGTGGGTTTGATTTCTCTCTCAAACTATAGATGGCAGCAAAGTGTTCAAGAGTTGCAGTTTGAAACATACTACAGCTCACAACTGTATCCCCCTTGAGGATTAATTCAGAAACAAACCTGGATTGAAATCAACTCAGGGTATAATGCAGCTACTATACTAGATGGTAAGAAGGCGTGCTGCCTCTTTCAAACAATAGGGGGCAGCACTGTTCTCAGAGGTTGTGGTAAATTAGTTGGGTTTCCTGATTTGAGTATCTATAAGAAATACGCTTCAATTAACTTGGTTGTCAGGCTTAGTTCAATAGGTACATGCATATTGTCACTCCAAAACTAATTGGTAAGAGTGACATCGCTTCTTAACTATAGGTGGCAGCATAGTCATAACGGATTGCATTTGCAATCGTGGCTCTCAATGCCATGGGGGTTAAATCCTGACTAAATCAGTGGGCTGATCAGTAAAACTACAGGCTAGAGAACTGATAGAAGCATTAAACATACTTGTAGGGACTAGGGATACTTGTGGCCAGTCTAGAGCAGGAGCAGCAGCAGGAGCTGGGATATTTATATCACATGCTGCCATGTGTTGATGGCTCTGATATCTTGCCTATAAGAGCATCCAGAAATAAATCAAACCACAGGAGGGCTAATGGATGGCTGCCTGTGTGTGTGTGTGTGTGTGTGTGTGTGTGTGTGTGTGTGTGTGTGTGTAGAACTAAAGTGAACAAGGTAGCGTGGCTACACTGTACTAACACGAAATATTCAAGTTTCAAAGTTTTCTGGTTGCTGAGAACTTGAGAATGATAGAAATAAATATAACCAAAGTTTAGAAGGTGGGAAAGGCACATAGTTACGTAACACTTGTGAATGCTTGCAGTACGTTTCACTGAATACTATTAAATGATAAAACACCCAAAAAAGTATTCATATCTACTGTATTTATATCCACAGTGGTATAATTTGATGTCTATATCTCTGTCAAATATTAGATATGTTAGGCTATCAGGGATTAGAAAGTCTAAGCCTTCTGTGTCATAAGCATACGTGATTATTTTATGCCTGATCATCAAGTTAAAAAGATCCTCCTCTGACAACTCTAGCATGCTGCAGTGCCATCTGTCCATAGGGAATGACATTTCTGAATCTGGCCTGAGGCTGTCAAGAGGTGGTCAGACAGGCCACAAGTTATGTTCCATAGTATATTATCTCTTGGTATTTGTAAGTGTGCTAGATGGGGAGATAAATAAGCATATCAGCTTAGGCAATTGCTGCAAGTAGCAGTAGGAATTCGATAGATAAAGTAATTGTTCTTACACAATGGACATCACAATATCAGTTATAGGAACTGGCACTGGGATAGATATTGTGCCTGTCTTAGATCTCAGTATGTTATGGGCAAGATTAATACAGAAATATAATATTCATCTGTAGTTTTATGACATTATTATCAAGACATCAATAGAGCAGAATTTTCTTTTGATGCTTTAACCCCTAACCTGCTGGTGGCTAATGTCGCCAATACAAAATGATGCAAAAAACTTGAAAAATGACTGAAACCCTGGCATATGGGTACTTATCTGAGAGTACTCAACGAGCGCTTCCCAATGAATAACAGCATGACAGGGTTTAGATGGTTTCCAAAATTCTTTGCATCCTTGCCCTTTGGACGAAAGTAGTCTCAGCATTGGAAGGGTTAATGGAGATTTCATATTGCTGGGAAGCTCAACTAAAAATGTAATGATGGAACATGGCTGGCCTCAGGGTTTTCTTTTTTGGTACATTTTTTTTATTCTATATTCGCAATCAAAAGGCAGCAGAAGTAAATGGAGAATTAACTACAAATGAAATTAATTTTGGCAAGAAAATTAATATCAATTTTCTTTGCTTTACTTGGATGCCAATCACAGTCCTAGCTGGTATATAACATATACCGTGTAATCAGATGAAGGATTAGATAGTTTAAGTATTGTGTCAGTTTTTGGATAAGGTGTTCATTAAATTAGGCAAAAGGCCATCAGTCACCTCTAGTTTTGACAATTATGTAATATAATTGTAGCTAAAATCAAATTTATAAACACAGAAATGTCGGACACCATCTTTGCTATCAGGGAAGGGAATCAACAGTGGATAATTATTTTGCTATAGTGTATAATATTTCTCTTTAAATTATGCTTCAAATGACACTTTATAAAGAAAGATATCCTTAATAGTCAGACTTCTGGGCTGCTCTAGGAACAGATGATGTAGAAAAAATGGAAGAGGAAACTAATTTACAAATAAAACGCATAATCCCTAATGGAGTTTGAGATTCCCATCATATTTTCATTTACAAGATGCATCTTATGTGTTAAAATCGGCTTATTAAATAGAGGATGTGCTGGGAGGCAGGGTTGGGAAGTATAGGGGTAGGAAGGAGAGAAGGGGGAGATGAAGGAGGGAAAAGGTGAGAGGAGAGAGAAAGAGGAGATGTGGGAGAGAGAAATTTGGATTTGGAATTCTGTTTTTCATCATTTTTTCTGCCATATTGCGGCTAAGTTATGACTAGCCAGTTGCAACTGGTTGGAGAAACCGGAGTTCTTGGCAAAAACCACCGCCTAACCCCAAGTCTCTGGCTGGGAGGGAGAAACTGGGAGAAGGGTTATAAATGGGGAATGGGAGCTGGAGGGGTAGAAAGGGGGTGGGGGGGGGGGGGGGGGGTGGAGGAGGAAGTGTGTTTCTCCTATTACAAGCACTAACCCCCAAAATAAACACTGCAGTCCCCAGGGGGAGCTATTAACCTCCAGACCTCTCCCTGCTGACCCCAGCTTATTCTATCTGATACCCCATATGAACATCATCACTATCGCCATGGCAACCATCATACTGGACCTACCCAGTGTTATTGTTCCAACCGTGGCACACTCACTTCCTATCTTTGTGCCAAAACAGACATGATGTGGCCATTACAAATAGCCGCCCCAACTCCCCAGTGGCGACTGGAAGTGGGAACTCTCTATTATTGCTACAGTGGTCAAAATAGCCTCACTGATGGCTTTCTTAGAAAAACACTGATTGGAAAATATTTGAAGAAAGGTTCTTCAGAATTCACCTGACAAAGCCCTTCAAATATTTTGCTAATTTCTGCTTCACTCTGAAGTTATTTTGTAACAGCATCTAACCAATTCATAACAAAACATTTCAAAAGGAACTTATAATCATGAATGATAGATACTCAATGAGAAAGTTATCGCCCAAACTGGCAAGACTATTTAGCTCTGCTAAGGCCATGAATGGCTAATATATATGAGGCTTTTTTACAACGAAAAAAAGTTAGATAGGATGAGTGCATGCGGCATGAGTTATGTCTCTGTGAGTTTGACATAATGGGTAAGCCAGATCTCCATCCCACCAAACCACAGTGAGTAGTCCACTGCACATTACATCAACCTAGTTGTCATAGAAACCCCAGCTGCTGAAGTGGGCCATCAGTGATCTCTTATCTCATGATGTATCACATCCCGACTTTCTCTAAATCACTGCTGTGTTCTATCTTAAATGGACACCTTAAGCCCCTCATGATGGTGAAATACTACTGACAAAAGCATCTTATGAAAAATAGTTAAAAGGTAAAGTAGCTATAAGAACCAACTGAACAGCTATCCTGCACAGATCATGTGAATGTAAGACAATATTATCAGGCTGTTCACAAGAGTACATAGCAGCACACACTTTTCATTAGGAACTCTTGAGTTAACCCTTTCCCTAGAAAAATGTTGCCTAAATGCAATAAATCTCATGTAAGCAACATGTTCTCTTCAACATATGTTCTTGAAGCAACATTTTCTCTTTTTAATATTTTCTAAATAATGCTTTTGGCATAAAAGATATCACATATATTTTCTCCTGGGCGGGCATCGCTTTTGGGAACCACAGGCATGAATGGGTTAATTTAGCTGTTGCTGCCATCTATCTCTTGGGAATGGAACTACAGCAAACAATGCCAGATACTATAAACCAGCTTGTCGACCAAGCGCAGCCTTGGGTAAAATCTAGCTATCCTGAACACAATGTCAAGCACCTAGCATAACATATAGGATACCACAAACTGCAATCTCTTCTATTTATTTCCAGTGGCGTGAAGGATGTAAACAAGTTGTGTAACTCGACCCATGGGGGTGATCTAATTTCTCCTCACTGACGTCAATGCTGAGCATTTCTCCAAACCCATGGTGCAACCTTTTGAGTAGACTGTGAACTACACATCACCACAGAGATCACAAATGTGTTAGCAAGCAGGACTTTAAGTGACAGACACAGGATATGAGACTATATGGTTTGACATTATTTGTATATAGGCAAGGAGTAGATTTTCGACAAATTAGGACTTAATAGCCTCTTGGTGATAGTATACCCTAATTTTATTTTATCCTCGGGGGAATAATAAAGTGGGAATCGAAAAGTGTTGAAACAAATTATCTTTGATCAGGGAGAGTTGAAAGTCGAGTCCAGATTAGGATTTTCTCTTAAAATATTTTCCATACATGACTTAATTATAGAGAACTATGACCAAAATATATCAGGCTATTTTATGGCACTACTGGCATGGGCGGGTTAAAAACTACTAATATAAGGTGTTATCCGTGTATAGGTTCCATTTTAGTGAGCATATGTGTTCATAGTACACTAATCTCAAAATGGCTGGGCTGCCTTCATCTCATTGGCTGAGATAGAATAGCTGCAAGCAAAGTCTTTGATCAAAACTCCCAACTATGGGTAAAACACACTGGGACTGTGAGAATTATCAGTAGGTGGTAGCTAGTCTACAACATCTAGATATATATAGGTGATAACTGATGAAAAAATGGGTATCATGATTAAAGGCAGAACATTTTGAAAAAAAGCATCAGTCAACTTATTTTCCTACCCTAGTCTAACACTCATGACATATCAAATTCATTTTCAGATTCTTAGAATTTCTGTGAATCTCAGATTTCTCCCAAACATGCTGAGGTTCACTTGGAAGTCGGATCAGCAGAATGCCTGCGATAATTGCTGGAATGAAAACACCCATCTTTTTAACCCTATCACCACACCCAGGGATTTGGGAATCTTGCTGATTTTAATATCATCTCATAAATGCTTTGAAGTTTTATTGGACAATTGATGGAATGTATAAAATCTTGAAATTGGTAATAGGACAACCTATGTTTTATGGGCTGAGAGAGGTATACGCACGCACACACACAAACATATATACATATATATATATATATATATATATATATATATATATATATATATATATATATATATATATATATATATATATATATATAAATATATATATATATATATATATATATATATATATATATATATATATATATATATATATATATATATATATATATATATATATACATATACACACATTTTGGATTACTTGAGAATCAATGCTTTATTTCAGATATGTTTCTCACTGTTACTGGTTATAGCTATTTTAAATTTGATGTTTATATTGGTAAGCATAACTGTTATCAACAATTATTGACAATTCAATATGTTTCTACCATACATAAATTGGTATAAAGCACCATATCAAGTACTAGTTCTGTTCCCTACAAGCCATAGACTGGTTATAATTGCTACTCTTTCTTTGTTGGCAAGTCTGATGTGTTCTCAGAGTGTGTATCCCACATGGACTGAGGTTTATGGGTTATATACCAGAGTTCAGTCGTGTTGTCATTAATCATTCGCCATGTCCCTTACACGTAAACATCTATTTGCTCTACAGAAAAGCCATGTCAACCCATCTTAAAAGGTAAACAATTCCTTCATTCTGGAATTTGTGGTTCGATATTAATACAATAAGACAATCATATTCACATACATATATATATATATATATATATATATATATATATATATATATATATATATATATATATATATATATATATATATATATATGGGTCTGAATGCTATGATACTTATGAAATTAACTTCACAGCAAATCATAAGATAATGAACTTTATAATAAAGTGTTCGTTCAAAAAATAATTGAAAGAGTATTTTTGCTAGGATTTTGATATCATTTCTGCATTTCATCAGAAAATCTACAAAATAGGCTTATTTGGCCAGTGCTTAGATGAATAAGCTCACCACTCTGAGGTTAGGAATTCTAAATCTCCTTAACATATTGGACCTATCTATCATCTCTGGAAATTCAACATGCAAACAAGACTCCGGAAACACCCAATACTGTATACAAAACATATACAAACACTTGTTTGCTGGGCATCAGAAAAGAAACAAGCGGTCCACTTTGCTAGAAAGAGGAGAGAATGAAGATGAATCTATAGTAGAATCTACCTTAAAATTAATACCATGTTAAAGATATATCAGTGTTGGACTATTTTGTGAAAATATCAAAGTATCCTTATGCCTCATCAGTGTATAGGACACTTTCTTTATCAGGTCAAATAACCACAACTAGTTGAGATACCCAGAGCAATGGTGGTGCATTGTTCACATACAGACATATTGGAATGTGTGCAACAAGTACTGTTGACATAGAGGGTTCAAAGGCTACCAAAATGCTGGCTAATTAGTTTGTATTAGGTCTAAACTGACCGAAATAGTTTCAAACACTTTGCTTCAGAGGTGAAAACATAGGCCCCACAGCAATAGAACCTTCATCATTCTAGTTAACCCATTTGGATTCAGAATGCGCAAATGATATGAAAACCTGATGACCTGACAATGATCCTGATGATGATGATGATGATGATTATGATGATGACCTGATGATGATGATGATGATGATGATGATGACCTGATGATGATGATGATGACCTGATGATGATGATCCTGATGATGATCCTGATGATGATGATGATCCTAATGATGATGATGATGATGACGATGACGATGATAATCTTGACAACAAATGATAGTGATGAAGATGAATATGGTGACTCTCATAATAATGACCATGTAAGGAATAGATGAACTGCACCATTCCAAAACTATAAGAATAATAGTGATTATGATGAAGATGATGATGCTGATGTATAGAATAATGCTGATGATATTGATGATGTATGAACGTTATTATGAGAATAAAAAGCAGCTATTTAGCAATCTAAATCGAGTTGAAGATGAATGTTGAGGATGAATTTTGCATTTGGTTTATATCATCACTTTTTGTGCTAAATGTAGGCTAAGCTGTGACTCAACATTTGTGATGATGAGGTTAAGGATAAAGTGGAATGATGGTGATGACAATGATGACTGTGACGATGTCATTAGTAGAAAAGAAATCAGTATGAGAATGGATATGGGCTATTTTGTACTATACATGGAGTTGAAGATTGATTGTTGCGCTGACTCACCAAATGGCTGGCAGCTTTAGGTAGTGGGAGATTTGTCAACAGGTCATAGACAACAGCTTCAACATACCAACAACATTACCAAACCACACTTCATATCATACATGTTCTACTTTCAAGTGGACATCAATAGGGCCTGATAATGATGATATGCATATGAGGGTTACACTGTTGGTATACAAATCCAGCGTGTGAGTGTGATGACGTATGTTCAGTGTTGCCATGGAAATTCTGCTAGGATTACCAAATTTTTGTGAGTAGATTGTGGGAGGAAGAAGCTGGAATATCAATATCCCAGCTCAGTGCTTATATAGATCGTTTTCCTTCTTTATCAACATGAGGGGGTTGTTTCGATGGCCAAGTCGTCTTGTGCATGACAAACTGACTGCTTGCTAAGTATTACATACTAATGGTTGCTTTGCAACCGTCGGTATGAAAAGTTTTTTCAAAAAGTACTAGCAGAAGTGTACATGAACCATTGTTATTAAAGAAATAAATGGGAGCATGCAACATTACAGAGTGACATTGACTATTTGGCAAATGTTGGATGTAGAAATGCAGTACAATAGGTCAATTGATCAACAAATTTCGAAATTCCTAACAAATTTGGAGTGATTTCAAACAGCTTGGATGAAGAGCTTTTTCTATAATGATATTCACAAAAATATATTCTTAACTTAAGAAATGTTATATTCATACCTCAAACTTACACAGTGTGGCCTTGGTGTTCAGTTCTGCAGGTTCCAAGTTCAAAAAAAATATTGAAAACCAAAAATGTATAGGAGAAATACTCACTTAAATGTAAAGGCAGGTTGACTCATCTGTAGGCAACTTTTAAAGGGCTCCTCGTAAAAATCTACGTCTGTAACAAAATCAATGGCTGAAGCTCCCTCCGCAGAGAAATCTAGGCTTGTCCGGAACGAGCGTGTGTCAATCCCTAAACTACCCTGAATAACAAGAGCCCCGCTGGAAAACAGAAGAAGGTCAAACTATCAGTGATTGTATACAATTGTTGCTGGTAGAGTATCATGTTATTTTCTTTTTAGCTTGATTTCAAAATAATACACCTATTTAGCTCCAAACCTGTTCAGAAAGGCTTGACAACTTTGCACACATATATAAATTAAAGTAAAAAATATATATATATATATATCCATAAACGGTATATCAATCAGTGAAACAATCACTATAACTTTTACTTTCAATCTTCTCAAATTACTTTCAAATCAACACAATTGTAAATTTGAGATGAATACCTAGGGATTTGAGTGCGACTAACACTTGGTGTGGCTAGTAGCCTTGCTATGCCACCATATCTTTAGCTATCAAGGTACCCTGATAACCCCTTTTCCTGACAGTCTGTACTCATTTATCATCCCAGCCTAGCTATTTTCAATGACTGAGCAGGCATTTCAGTTCTGTATTGAGGAATCCATTAGTCATGCTGACAATTATAATGCATTTTCAACATATAGATACTTCATTCACTAAGTTTCACTGTGTACTAGTGCCAGCCTACCTATTTTTGATGAGTGAGTGTGCGTTTCTGTTCCAGAGGCTGATGCTGATGAGTCCGGAGAGATCCATGGAGACGCATCCCTGGACCTTCAGTTCTGATATCATGCCATTCTGCAGGTGGAGGCGGCTCGCGTGATCGTGAAGCAAAAGGTTACCCTGAAAACAAAAGGAAAATGTCTTGTCAGGATTCAGATACCATCATGATGTGCTATTTCAATACAGTATGTCTAGCATTCAATATGATGATTTAACCTATTCATCCTACAGAGCCATAAAGCAGTTTGACTATTTTAATAAAAAAAAATATTAGAGCATTTTTTTAAAATATTTTGATGGAAAAAAGTTTAAAGAATTCCAAAACTAAAAACCCTCATAGGCTAAAGTAGATCACATTTTAACTTATACACATATCTATAACTGAGAAAGTACTTTATGTCTCTTTGCATGAATGGGTTCATAACTGGTATTGTGAGCAAATAACTGAATTATGATAGAATTGCCTTACACAAATTCAACTTCATTAAAACCTGGATTTAAACCACCAGAAGCCTCCTGACACCAAGCTTTCCACAATAGATTCACATAATTCAAACTGACAGCCAACTGTAGTAAACTAAATCACCAGGAGATGCCATCTCTTGGTAAAAAAAGGAACTATGCTAATGCGAAGACAAGATAGAACACACTATTCCATCTGACAGCCCACATCAGTTTGTTGAAGCACCAAAAGATGGCAGCATCAATCAATTTCATCTGGACACAATCATTCTCACTTTAGATTGAAAGTAATGTAAGGTGCTGACACCTTGTGGTATAAAAAGATACTATGCTGGTGAAAATAACCAATAACATACTATTTCTTAAAGTGCTGAAAGCCATGTATGGAGAAGCCGTCTTATGATACAAAAAGAAACTATACCTAAATTGCAAACTAAATTATTTAGAACATATATTACTTTAAGCACTGATAGAAATGTAAGGGGCAGACACTATATATGTATGGTATAAAAAGATATTATGCAGTAGAGACTACTCTAGAACGTAAAATTGTGGTATAAAAAATACACTGCAGAAAATGTCTAAGAATGTACACTTACATGCAGTGCTGGTATTAATGTACAGTGCTCCCACCTTGTGGCAAGGAATGAAACCATGCTTTAGAAAACAATCTTACAGATAGTATGCACTTTCTTGCAGTGCTGGTATTAATGTACAGTGCTCCCACCTTGTGGCATGGAATGAAACCATGCTGCAGAAAACACTTACAGATACATAGTGTGGACTTACTTGCAGTGCTGATGTAAGTTCACTTGGTGCGCTCCAGACTGCAGACATCAGCCCTCCACTGCCTCTAAAGAACTCGACGGGACGCAGAGAAACACCCATCATGTCCAGTGACATACCAGCTACAGGCTCAACCGAGGGGTCCGCCTCTCCCGCATCTCCAGTCAGAGACTCCAAGCCCTCGGCAAATATCTTAAACTGAGGAGAAAAAATATTAACGTTACAGTGACATTAACGGTTGTAACTTATACAAATTCTACTTAAGCAATTCTGCCCAAGTATCTTTATCTTAAGCTTCAATTAATACTTGATCTAATTGTACTAAAAATCCAAACTTTCCATATAAAACAACATTTCACAATAAGATAAACATAAAAATGATTTAATACTAGGTGATTGATGAAGGAGAAGTACACAGTGGGCCCATTAATATTTCCTTTGGCCCCCAATCTTTTCATGTCAAGAATCTCCCAAGCGCTTGACTTTAAAAATCCTTCAGGGGACGTGTAACTTTCACAGTATAAGCATAGGAGGACCTTTGGGATACTTACAGCCATAAGCGGCGCTGTCTGTTTCTCATTGAAGATATCTACTACCATTCCACTTCTCTTCATGACACCACTGTTACCATTCAGGACGTACATGTCATAGGACGTACTGGCACTGGCTGTGTCTGCAACAAAAACAACACATGTCCAATCAAAGAAAGTGATTTTAAAGGAAAAGGGTAAAATTTAGAATAGTGATTCTTTATCTCATGAAAAAAATCAATTGGTACATGTTGCACTGAAATTACTAGTGATTGAGTGTGCTGTCCTAGAAGCAAGACCTTAGCCAGGTGGATGTCATTTGAACACTGAAATACAGCACACACACCTATGGACACAGATGGGGTTGTTTTAGTCAAGAAATTTGAGACATCAGTTGTAAAGCAAATAGTACCAGTTGAAAGCTAAAACATCACTTAAACACCAAGCAATTTCCTGAAGTGACGTATAGAGGCTGATGAAAATATCACTTACCTGCGAGTGTTCCCTTAAAAGAAAGTGATTTCCCCTTTTTAGACAGTACATTGTAATTGTTCAATGATGGACTCTTATAGAATTCTTGAACCATTGTTCTGAAAAAAAGAAAAAATGTGTCAGTAACAAAATGTATAATTATTATATAAAAAGTGTTTTAAACATCATATATGATTAATCCATTTATTTTAACAGTAGCAAAAAAGGCCCATTTTTTATCATACATCTTTATTCCATTTACTTTAACAGCAGCAAAAAAGTCACCTATTCAATTGATTTAAAAAAAAATCTTTTTAAAATCCTTCTCAAATAATTGCCTTACTGCTCAGTAACTATAAAAAGACTGTTGCACATGGTAATTGTAAATTCAATACCTGAGTTTTTCATTCTCTCTGGCGAGATTGTTGAGTTTTGCATGTATGTAGGTTTCTGCCTCTGGCTGTGTCTCGTTGGCAGTGGAGAGAATGATGTTTTGTATCTGATTTTTGGATGGGTTGTGCTTGAGCAGGATATCCAGGGCTAGCACCCTGGCTGGGACAACGTAGGTGCGTTGGTTCTCATGATACACTCTACTCATAGCATCTAACACCTGAAAATAATATATAAAATAGCTCAATTGTTTTTCTTTACATTTTTTTTCAATTCAAGTGATGCGAAAAAAGTACTTGGCCCATGTCTAGGCTCTCCCTCTACATGTTTTGTATTTGCAATTTGTATATGAAGTGCGATACATGGAACTCACTCTGTGCCTTATTATGAACTAATCCAGTCCTTTTAGTTCTGGTTCTAGTTTATGTGGAAAATGGTACAATTTAAAAGTTTCATATGAGTATTTTTTTAATTAGAGAGAAAACACAGGAGTTTAACTAGAAATTGCCATCTGGATCTATGATACTTTTGACATTACATTTGTAAGCACAATAATGATTTTACAAAATATCTGAAAGATATTTGTTGAAATCATTACTAACATAATACATAGTTCTCATTCAAAAAAATTTCCCATTCATGATTCCTTCAGAAGAATTTTATCAATACTGTAAGGCTGCTTTGGTATCTGTGAGCATTAATGGGTTAAAACAGAAATATGGTCATACCTCTTGTGTGATGAACTTTGGTTGTATTCTCCCCAGTGCTGCAATGGCAGCATTGTTGACAGTGCCCTCTTTTGCCTTTTCTGTGTACTGCAATAGCACTGGTATCGTATCGGGCAGGCCGGCGTTGCCCAGAGCGCGCAGCTGGCTGCATTTACACATCTCATCCTCACAACCTTCTAGCCTCTCCAGGAAAGTCGTCCTGATCTTGGCCACAATCTGCACGTATCAACAATTAGCAGGTAAATAGCATGTGTAGGAAAATGAACTAGCAAGGCAATTAGCATTTCTTATTTCCAATAAGAAAATAAACAAGGTCGTCAGGCACTGATTTTAAGTGATTCATACAGAATGTTAAAATTATATTTGAATCATTATTTTCATACTGTAATCTCCAAACTCCATAAGCCATGATCTTGAAAGCCTTTCTTTTATTATCTGAGAAAGATGCAAAAAATCAAATGCATGCATCACTAAGATGCACAATTGTGATCAAAGTATATTCAGAGAAGTATAATGACCAAGCAAGCTTGGAGAGGGCCAGGCAAGCAATAAAAAGAGGTTTCTTATGGTTTTGGCCCAGCATTACCTCTGACTGTTCCCACAATAAATAAACATTTTCACTACATATGTACCGCACATAATTTTTGATTAATTCATTCAGGACACTGCCTGACTGGATTTTGGATTTTGCACATAGCCTGCAGTTATGGTAACCAAATATCAACAAAAAATTGATTGCATAATAAATTTAAAGTACTATAAAATGAGTTTTAGCATAAATGGCTACTAATATTAGATAGATCAAACCGCTTTGACCAGAAGAATCATTTTAGTCTCACAAATCCACACAAAGCTTATCTATTTTTCAATTTCTGTACTGAGTAAATGCTTTAAGGGCTTAAGAGGGAATAAGTTACAACTCACCTCTGACTTGCATGCCTCCTCTTCGAGACAATATGTATGTAAGACTGCACCTGTTGCCATGGCAACTGACTCTCTGAGTCTCTCATCAGCAATATTCTTTTGCAAAAGTTTCTGAAAATAATATTTTTCAATCCGTTGAAGTTTCTGCACTCACATATCCTAATTTCTTGATCAAAAGCAAATATATTAGATAGATATCAAGGAGAATATTGGTATAAGTATCACTTTTAAAGAAATTGAAACCATTAAAGTTGAAATAATACTCTCAAATACATAAACAACAGGGAGAATAGATAATCTGAGTATATACATAAAAATCATGTTGCATTATTCAGAGATAGTGAGGACCAATTGAGTATAGATTTTGTCAAACATTCATTTTGAAATCTTACATGTAAATCTGTGAGGACTTTTTCTGATGGGTGTGTAGAGAAACCGACCGCCATTAGGTAACGTTCTGGGTGGGTGATATCATCACTACCGAAGTCCAGGAACTCCATCATGGCTTCCTGGGAGGCTGAGGTCTGGGCTGCCACTGCCGCATCAATCAGCTGAGGACTGAAACAATGTTACAAAACATCAATCACTGAGGTACTGAAACACTATATCAATTAACAGAGGACTGAAACAATACTACAAAACATCAATTACTTTGAGACCGTAACTAAATATCAATAAGTTGAGGACTGAAACAATATTACAAAACATCAATTACTTTGGGACCATAACAAAATATCAATTAGTTGAGGACTGAAACAATATTACAAAACATCAATTACTTTGGGACTGTAACAAATTATCAATTAGGTGAGGACTGAAACAATATTACAAAACATCAATTACTTTGGGACGGAAACAAAATAACACTAGGGATATGGACGTCCAAATGATGATGCACAATTTAATAAATGTGGAGTCTAGAGGTGCGCAAACTATGTATTAATTAAACTGCCACAATATTAACACAGTATAGCAGGGGATCAAATTATCAGCATAGCTTGCTCTCTGTTTCTGAAAAGGACCAATGTCAGCACTCAGCCAATGGTATGCAGTCAATATTGCACCACTGTGAGATATTCTCTTAATACACTACCAGGTACTTATGTTGAACTATTAGAAAGATATCAAAAGTAAGTTCAAAAGTAGGACAACTTTTTTTCTTATAATGACTTTAATTACAAAGCATACTGCTTTAAACAGTACGTCTGAAATTCAGCTTCAACCACGTCATTGATAGCATAGCCACTGAAGAATTATAAAACAGTAAAAGTGTTCATCAACCTACATAATCTGTGTATTTTGTGAGTTCTTGAATACTTCCAGTATATTTTTCTTGCTTGTAGATCTGAATGCCTGCATGACGGCTAAGAAGGCTGTTCCTGCTTCTGTCTTTGCCATACTGCTCGTTGCAAGGTCTGAGCGGAACTTCTCTACCACTTCAGCAGCCTGAAATATGAGAAAAATATTTTTTTAAATAATATTACCTACAATTTACAATTAGTTAAAGTCAAACCGCTTAGAGAGACCACTGGTTAAGATTGGCAAAATACATAAAAAGATCTTTTAACCCTTCCAATACTAAAGCTACCTTCATCTGAGGCACAGGTCTAAATCCTGCCATGTTGGTATTCATTGGATACAGCTCTCGCTGAGTACTTACAGATGAGTATCTATTTGCCAGGGTTTCAATAATTTTTTCAGGTTTTTTGCATCATTTTGTAAGGGCCAAATTAGCCACTAGCAGCATAAGGGTTAAAACTATCTCAGAGATAAACATACACTATGTATCCCTTCTTAGTAAAGACCACTTGTCCCAGTCTGCCTAGGTACAAATATAAATACTGATGGGATACTTGCAATATTTCCACTTGATCTGTGGCTTTTCATGCCTTAAGATAAAAATATATCAAACAAGAGACCGCTCCTATCTCCTATCAACACTTACATTGTCTTTTGCATAGTTTGCCTTTTTGTATAGCTACAATATACATTTGTTCTTATGTCATGCAACATTGTAGCAATTATCACATAAATGTTACTTTTATTGCTTGAAATAGTATTTTCTATCATTGTGAGTTGGAACAAGCTTTGGAATACTGAAAAACAAAACAAATGCAAGTATACTCAAATATGCAAATTAGAAATATAATTGCAAATACTACATGGCTGTTTCACCTACCCCTGATCCTGTCTGGCTGCATTGCCGAATGTCAAAATCTGTGCCCAACATCATGGCGTATAGTCCTATAAAAAAGGCAATCAAAATATCATAACTTGTAAGAGTATAGACAACATTCTTACAATTATCATGAAGGCCTTAGGCACCCTTGTAAAGTTAGTGTCTGAAATAATCGATCATAGTGTTTGGGGGTGTCAACCTTTTTCTAATACTTGAAATATAAAGATACCTAGATGATAATCATAAAACTTTATGTACCTTGTTCAAGTAAAACTTTAAAATAGCAAATATAAGAAATCTTGCACCAACCATGTGTCTGCATCATTGTGTGCTTTGCAAAATGATTGCTAACAACATGATGTTACTTGTCCGGCAAAAGGAATACACTGCAAGTGTATTTGAACCAGACAAAATCTTCCCTAGCCAAACACACCAGGCTAGTTGGCAGGCATTTTGCAAATGCCAGGCTAAAATTCTAACAAGTTCAGTATCGAGGTTTTCTTGCCCTCTAGGGCAGATACAATTATGGGTTGACCCATTCAGATCTGAATTTTATACATTGACTGACAGATATGTAAATATTTTAATAACAAAGCAATATTTTGAGATTTTTTTCACTAGATGTTATGCCTGTTGATTTTAACAATCCCCTCTTCAAATATTTGTCATATATTACCAATAATAGTAAATATTGTTAAAAGTTGTTAGACTATGTGTACACTCCAGATATGAATGGGTTACTATTCAGCTCTGGACATACTTGCCTTTATCTAGTGACTGCACTGCCTGGTCCAGTGTGGACCCCTCCGCTCTCTGAGCACTATCAGTAACTGTTGATAGCTGCAGAAGCTGACTGAAAAACAATGGAAATCATTTTACTGGATTCAGCATAACAATAATCATTTGGGTTATGCTTATTACAGTTAAGGTTTAGGAGCCATTTCATGCATTTGAACAATATGTGAAAAATTAATATTTCAGATTCATCAAGATGAACGCTCCTTTGCAAGTGCAAAATACATATTTTTAGATTCAGCACTACAAAATACTTCCTTAAAACACAGCATAAATGTGTGAATAAGTATTCTAGTTTCATCATTTAAAAGTTTCCCTTGCATAACTTACATTTGAAATAATCATCTTTAGATACTTTACTACAAAAATTCCCTTGCAGAACTTACAGGAGTGAAATTATTTTTTAGATTCATTTCATCATTTCTATAAACACTTCCTTGTAGAACTTGCATGAGTACCATAAAGGGAGAACTTAAAATTCTCTTTAACAAATAATCTTCAAATTATCTGTAAAACATCAGGACATCCAGGCAACACTAATGGCATTGGATACTTCAGGTATGATTGAGTTTTGATGTAAATTTCCTGTACTTACCTGAGGTTGATGGAAGCAGCCAGGGATTTTCTGATATTGACATGAGAGGAATGCACAGCTGTTGTTTTAGCAGTCTTTATAAGGTTATCTGGGATCTCATAGATGGTGGTCACCAGAGAATCTATACCCACATCATACATCTGAGAAAAGAAGAAATATTTCATTTTTGTATCTGTATGCAATTACAGGACAAGACCACTATCATGGACATCCATAGGGACCTGAGTGGAAGTTTCCACACTGGTAGTAATATCTTAAAAGGTGGATTGTTAAAAAACTTTCAGTAATTTTAGTTTAAAAGTATTGCATTCTCGTGAACTTATTACAATACATGTCACTCCAAGTTTTCTCCTGGGATGTGAATGGGTTAACATATGTGCATCAAGGTGAACATGGTCTATCTATGTTCAGTTTGTTTAATTGTCAATCATAAGCTCTTACGGGGAAATCCATTATGATACCATTTGTCAAATCACAAGTTAGAAATCTACAACCATGCAAAGAATTTCTCCAAAACATACCTCGTTAGCATTCTTGTATTGTCCAGCTAGCTCCAGGTTTTTGCAGGAAGTTTTGCTCTTCTTTATTGTTGTACCTTGCCTTTCATAGGTGGCGAGGCATTCTCCTGAGGCATCAACCTGAATAGACAGATAGCAAACGTGATAGTTAAATAAAATTGACATCAGTGCTTTTCACTAGCCCTTGGAATCTACTAGACCTACTAAAATCTCTTTTAACATGTAAGTGCGTTTATGCCTGTTGCCCTCTAAAACTGTTGATATTCTTTTATATTTCTTGGACATACCGTCTTTTGGAAAGTATTTGCTGATGAAATTTTAATAGGAAGACAACCAAATAACCTCATATCAAATCAAATCAATAGGTCAGAATAACTTTTCCCAATTTTAATTTTTTAAGATGGAAAAACTATCTGTAAGACAAATCAAACTGGTCTGTCCTTATAGAGATGCAATAAAGCAAGTGGGAGATCACTCCAGAATATCATAGTATTCTCCACTACTAGGTAGAATACTTGTCATTTCACAGTGTCATTCAGTAAAATATTTTCCATATTAGAGAACAAAAATCTTGTATGAACATTTCTGTTCGGTAAAATTTTTCATCTAGGAAGAATCAGTCAATCAAATATCTTGTGCAGTAACAAAAAATCATTCAGATATTCATTCAGTAAAAAAATCATTTAGTAAAATGTTTTGCTAAATAGAAAAATTCATTCAGTAACATATTTTGTTCAATAAAATATTTAATTTAACAAAATATTTCCTGCCATAGCACTGACCTCTGTCCTCTGTCCTGCCGTTAGCTGTAACTGTAACATGGAGATGATGCCCTTCTTGATGTTGACTGAGACAACAGGGTCTCTCTCCATAGCATAGATACGCTGTATCTGTCCAGCTTGCCATTGGAAGTAGATAGGGTGGATTGAAAGGATTCCAAATTCTCTGGCCATTTGTGGTCTAGCCACTCCATTGATCTTGGGATACAGAACCTGAAATCCATAAATTTACATGGGGTGATTTACTTGGTGATGTGAACACCTTCAATTGTGAATATATAGTGTGATACAGTACAGTGGAACCTCAAAATAATAAAAAAAATTCAAGATGTGAATACCTACTATTGTGAGCACAGTTATTTAGTCACATCTTATTGTGAACGTCTTATATATAAACCTCAGAGATGAACAATTTTCTCCTACCATGCAAAGTCAATCTTTCCACATCCCTTCTTCTTATTCATCAAGGTATTTCTTAAAAAACTAGGTTGCCATCATAAAAAGTGGTCCCCTACCACCAATTTCTGTGCATGGAGGGTACTGATTAATCGATTGTTTCCAAGAGTATATATGTATATCTAGATAACTAATTAAAGCCAGCCAGGCTCCTACCATCAAGGGTCCTGGCTTCAGACACTTGTGGGAAAAATTTCAATTTTGACTGACACGTTTTAAGCCAATAAATACCTTGAAACTCCTCTCTGCTCACATGCTAATAACGTGACTCACCTTAAGTTGCACAAGTTGATCCAGAGCGTTATTCCAAACAGGAGTTATCTCCGCTGTGGCCGTGAGGTGCAGACCGACATTCTTGCTGGAACCAGGCACTGGATCATCGCCCGGCTCACTGACTAGCACCTCGGTGGTGTAATTATACAGGTACGACTTGCCAACCTCATACCTGAGAGGAAAGGCTGGAAAGGGGAAATACAAGTTAAAATTAAAGATAATAATCAAATCCAGAAATTGAGACTACTGATGTGTCTTAGACCTAAACATTCATCAAGGTGGGAAACATTTTGAAATATTTTTTCACATATCCATAATAGTAGAGATAGAACACTAAGGCATAAATCATATATCTCATTACATAGACTAATACTGGCATAAGTGATATTGGTACAATTACAAGAATATGCATTGTCATTTGTATTTGTTTGCTGTAGGCTTTACTTTCACAGCCGTATTCGATTTCAAACCAATCTAAATCATCACAATAATCACTCTGCCATGCTATATATTACTTTACCATGGACCAAAGTAGAAACATTCAGATTTCAGTTTCATATGCACTCACCAGTGTTTTACGAACAATCAGCAGCAAAGATTTTTATTAATGGTAGCCTCTAAAGACATGGTGTAAATCAAAACATACACAATTCATACAACACTTCTCTTCATTATGAGAAGTTATGATGTTGTTAAAGCTTATATAATGTTAAGTTATCCTGTTTGATGTTGTTATCATGCATGCTTGTGTAGGTGTTTTAGATAGATGACCTTGAAGATGATGACAATGTTGTAACCATGTTAATGATGAAGAAGAGGATAGTGTTTGAGTATGATGATGATGAAGATGATGATGGCAAATTTAATGATGAATATGAAGGTAAATGAGAGATAATGATGATGACAATGAGGAAGAGAATGGTTGTTGTGGTTGAGTCGATAATGATGATAATGGTGATGGTGATGATGATGTCAGATGATGATACGACAATGCTCTAATTTAAGATTGATTGTGGACAGAGTGATCATATGATCATTGAAAATGGAGTGAAATTTATGACAAAAATGGTTTGGATGATGAAGATGATGGTGATGATGATGATGATGATGATGATAGAGATAAAAATGACAATGATGGTGATAATGAGGATAAGATGGAGATGATGATGATGTTGATGATGATGATGATGATGATGATGATGATGAGGTGTTAAAGGTTAATTGTGCATAGTGTTATCTGAAGAATGATTAGGATGGTTGCAGTTGTGTTGATAGTGATGATGATGCCTATGATGATAATGGTAAAGGTAATGACATTGATATAATGATGATGATGATGATGATGCTGATGATGATGACGATGATGATGATTATGTGTTGAAGGTTAGTAGTTCAACAGAGTGATCATCTGACCTTTTTCTGGGGCTATGGATGCTCCCAGAGCCGGTCCTGGCCCTATAGACAGCACAATGGACAGCAGCACTGGGGCTGGCAAGAGAGAAACACACACTTGACAAACAGTTACAAACAAAGACTTTCCCTTCTCACAAATCAGCCTGCAGCAGAAATTATACAGACTCTTTCATTTCCCAGAACACAGAAATGGTCTTTCCATGTACGCTTTCATCTAAAAACAAAAACAAAACAATTTGTTTGCAATTAATTTGGATGTTAATTGTTGATGAACCCATATACCTGACCTGCTGATTCTGTTAAGAACTCTCTCAAGAAATCATATCTTAAATATTATTTGAAGGTGAAATATTAACCAAATATTAACCTACAACTTTCCATCATGATTAAAATTTATGCTTTATTACTAGGTAAAAAATACTATTAAAAAACCATACCAAGAAAGACAGTTTTAAAAGGATGCTCTAGGAATGAAAGGTCTATAATACATTTTGACAAGCATTTTAACTAATTAATTCCTTTGTAAAAATAAGCATTCCTTTAGAAATTAGCATACAGACCAACTCTGAATGCTAATTTCTACATAAAACAATATACCATATGAATAGCTAAGACAATCACTCATAAATAACCTCTTATCATAGAAGGTCTAGACATAAAAATATATCTATTTACAAACTGCTTTCTAATGACACTCATATTTCTGTCAGGCATGGATTTTTCACTCTATAACAATACAGCATGGTGTTATTTCATAATCAGGAAGCATCATGTTAGATTAATAACAAAGAGCAGTGATTAATACCAGATAGGAAGTATACAGATAACAATGTTTACACTGTGATTTCATTCCTTGCAGATATCCTGCCTTCCTCTAGATCATGTTACAGGTGGCAACATCTTATCAGATAGCCACTAACACTTACTGCTGAGATGGAAAATTCAGAGATAAGATCATGATTACTCCACTCACTCCTTAAACATGCAGAACCTGCTGATCTTTAAAAGTGATATACTTATGGTCAAATGAATATGTTCTATATGTTCTGACTTACATTTCTCCTTGAAATATTCTTCAAACTAAGCATGCCCAAAGTTGTCACCCTCATAAGAATGCAAGCGAACACTCCAGTAAGTCTTTATGCACAAGCTTAACAGAGTAAAAGGGGCTACCTCAATGGAAACAATTGTGAGTTACTTAATTAAGCTAAAGTCTATTGAAATCAAGCTCCTTGATTTGAAATGTATATATATATATATATATATGTGTATATATATATATATATAAATATATATATATATATATATATATATATATATATATATAAAAAAAATATTAACGTAATCTTTAATTTAAGTCGGTATATCAATTACAAGAAACACAAGCTACCAAGGCTCTTATACATATATAAATAGATATAGATATATATATATATATATATATATATATATATATATATATATATATATATATATATATATATATATATATATATATTTATATATATATATATATATATATATATACACATATATATATATATATATATATATATATATATATATATATATATATATATATCAATATATATATATATATATATATATATATATATATATATATATATATATATAAATATACATATATATATATATATACATAAATATATAACTATACACATATATATATATATATATATATATATATATATATATATATAAATATATATATATATATATATATATATATATACATATATATATATATATATATATATATATATATATATATATATATATATATATATATATATATATATATATATATATATATATATATATATATATATATATATATATATACAGGGCTCGTCGCTAAGGGTGAACCTATGGCCCCAGGCCAGTAAAAATTCCCAAGAACTGCTTCGGGCCAGTAAAAAAAGACCTCAACTGGTCCTACAGGCCCAGTAAACATTTGGAGACATTCTTGTTAAAAAGTTTCCCTCAAGAATGTCCCCTAATGTTTTTGAAATAAATGAAGATAAAATCTATAAAGATAAATGTTGTGGTGAATTTTATGCAATGTTCTTTCTTGTTATGTTAAAGAAAAAATGTAGGACCAGTAAAAAATTTGCAGGACCAGCAGATTTTAGGTTTTACTGGTCCTACACGGCCAGTATCATATTGAGTTAGCGTTGAGGCCTGATATATATGTGTGTGTGTGTGTGTGTGTGTGTGTGTGTGTGTGTGTGTGTGTGTGTGTGTGTATGTTTATATAGTCATTTAGTGATTAGCCAATTGCATGTACTGGGGTAACCTATATGTAGGAGGACACAATGGAGAACAAGGTTCACTTGTGTCATCCCCACGTTACCAGCCACCGCCACGTAGCATAGACAGATAGTACTCCTGTATACCGTGTATACCGTGTATACGTTGACGGTAACCTTTGGCAGTCTACCAACACAGACCTCATAGTCATTCAGTACCTCATATGGTCAATCAGTCATACAGTCAGTGATACAAGCAGTAATGCCAAAATTTTAACCTATTCATGCTTTGAATTCCATAAAGAGGGTAAATGCCTAAATGCTAAGATATTTATGAAAGTAAGGGTAGTTCCATTTAAGTGTGGTGGGGGGGGGGGGGAGGAACGGAAGATAATTAAAAATTCAACATCCCCCCTCCTGCCAGAAATCATATGTAATCTAATGGGATAAATCAATTCAGAATTCGGCCCCTCTCCCCCTTAAAAAACTTTCCGTTCCTCCTCCCCCCACACTTTTAAATGGAACAGCCCTAACTTGTATGTAAAGCTTAAATTTGTGATTATAATGTAAAGGAATTGTTGATTTAGTTCTACCTGACCTGACACACTGATTTAGCATCAGAAAGGCAGAAAAAATATCAAAATACAGGGATCCACATTAAGTTGGTTGTTGTCTAGGACAAATTTTACAGCATTTTCATGTACATCATTGGTTTTTTTCTAAGCTTCCTTCATTCAATCCAATGCTAATCTTCCAACCAATGCTTTTGTACTTAAATATAAGGTGCCCTGATTACTGCACAGCTACATATTCTAAACCAGGGCAGGCAAAGTGCCTACATTAAAGCATGAACAGACACAACAGTAGGAAAGCGAGTGGGTGATTAGTCAACATACAATGTTAGATATTCCACATATGCCAAACAATTGACCAGATAACTCAAAGTCTACCGGGCCAGTACAAAGTTTGGTCCATATAGGTATGGAATGTAAATATTGATTTCTGACCTGGGTCAACCCCAATGCATGAAAGCTGATCACTGGACAGCACTGGTTAAAAAGTACCACTTACTAAGCAGGGGTTTAATATTGCAGAATACACCATAGTGTACCTTATAATGTTGTGAGACAAGAAAACTAACTGGGAGCAATAACAATAACGTTTATCTTTGTCTGACTCAGTTAGACCAGTAACATCAAGTGTTTGGCTCCCCAATGAGTTCGTATGTAGGTCTCCTGGAAACTGCATACTGACAGGTAATTAAGACTACTTTTGAAGAGAGAATTTTACCTTGATACCTATTTCAGACAGAAGCAGCTTTATAATAAAAGAATTGTGAATAATCAAAGAACCCACGCTAGTACTAGGTTTACCCAATTAATATATTACTCAATAAAAAGGTTTTGAGCTTTTGTTGTAAGGAAAAGTTGATAATACATTTATATGTATGGCTAGTGGATGTAAGAGTTAATGCGAGGAGTTCAATGATATCAGAGTACTGTCTTTCACAAGGCATTTACTCTTCACTTAATCTTAGAATACACCTTTATAAGTTAGAACGGATTTGTGAGTATAGTGAAATTTGCCATACTCTGAATACTTTGTGCACACACTAGATTAGGCTTGTTACCTGTAACCTTATACAAACATGACATCCCAGTGGCCGTGAGTGGGGATTACCTGATTACATGATGGAATGGATCTCGGCCTGAGGGAGGATGGTTTTCCCGACAACAGGTCTTTGATTGTAATGTCTGACATGTTCATTTTAATTTAGTATTTATAAGTTAAACGTCGCTGGCCTATCGCATCGAATATAAGCCGCATGTGTAGAAAAGGTGCAATAGATGTGCATACACCTGATTTCTTATGAAGTTAAAACATCATTCTGGTCAAAAGTGCAATCGTACGCAATTGCACTATACCAAAGGCGGATCGCCCGCCTTTGAAGTTAGACTTCACTAATAGACACTGAAAATTTTCAATAATAGAACACACTGCAATCTAACAAGCCGAGTAAAATACGGCTATAACTTTTTGCAAAATCCTGTGAAATTCATATGCTCATCGTATAGCTATATACTTCTTTCTTAAACATCTATTAGTATTACTTTTCTTAAACATTCATAATTTTATTTAAACTTCTAATAACACTTTGATGCACGTGCAATCAATTTTGCAGGTGTCGTTTTGCGTCTGCGGTGCAGTTCATGTCCAATATCTCCTTCTAAACTTATATTTCATGAATTTATTACGCTGACACCAAGAGATTTGTAAGTTTTGATATAGAGCAGTGATATAATACATATTAATCATGATCGTAGAAAAAAACATTTCGCGTCCACTAACTTACAGGCTCACGGCTTAAAGTTACATTGTTTCATTGATTGATTGATATGTTTCCAAAACTAAAAGCTTTCGTTCCCTTTCGGCTGTACCACTGGCAATATTAGGAGAATTAATTACGTGTTCTTCTGTTCAGTTAGCAGCTAGTTGCGTAGTTTGTATAAGTGCTGTGCAAAAAACAATACATAAATTAGGTAAAAGTGACCCACTTCTTCCTCTGCCACTTCTACTACAAGACTACAACTACAAATAGTTTTTTACGACGTCAACGGTGCTGCGCTGATGGTAAACAAACTGAAACTCACCCAGTGAAATCAGTGAAACTGCAAGTAGCGAACGGAAAGCCATCGCTAGATTTATCCGCCAACTGTTTCCAGCGGCTAATAGTAGTTGTGCACGCTTCGAGGTGCGAGAAGAAAAGGATAGCGCAGGAGATTATCTCGAGTTCAAGTTGGCGAAATCGATGGTGCGAAGTCCGCGCTGGGCTCGGAGTCCGGGATGTAGTAAACACGATAACACGTGTGAAACTTGATAACGCCTGCCAGCTTATGCCATGGCACCACACGTCACTGACACTGGGCTTCGCAAATACAATCCTATCCTGGCATATGATGTCATATGCTATATTCGACGGTCTAGTGGCGCCCCCTTGTGGAAGATCGGGGGGGGGGGCACAGGGTAATTGTGAATAGGTGCAACCCCACAGAAAGGAACCCCTCAACACACATCAAACCCCACATACAAACTGTGTTAATTCATTATTTCAATAAACAAACAATTAAAACAGCAGTGCACTACTACCTCGTCTCCCCTCCAGTATCCTCCGTGCCTACCCGTTCCAGCGCCCCTCACTTAAACCAGTGACTGTCTCCCTTCCCCTTCCCTTAGCCGCTTAGTCTGAAGCAGCATCAACTGTGTTAGATAAAGGTAAAAAACATATATGTACACAAGCACACCCCTATCACCTCACCCCTTCTCCCTTCTTCATCATTTTCTTCCCCTACCCTCTTTCCTTCCAGTTTCTCCCTCTGCCCTTTTCCCTCTTATCATCCTCTTTTCCATCATCGTTCCTTCTATCATCCTCTTCTCTCTTTCACCCTGCTTCCCTGTCACCTTTATCTCCATCTTCTGCCTCTTTCCCCTCTTTTTCCCCTTCTTCATCCTCCTCCTTTGCTTTTCTCTTTCTTTCTCTCCTCCCTCCCCTTTGCTCCTTATCATTCTCCCCTTCTCTACTTCTACTCTCCCCTTTTTCCCTGGAAATTCTTTAGCTCTATCTGCTTCCTGTACGTCTTTCACCCTCTTTTGTCCCCTTTTCTACTCTCTTCCAACCTTTGTACTCTTTTTTCCCACTCTCCCATTTTCTCTCCATCTCTCTTCTCCATTCTCATATTTCCTTTTCTCTCTTCCCTCCCTGCTTATTTGCCCCATCCATTGCCTTTTTCTTCCCCTCCCTAGCTTCTTGCTCCCACCTCTCTCCTTCGACACATGCCCTACACGTAAAATTTATCTTTTTCATTTTTCTCCCTGTCAAGGCCCAAAATATCCCGACTAATCCATTGTTTACATCTACCACATTCTACCAAAAACTCTCCCCTCCCCCTACCCACCATCTCTACTATTTCTCCTACTCATTTCTCTCACACAAACAATCAAAATTCCAACAAACAATCAACTTTTCCCACAACTCCCTACCAAATTTCGTTTCCCGCCAAAAACGCTACCCACGCTACTCCTCTTCGCACCCAAAACCGTTTTAAACGCCCCAAATATCCTCTACGTGCTCCTACAGATACCACACAAATCACAAACTATTCACAAAACGGGCAATATACAGGACACACAGCAAACCCATCTATAATCTCTGTAATTGTCCAAAATATGTCGCCGCTGAACGTCCAAAGTCCCCCAACTTCATCTGTCCTTGACTTGCAAATTGATGGGACAGCTCAACTATGCCCGTCGAAAACACCGCCGAACCTCAAATCACTGACAACTCACATGCCCAGCAAACCGGGATTCGAAACCGGACAGAGGTAGAATTTTGTATTTGATTTATCATCACTTTTTCTTCCATGTTACGGCTAAATTGTCAGGACTAGCCAGTTGTAAGTGGTGGATGGAACCGCAGTGCCCAGCGAAACCACCTCCTAACCTCAAGTCACTGACAACTTACATTTGGCTTATCATCTGAATTCTGCTAAACGGTGATAACTGATAAGCCATTTACAAGAACCCAACGAAACCAGCGCCCAACTCCAGATCACTGGCTTTCGCACTTGCCCGGCAGCGATTTGCACCCGGACAGAGAGGGAAGAGCGTAGTCGTCATTGTCAAGAGGGAAAGGGATGGTTGAGGGTGCAGAGGTAGGTGTGGGGACACGATTTTAACTCATTTGCATCTGAAGACCATATATGGTTTGAAAACGTAGAGCATAACTAGTCAAATACTAGTAGATGAATTTGAAAATATTTCCAGGAGAATTGTTAACCTTTCATATAATTCTTTCTCAAAATATCACATTCTTTTTAGGCTATTTCCATATCTGTCAAATGACGTCTTGGCCCTCGGGGTATAAATTTATGAACAAGGTAATTCGTTAGCATGAGTCCTCTTATTCACGGTTAGATAATTCAAATAGCCACTCATCAGAATTGCTATACAATAGGAATTGGCTATTTGATCGATAAAGGTCGTCATATAAGTTTTCGCAGAGACATATGCTTGGTATTGGTAGTCCCTGGTTTTCGTTATTTTCCGTTTTCTGCAAGTACTACCACCCGCTACTGTGAAATACACCATACTTCCCTTTGTCATTTTCAATATAGATGTCAGAATGGATCATAATTCTTTTAGCACAATAATTTAACATTCGTTTGAACGCACGTGCCTCTTACCTGAGTGGGAAATGAAACGGTGACCATTTTCTGGAACATTCATTAGCCTGCCATTTTGAAACTACAAAGGGTAGCCATATGGTAACTGTTATGCCATGGTGCATGCATGCCCTTGAGAACTTTTGCTGGAAGAGATCGAGTATTGGCTGCGGGATTAATGAGCTCACACACAGACACAGGTAGTGAGGCCGTTAAGGGTCGTATAACACTTTGGGGAAATCTATTTCATTTTCATGAGACTGGGCATGAATAAAGAACAAGTTATAAAATCAACTTATCATTCTCCAAAAAAAATGTTTCATCTTCCTGAAAATGGACATGCGTAAAGAACCAATTATAAAACAGCTCATCATTCTCCAAAACTTAACTCCTCTAATATTTGAGTATTTCATCCCTTCAGACGCTGCCCGATATACTGTTTAGCTATGATGAAACCATTTCTCTGGTATGGGGCCATTACGGTTCAACATCAAGGAAGTTTTTATCCAAAACTAATAAGGTCATAAATGGTCAGTTTAATTTTGACCAAAAATTGTCAAAATATTATACACAGTGCTCTTAAAAAGATAGGAAAAGTTTCTGAACCACAGATGGTGAGTATTTTGCGAAAAAAATCTTTTCAGCAGATTTTGTTGGTCATATAAATATGTCAAATGATTAAAACTTAAAAAGAAGAGTTTTTCTGCCCAAAATACGATGCTTAAAATGATCTCATAGGATATAATTCAGGAAAGACACGTTCAGTAAGGATGCTATGAATTCATTAAAAGAATGTTAGTTACCAAATTCCCATTCCCTGTGGGAAGCTCAGCTAGTTCAATACAAATGCACAAGAGACAATGCAGCATAGCTTTTCTTTCGAACTGTACAATTAAACTTATTTTGATCGTGGGTAAAATTATTCAATGCATTATACGTTCAGCCATTTACAAAATGTTAAATTCTCTCGATTCCAACCTAAATGTTTATCAGCATAATGTTCATTAGAACGAGGTGGATTATTTAGTTTGTCCATTACTCAATAGATGACGCGGGTGCAGAGTATCGCCAACTTCCTATTGAATGTAATGGTCTTGAAAAACTTAGGATATTAGTTGTACCAAAATACTATATAACTAGATGTAGCACTTTAAAATGACTCAATTATTATATACAAATTATATAGGAAGATGTTAATGAAGGTTGCCAAATGTGTTCACTTTGGCATAAAGGAGTACACATCTCTTCCAGATGTATGTAGTAAGTGAAAATATTGATACTGCTGACACACATCTTTTGGGTGTATAGTGTTTTTGTAATTCAGACAAAATTGTTAATGGTTATATTTTTTCAATGATATTTTTGTATTTCCGCTATGTACCGCAGAAGGCGTTTAGAGAGTGGTGAAGTTCGTATTCGTATTCGTTAACGTGAGGCCTAACTTATCCACGCCCTCACCTTATTTTCACGACGTCCTGATTTTCACGGCATCTTTCGGGGAAATACAAAATACACTTGGGATGAAGGCTTCGATGGATCAGGTGTGAAAGAGATTGATTTACACGACCATTTTTTATGGGGGGGGGAAGGTAAATGAAACTTTATTTTTCCCAAACACTCCAAAGAGGGGGGGGGGGGGGTTAATAAAACCTTATTTTTAAACAAACAGTCCAGTGGGAGGACTGGACGGGAAGTAAATAAAAACTTTTTTTTATCCTACCTCTACAGAAGGAGGGTAAATAAAACTTTATTTTTACCCGACCATTCCCCAGGGAAAGTATTCCAACTTTCTTCCCTCTACACTCCCTCTAGTATGGTCGGGTAAAACACAGTTTTATTTACCCTCCCCCTGTCGCATTGCGGGCGGGTAAAAAGTTTTTCATTTACCCTCTGCAAAAAGATGGTCTAGTTTTTATTTTTTTCTCTTCAACATCTGCACCATCGTAGAAGGCTGTGATGGGACGATTGCAAAGGAACCTGCGAGTGCGTTAGCTCGTTTGTTTTATAGTTATCATTTTTGATCAGGTTAACAAAAGCAATATCTTACGCGAATTGGAGATATTATTTATGGTCAATTTTCAAAAAACATTTAATAAAACACGTACTTTTCACCAATCACCATTTCTTTCTAGAATGTATTTGATACCATTTGGCCAATATTTAGCCAAATGGTACATCCGGTCGATCATATGCTAATCATTTCCATAGCCTAGCCTAGGCTAAGTATGTTTTTCAATTATTCTATATCTAACCTGAATAATATACCATGCAATCTAACTATCCGTTCGTACACGTTTCTACAATTGCCCACCAGGCGGCCATTGTGAGAACTTTTGGCTACTGTGGGTGACCTGCATTAGCGCTATCTATGTGAAATTAACGTAGATATGAAGTTCAAAAAATAGAAAAGCAAGATATAATAGATTAGAAGCTAGCTAGTCAGTTACAGCAAGTGGTCCACATATCCGAGACCTCTGCGTAACAGTTGAGCAGGCGATGTGATCAAACAGGAAACATGTTTTGGTACACTTAGGCGATAACTGGGATTAAATATTGTATGATGATTTCACTGAATCGAGGATCAGACGCTCCGCATGTCACCCATTTATACCTGGGGTGTGCCCATGATCTCACAACTGAACAGGACCCATCATAGATCATATTTGTACAAATATTCGAAGAGGGGATTTTAGACTCACTGCAGAAAACAATTTACGGAAGTGTTTCACACCATATTACTTTGTCATGCGGATAGTTCCATATCAGGGACCGTGTGTATGCTCCTGTTGAGATATGAATGCGTTCCCCTCAATGTTTTAACGATTACTCAGCACGTTTTCAGTAGAGTAATCGCTGTTTCTAAAAAAAAATTATAAGCATGTAAAATATAGAAATATAATCAGAGCAGTCAGACGTGGTGCTCAGTAGAGTTCAGGAAGTGGGTCATGTGACACAAAATGGATTTTGGCTGGATGCCCTGGGCTTAACCTTCACTTGCTATTTCCTCTTCAACAGGTACTGGGAATGGATTTGTGAGTGGGGCAATGGACAGGTACCATTTAGCACTAAAACCCAAGTTATCCCAATCGGGAGCATTTGCCCTTTCATTTCATAAATACATTCATATTAGGAAAAATGCAGTTTTGAACTTTTCAGAAAATGAGCCCTAGTGGCACTCGCGTGCTATGAAACACTTACTTTGCGTGTTCATGTATAATATTTTCATTCAAATATATCATCCAAGAACAACAAATGCAGAAAAAACAATAAGTACGTAATGGTTGTTCTCATGTATATAGAGAGCACACCAAAATACAGCGTATTAGTTCTAAACAAATGCAATTTATGAATGCGTGATATTTTGTTGTTCTGTAGAATTTCTGTCCACAGCAACGTCCTCATGTTTCATGAACATAAATCAAAATTTCAGAAGAAATTGCGCACTATAATTTGTTTACTGAATTGTCTGGTTAAACCTTCCGAATGATTAGAAAACTCAAATGACATTCCTCAAAGTCGACATAATAAATGTTGATTTTGAAGATTATTGAGTGTAAAAGTTGAGACTTGTACGTTACGCATTTTTTTTATTTTCGTTCATTTTCGTTTGCCATAATGTATTGACCTTGGTTTGATCTTGCGTCTGTTCACTTCTGACACCAAGAGCAGACATATCTCGTCTGTTGCTATGGAACCACTGGTGCTATCACAAGTGACTCAAATAAATAAAACTACCTCAGTATCCCGAAACTATAGACCTGGTATGTGTCGTCTATCCAGGCCAACTTTTCATTTTCTGATTTGTCTAAGTGGCTTTTCTAGAAAAGGTGTAAAAAACTGAAGCACACCCCGGGGGGGGGGGGGGGGGGGCGCATACGTTCGTTATCAAAATTAAAAAATACCCCTAAAGCACTGATTTCTGGCCAAAAAGGCACCCTTATTTTAATAAAACGCTGATTTTTTCCACTAAATAAACACCCCTTTTATCGAAACACTGACATTGGATGAACGGGAACACGTATTTTAACTTAAGATCTTATAATCCTCTGTGTGTTTTGCGGCAGCAAGTGGTGGCAGCAAACTCGGAAGCCCAGTCACTTCGGGAGTCACTCGGCGTCAGAGTCGCGGATATTTCGTGGATTGTAAGGGGATTTTGACCCCCATACCTCGTACCTGGGTACACAAAAGTACCCTTCTTTTACAAAATCGCGGACATGCGGAGGTCTTAAAAAAAGACCCCTTCTTCCGCGAAATACGTAACGAAGGTACCTGTACCTGAGTGCCCCCCCCCCCCCCCCCCGGAAAGCACACACACACACACACACACACTCAAACACACACATGCACACTGTTTTAACGCCTAGCGGAGCTCCTATCCACAATAATGGACCGGTGGCATAACATTCATAAATACGGGTAACGATCAGTAAGTTATCAAATCTTTGTTCCGTATATTTAAAAAAAAACAATTTCTCCGAATTATTTTATTTGATAACTTTGGGACGATGCCAAACATGGGGAAATGTGATATTCAAAAAAAAGATTTTTCCGTTTTAGTGGAAGGCTATGTGAGGATTTTTAATGTGTGGTCTCTTTACCGACTCCGCTCAGTGACGGGCTAGACACAATTGATCTTATCATACGGAGTGTGCGGGCGTTAAAATATGTAAAAACCTCGTAATGGATCTCTATTCACAAATTAAATCCATAAACCACAATATCTTTTTAAAACTAAATCGTTCTCTACATTTCGTTTTCACTCTCTAAAATGTATGGATATTAAACCCACATGAGGGATTACTATTACATGGCTAGAATGACCACATTAGTTAACATTTATCTCACCAGGTGAATTGAGGACTCATATTGAGAATGAAAACCTCCGTCAACAGATAGATAGACCAAGTACCGGTACTTAGTAGTGACATCTATCTATAGTCCAGTCAATCTACGCTGAAAATTGCCTAACCTAGAACAAATTGCTACAGAAGGTTTTTTTGCTTTGACTGGTTAATTGGACCTAGCTGAACATTATATCAAAAGTTTCCCGACAGTTACCCCCCCTAAGGACCCTAATTTGCATATTTTCACCTAAAAATGGCCAAAAACATATGATTTTGGGGATTTTTTCAGCATTTTTTTGTTTTTGAGAGTTGAACCTCCAATGTTGACATGTATGTACTACAGATGTTGTTTGACATTGCTATGAAAAAATATTTTCCGAAAATGTATCCTAGTGGTCAAATTTGGGACAAAAATGTTTAGAAAGTGCTAAAAACGGACATTTTTCGCAACGTTGCTGACGAAAGAAGCCACCCTACAGACTCAAAAAAGATTTTAACACCAAGGTTTAAGATTAGAAAACTGCCCTAGATTGTACTAAGCCCCAAAAAACTAATATCGGTATAACTTGGTACCACTTTGGGGGACCACCAATAACCCTTATATTTTGAAAGCCCTTGAACCCCTTTTTATACCAAATTGGACAATTCACTGATTTCAGGGCCTTGTATTTCCTTAACTAACCATTATATAGCAGTGATATCATTAGGTCTCAATGAGTATGTTACATAGATGCTGCAGAAAGAAATATTTATTTTAATATTGACCCTTTGATCAAACAAAGTCATTGGAAAATGGCCATTTGACCTTCGCTAAGGAGAGTTTTGGTTATTCACATCACATATTTCAGGGCCTTGTATTTTCTGGACTAACAAGCATATCGCAACTGAATCTTCAGGTCTGAATCAGTATGTTACATAAATGCTGTAAAAAGAAAATATAATTGTGATATTGACCCTTTGGTCAAATAAGGTCATTTGAAAATGGCCATTTGACCTTTGATAAGGAGCGTTTTGGTATTTTGCCTCAGTTGGGGGGAGGGATTGCGTAAATTGGTACCAGTTGGGGGGACTGCAAATAACCCTTATATTTTGAAAGCTCATGAACCCCTCAAGTACCTGCTTGATGGACATCTGCAGCTGGTAGCTGTTTTGAGATATTGAGCTCCCAAGGTACTAGTACCGGGTATGTCCCTTTTTATGCCAAGTTGGACAATTCTCAGATTTCAGGGCCTTGTATTTCCTGAACTAACAGGCATATAGTTGCTAAATCCTTGGGTCTGAAGATGTATGTTATATAGATGCTGCAGAAAGAAAATACAATTTTACTATTGACCCTTTGGTCAAATAACGTCATTTAAAATGACCATTTGACCTTTGCTAAAGGGAGTTTTGGTTATTCACATCACAGATTTTAGGACCTTGTATTTTCCGACGTAATCAATAATCATACAGCATCCTCAGGTCTGAACAAGTTTGTTACATTGATGTCGTAAAAAGACAATATGATTTAAATATTGACCCTTTGGTCAAATACGGTCATTTGAATATGGTCTTTTTACCTTAGAGAAGGAGCTAATTGCTCTAAATGTACCGTGCCAACATTTTATTCCTGCATTAAATGCATGGGCAGTCTGTGCACAACACAATACACAACTGTACCCCTGATTGCCACCCACTTTCCTGGGCATGGATGACCTCACAACTGAAAGTAGCTTTGAATCACAAGCTACGTTGGTCAATGATGTCCTTGGCTTACTTTTTGACATGTTATCCATGGGTGTTTGTACAACCAGGCACTTGCAGACATCCGCTTGATTGCTGCAGGAATTAAATGTCTGCAGTACTTAATCCTAGATAAACAATATTGTCAGGGCAATGCAAGTATACAATAGGCATAATGTATAGGGGTAGTCAAAAAGGGTTATTTGAAAGTACCTGTTTAATCATAAAAAGATAGATTTTGGCTATTCTCTCAGTTTATGCAGATCAATATCTTACAACTTACTATAGCAGTTTTTTGAGGGCTATATCTAGAAGCATGCTGTATAATGAAGTATGTTTTTTTTCTAGTCATTCTTCTTATCAAAAATAAAATTTGAAAGTGACTCTATGGGCTGGATCCAAATTTTTTACCAATTGGTCGCATTTAGCGAGTCTGCAAATGAACCTATTTTGGAAGCACTTGATCATCATTTCAATTTTTGGACAAAGTAGTTTGGTATCAGAACTTTTAACAGGTACCATGATACATTATGTGAGGGTATAAACAGTATCAAATATATAATACATCTAAGACATATTGATCTGCAAAAACTGATAAAATCAACCGAAACATATTTATCATGGTGAAACAGGTACTTTCAGATGGCCCTATTTGACTAAAAATTGTCATGAAAGGGCCATCTCCCCTGGCAGTATCCCTACTCTATACTTGCATAGCTCTGAAATAGATTAAGTACATTTTGAGAAATTGGCCATTGAAAATTGAAAAAATACTAGTACCGTATTACCCCGCGTACGACCCGCACCCCCTAGATAATACGCACCCCGTCACCAAGTCCCTCTCCTTATGTAAAATACAATTCCCCATTTATAATATGCAGGGGGAGTTGGCCGGCCATTAAGTGCAGAGAGCTATATGTCTACCCTGGTCTTTCAGCTGAGAGGAGCGAGTCTAGGACTTATAAACAGGATACAATTACAATTTGATAAGGGTTTGTGATGGTAAATTGTAATTGATACTGATTTGTGCCCATTTGTTGACATCACTCGTCAAAAGAGCAGACAACAGCTCGTGCCAAATCTGCTCCCCTGGTTTATCCGTATCAATTTCAATTCACCCTCCCGAGGCCCTTTTATCCCCTAATTATTACGTAATCAAAATCCAAATATGGATGGATATGCCGTACTTTCCTCCCTGGGGTACTTAAATGGTGTTTTCCAACCCTGCCCCACATGTCCCCGCACCCGTGGCATCGATGTGAAAAAGTTCTGGTTTATGTACCTGTTGATAACACGCACCCCCTCCTTGACATAGGTGCTGCACTGTATAAAAGTGCGGGGTGTACGCGGGGTAATACGGTAACCAAAATGCGCCATATCTAAGGTCAAATGGCCATTTTTAATTGACCTTGTTTGACCAAAGGGTCAATATTATAATAATATTTTATGTTTACAGCATCTTTGTAACATACTGATTCAGACCTGAGGATTTAATTGCTATATGCTTGTTAGTTCAGAAAATACAAGGCCCTGAAATCTGTGATGTGAACAATCGAAACTCTCCTTAGCGAAGGTCAAATGACCATTTTCAAATGACTTTGTTTGACCAACGGGCCAATATTAAAATAAATATTTCTTTCTGCAGCATCTATGTAACATACTCATTGAGACCTAATGATATCACTGCTATATGATGGTTAGTTCAGGAAATACAAGGCCCTGAAATCAGTGAATTGTCCAATTTGGCATAAAAAAGTGACATTACAAGAACCTTGGGTGGTCAATATCTCAAAGCAGCTACCAGATGCAGATGTCCGTCATGCAGGGACTTGAATAGGGGTTCCAGGCTTTCAGAATATAAGGGTTATTGTTGGTCCCCCCAAATGGTACCAAGTTATGCTGTCCCACAAACTGGTACCAAATAACCAAAACACTCCTTATCTAAGATCATATGGCCATTTTCAAATGACCTTATTTGATCAAAGGGTCAATATTAAAATTATATTTTCTTTTTACAACATCTATATAACATACTTATTCAGATCTGAGGATTTAACTCCTGGGTGATTGTTATGTCAGGAAATACAAGGCCCAAAAATCATTGATGTGAATAACCAAACGGTTCTGATTGGAGGTCAGATGGCCATTTTCAAATGACCATATTTGACCAAACGGTCAATATTACAATTATATTTTCTGTTTACAGCATCTATATAACATACTTATTCAGACCTGTAAATTCAACTGGTGTGTGATTGTTAGTTGATTGAAATACAAGGCCCTGAAATCTGTGAATTGTCCAATTTGGCATATTGGCCATTTTGAATTTATGCAAATTAGGGCCCTTAGAGGGGGTAACTTTCGGGAAACTTTTGATATGATGTTCAGTTAGGTCCAATGAACCAGTCAAAGCAAAAAAACTTTCTGTAGCAATTTGTTCTAGGTATTTCATAATTTGACTGGACTACTACCATTGCTGGCTCTACACCACACTGGCCTGGTCAACTCAGAAATGCATGTCACCTTCTAGGGACTATGAGCCTTGTCTTGGACTCTCTCCAGTATGCTCTTAGATATGCTTTCAGGCATGCTCATAGATATGTTGTCGGCCTGTCCCATAGCTGAGATAGATATACAGGTCCCAAGCCAAAACATTATGATATATATATATATATGTATGTATGTATGTATGTATGTATGTATGTATGTATGTATGTATGTATGTATGTATGTATGTATGTATGTATGTGTATATATATATATATATATATATATATATATATATATATATATATATATATATATATATATATATATATATATATATATATATATATATATATATATATATATATATATTTGTGTGTATGTATGTGAGGTGTCTTGGAATAGAACCCATTCTATCATATTGTCAGAACGCGTCTACTACACCAAAAATGTTTCTGCGGAAAACAAAGGAGGAGAATTAGAAACAACAAACTTTATAAAATCATTGTAAATGAAAGGAGAACACAACAAAATGCATGCTATCATAGACAGAAGTAGCAGTGGCATATTCTCTCATTCAGTGATACCATTCCATGTGCCGCATGTAGGAACTGAAGCAATGACGTCACTCGTTATCTCTCCCTGTGCCCATGGAACTGGGTCAATAAGTGTGCGTTGTTCCCAGTGTTTACACTGGTAGGTCTGAGTCGGGCACGCGTCCAGTTCTAGCTTAAATCTTAGATAAGCAACCACAAGTGTTGGTCTTCTAAGCTTAAATGAAGAGAACATACCGGCAGTTGTGGTTCTACGGATAGCGGCGGTCACTAAACGGACCACTTTAAAGGCCATGGCAAATCAAACGTTGCTGGAGGGATTTTGTGGGTCGCCTTTATGGGTAAGTTCTTGTAGCATCAGTTTGCATCGGTCAACACAGAGGGACCTCTAGGCTATATACTTAATACTATTCTTCTACTTTAATAGTAGTCGCCGGTCAACATGAATTCATCTGTCGACAGCCAACATTGTAATGATGTCATCTCTATTCCATAGCATACATAAGGCATGCTTGTTGTGATTATTCAATAATTCAATAAATCATTCAACACTTAATGTAATGTATTGCTTTGACATGATGCATATACTCATATAGTCACTGTAATAAGTGTGCCGTCCTTGGCTTTGGTTGATACTTGGCATAATCTGATAATGCATCCTGAAGTCAAGTACATGGGCTAGACACTAGTGTCCAGTCTATGTCTCAGCAATACCCATGTGATTGTGACTTACCGAGTATACACGATAATCGATATATGTATATATATATATATATATATATATATATATATATATATATATATATATATATATATATATATATATATATATATATATATATATATATATATATATATATATATTAATTATTATTATTATTATTATTATTATTTATTCATTAAACCTCCAGAGCTGGAGAAACACATATACAATTGAAGTAAAGAAACAATACATACAGTAAAATAAGATACAAGAATAGTCATATCATGCATCACAGACATGACAATGTTACAATGATGAAGCAAGACAATCTCAGTACATGGCTCCAGTTACTCTTAATAAAATGATCTAGTCAAAAGCTGGAGAAATTCACGCTCTAATGAGCCACGGTATCTAAGAAAGTTTTCACTTGACAGGAGAGCATATATAGAGTCTGTTAAACCATTCTCAGGAAGCTGAGGGTCAATTATTATCTTATTGAATGCAGCTCTCACAGGGGAGATCCCAAGATCTATAATTCTTGCAATCAAAGTACCAGGAATTATACGGCCTGTAATAACATAGTCCTGCAGCATATACAGGACAATATCTCTTATATATATATATATAACAAGGACCAATCAGGGCTCACGGCCTCTCACATCTATTACATTACTGAGAAACCTTATCTCCACCACCAGCTGGGGGTGCCCAGAGCACCAATTTTTGGCCTATTAGTGGCTATTACTTGACACTGGTTGAGGCTAGCATGTTCAGCTTGACCGGTTGGTTTTGAATCCATTTGTGTTTGATAATCTAAGTCTCTTCCAAGTCACTAAGGCTACTCTTTAGCCAAGCCTGAATATTCACTATTCTATAAAAATCTACAAGTCACTCATTATTCATATCCGCGCCTGCATTGAATCCAATTATATGTTATTGATACTTTACTCGCTCTCCTCACTTTGATTTACATCTGATAAAACCCTACTAAATTGACTTCACCGTTTAAACCTGCGGAATATAACACTGACCCTGTTTCAGAATGTAAGCAATAAAGCAAGCATGTCCAACCGTCCCACATTGTCACACCAATATGAGAATGAGGCTTTAGAAGTTAGGCAGGCGAAATACACCTGGCTGTTGGCATTGTTAATCTCTATTGATTTTCGGCCAGCATGGCTGCCTGAGCCCTTTAGATATACTCAGTATTTGCTATTCTAATACAGAGTTCAGTCACTTCAGTGGTCATTTGATCTTCATCCAATACTGAATAGTATATAATTTAATCATTGGTTTGTGGCTTAATAGTTGAATAAAAGGCGTACATATTAGAGACACCTGGAGCCTTTTCTGAAATACTTTTCTGGGTGGAGTGTGTGAAGTTAAAAAGCACAAGCTCTAAGCACTGCCTTATCTATGCTAGGTACCCACTTTGCAGCTGGATAGTTGTATTTTTCTGTGAAATTTGGCCCTTTTATTTTTCTGTGAAATTTGGCCCTGTTTCCAAAGGCTGCAGCCTGCTTCATGTCTTTGTAACTCTGTAGCTGTTTTGCCATGTCATTCCTATCAATCCTATGGGACCTGTTACGTAAGGCCCGGACTGGAATGTCTGTGCTGCAGGATTTATATACTTGGACACCCCTGTATAGTAGTAACTGGTGACTCTGAGTTCATAGATGACAATTGAAATTATTCTTTATTCTGCCATAGTTTATTTGTGTTTTTGGATGACTTTGCAAATAATTTGTTGAACAAATAAACATACGTGTATACAAAAAAGAAGCAAAATATTACTAGGAATTTCAGCTAAGTCGTGATTAGCCAGTTGTAAATGGTATAGGAGACTGGAGTTCTCAGGGAAAACCACCGCTTAACCCCAAGTCTCTGGCAACTTTCTCACATGCCCCAGATAGGAATCGAACCCTGACAGTGGTGAGAGACAGCTGGCAGTCAGTGACAATGCCTTAGACCACACCGCTATCAGGGCAGGCCCGCAAAAATATAATTGTCTATAGACTCAAGACATTAGTTCATCTTAGAAATTCTACTAAAGCCTTAATGACTGTCCACACGGGCAGTTTGTGTATTTAATGTGCGCCTGAAGGCATCCTGGCCAGACCGAGGGCCGAAGGCCCGAGGTCTGGCCAGGATGCCTGAAGGCGCACATTTAATACACATACTGCCCCCGTGAACAGTTATTAAGGTTTTTATTATTGCTTCCCTGAATGAGACATTTCTTGTGATCTGATTCATAGTACCTTGTGATATATGGTATGCACACCCACAATAAGAACTAAAAAGGGCAATGTTTTCTTCTACTTTCTTTCTTTTAATTTCTGCTATTTATTTTTTATGAGAACTTGTGTAGATAATGCTAAATGGCATTACCTCATTTAACAATTATGAATCTGAAATATTCATGAATCCTATGAAGATTTTTGCTTCTCCCATGATAGACTGGTCCCTTGCTCTATGAGTAATATTGGTACTCTGTCTCACACTTACCATACTGCAACATATACAGTAGGATGTGGAGTGAGAGAATGGGAACCAGCTGAAAAAGAGCCATCTATTTATTGTAAGTTTGACCACAAAAGTTCGCATATTTTTTATTTCAAAACTTTTTCTTCTTGAATAAGCCTTTGAAAATGTTTCAAAAAATGTGTTACATATTTTAGATTCCACTGTTGTGATCATTCGAGTTTAATGTGCTTATTGTAAGCATTTTTGTTTCACAATTTTACTGACTAAGCATGAGAGTGAGATGCAAGAAAAAGGTACCTATATAACTTGTCCGCTTTCTTTAAACAACAAATGAGCAATGCTCGAATTGTGTCAGTGACTGACCTAGATAGCCTTGGAGGGCATTATGGAGTGAGATTTAATGCCCGGCGGCAGAGGGCATTATGGGGATTTAATGACCGGTCACATGGTACAAATCCTGAGTGCTGATTGGGTGATCCAGAGGAAGCAATAATAATGGTCTTTGAGAACCAACCGCATTTCAACATAACATTGCTTTTATTCAAGGGTCAATGATTCAATGCTGAGAAGTTGAATAAACACACATACAAACATACACACACACATATATAAATACATATATATATATATATATATATATATATATATATATATATATATTAGGGCTGGGCTCGATTGGTAAGACATCGAGCGCTCGACTAAGTCTCATGATCGATACTCACCACCTTCTGACATCGAGCGTTGAACTCGATACACACCCCCCTAACCCAACCTCATTTGAACCACTACCTAACAGTTTAATCCCCCCCACAAAAAATTCACAAGAGCCTACCTTGTGCTTTTATTTCTTTCAAAAATATGCTGCGCTAAGGCGGCCACCATTAAAACTGCACTGCAATAGACACTATCACGCGCGGTGACGCTTGGAAATGTGTGGTGAGGGCCACGCTATGTTATTTAAATGGTGCTGGTCTGGCCCCCACCACACTTTTCCTAGAACTAACACGCTCGAACTCGACATAATCAAATCGAAAACATCGACATCGAAAAAAAAAATAGTCAATTAATCGGATCGCTAAATAATGGCTGATGAGCACAGCCCTAATATATATATATATATATATATATACATATATATATATATATATATATATATATATATATATATATATATATATTATATATATACATGTATTGATGTGTGTGTGTGTGTGTGTGATGGGACAATTACAGTAATCGGCAAGTTGAGGGCTACACCCTTTTGCTCAAGCTTGAAAAGTTGCAGTTTGCAATTTCAGAGTTCTGTCATAGTTCAGATTGTCAATGAATAACCCCCTAAGTAATTAAAAAGTAATTAAAAAACTTGCAATTAAATTACCGACCATTTGATCCCCCCCTCCCATGGGACATGGTCGATCCTTACTGCGGTCCTTCTCATTCTGTAAGTCATGCAATAGTTAATCCATTGCATAGATATTTAAGGGATTCTATGATAGCCATGTTGACTGTTTCCACTATCTTTATCATGCATGTTTGTTGTGCATTTTAATACAAGTATGAGCATATTGGTCCTAGAATAACACTAGCTGCTTGAAAAAAAAATGCAGATATATACATATATCATATTGCTTTCTTGTAAATGTTATATATATATATATATATATATATATATATATATATATATATATATATATATATATATATATATATATATATATATATATATATATATATATATATATATATAATATAATCATATTGCTTTATTGTAAATGCTCACTCCCTTAGAAGTAACTATTTGCACCACAGAGGTTCCACTTTAACTGTAAAGACCTATCCCAAGACAGGTGCTTTGTAGCTTGCCTAACTGATCATTCCATACAGACATCTGGAAGTACCCACAATGTTGACCCACATTTGCAGAGACTGAACTTAAGACCCACATGCTGATCTCTTAATCCTTCCAATCTGAGGCTTATTTCATCATACAGATGTAAAGATTTTTGAAAATCATCTTAACCTTTTCATGTTGGCATTTATTGGATAACTACAGATGCTTTTAAAAGGGTTAAGCTGGCCTCTCCTACATAGCTATAGGATATACCCCTTAGTTATTTATAGGTATTGACACTTCTGTTATTGAACTGGGTTCTGTCTTTCAATGGCGCCTATAGTACCCACAATTTTGACCCATATCCGCAGAGGTTGAACTCTAGACCAGGCACATATTATACTGGCCTGTTGACTAGTGTTGAGCTGGCCTCTTATACATAGCTATAAAGGATAAACTCCGTTATTTAAAGATATTGATACACTTCTGTTATTGAACAGGCTGTGGCATAGACATAAACCTTGATAAGAATAGTAAAAAGATGCCTTGTATGACATTCCTAAAATAGTCAGGTCTTGTGACTTTGTCTGGGTTAATGGGTTAACTTATTTCTTCATATGTCAGAGGAATTTCGAAAGTGCCTCTGAGGCTCAGTGTATGTCACATCTAGATTTTGGATTTAGAATTTTGTCTATTGTCACTTCTTCTGCCATAATGTGACTATGTCACGAGTACTCATGACTAGCCAGTTGTAAGTGATGGATGAAACCAAATAAAAGTACTACCTTATGAAAAAACATTGCCTAAACCCAAGTCACTGGCTACCTTCTAACAATGCCTAGCCAAGATTCAAATCTGGGTAGTTTAGTATTTGTGAGTTTCTCTCACCTAGACACCTAGAGAATGTGATTTTAAGGTATTTTCTAACACGTGTGTATAACAGGGCCGTAGAGAGCAGAATTTCGGTGTGTCATTTGGACTCACAAACCCTTGAAAATCACACTATGGAACACCAAAATGTTTTTGTTGATGTAATCAAATACAGGAGCACTCATTGGTCTTTGTCTCCTAGTGACATCTCACTCTGAGACGAGATATAGGGAGGTTAGATGTGTCCATGGCTTCACTGTAGGCCATATGGTACTTTGTCTGGGGAAACGTATCCATTTTCTCTTCATCTAAGCTTGGATTAAGAAAAGAATGGATATGTAACGAGAGACCAATTACTATATGCCCTATAGTTACATGCTAGCCTCATGCCAGGACTAGCAGATAAGGCAGCAGCACGAGGTCACGTGGGAACAAGGACCAATCAGGGCTCCCGCATCGATTACATTACAGAGAAACCTTATCTCCACCACCTGCTGGGGGTGCCCAGAGCACCTATTAGCGACTATTAATTGACACTGGTTGAGGCTAGCATGTTCAGGTTGACCGGCTGGTTTCCATTCCATGTGTTGGTCTTCTAAGATCTAAGATACTATAATAGTTTTATTTGCCCTCTTTATTCTGATGCTATAAATAGCAATGCACCTGGTAAAGCGCTAGTAACCTATATATGAATGTTTCTATAAACATCTTCATTCCCAGATCACCCGGAAAATGTGCTACTCAAGCAAAACGCAGTCAGAAGCAGCAATCACAAAATCTTTGCATGTGCAGATTTAGCTACTAAGCGTTCAAATAATCACATTCAATAGCCTGTTGTGTCAATGAGGGCAATTGATACTTCAGACATGTCTTAGAAGAATATATTTGTAACATATGTATTTTTATTCTGTATCAAGCCATTGGCCATTTATATAAAGACTTCAGGACCAGCTAAAAATGAAAATAACTATACTAATTCCTTTGAAAAAAGTGCATCACTGGTGTAGAGAATGAAAGAAACTTATGAATTACTGTATTTATCCAAAAAAGTGCACAGATCCTTATTAACTGCACCCCCTTTCCTAGCCGTAATTACCCTTGCCTTTATGGCCTTGAAATATTTCTATTTAGGGCAGATAGACAGCCATGGATTGTGGCCATAATCGGCAGCACTGAGGCGTGTGGTTAAATGGAATTTAGCCAGCACCCCTTCTGGCATATTTTTCCCAAACCTGCACCCGCACTCTGCTCTTATTCACGCGATTCTTTTAAACTGAGTGACCAGGAGAGCTCCATCCCAGTAATATTGTGGCATATATTCATACTATCTAGATGCTACATATCAATAGGTTAGGAGATTTTAGGATGACTTCATTACAGTGAAACCTCCCAGTGTGAACGGACTGGACACCCCACAAATGTGAACACCTATTTCCTTCTCCCATCTGTACCTTATGCATTCAGAAAAAAAATGAGACATGAACACCTATTATGTCCCAGCTGAGAGCAGTAGACAGGGAGTGGGCACTGTGCATGCGTCATCAAATTTAGCTGCCTCTGCAACCTATCTGACCTAGATAGGATGACAGTCTGTATACCCAGCCAGCCAGTCAGTCTCTCTGCTGCTTGCTTACTGCACAAATCACGTGACCAATACCTCCCCAGGCTTCACCGCATAACCCGAGGGGCGCATACCCTAGGTACTAGCATGCTGTGCCTATTGGGTTGCGGATCAAGGGGATGTATTTCTCTGGTCCCAGTCCCTTTAACCCATTCACACTCAGGACAGCCAAAACAGGCCTGGCGAATTTAGCAATATTCTTCTTACAAAGTCATTTTCTGGAAAACATTTGAAAGAGAATGTTGTTCATAAGCCAAACAACAACTCCCCTTTTAATATGTTGTGAACTAATATGAAGTTATTTTCAAAAGTATGAGAGTAGCAGACGACACTTTTCAGAGGAACTCTGAGTGTGAATGGGTTAAGGAACATATACTATAAGGTCCAGAAGGGATATGGATATTGTGTTATAAATTATAAGCTACACATTTGAAAAATATCTCTAAGATGTGGTAAACCTCCTTTTGTGAACACAATTTCCCCGCCCCATCTGTATGTTATGCATTGAAAAATGACCTCTTAGATATGAACACCTCCTATTCTGATTGACTGAACATTTACCCAGTGTTTCCTGGGCGTGTGTTAGGTAATACTATAATCACTCATGGATATTGCCAAGTCATGCTCAAACAAGTTATGCACACTTGTATTGGGTACATGTGCATTCCCCTCCTCTGATTGTACATACTGGTTTTCACAAGATTTAAATTCGGTTTTATCTGGTTTTCAAGTATTGCCAAATCATCCAACATTGTGGGTTTTATCTGGTTTTCAAGTATTGCCAAATCATCCAACATTGTGGGCTAATTTGTCTGGTTTTCAAATATTGCCAAGTCATCCAACATTGTGGGCTTTGTCTGGTTTTCAAATATTGCCAAGTCATTCAACATTGTTGGCCAAAGTCATTAATAGCCACCCAGGCAGGGACTTATAAAATACATGTATAGCTAGGATTTAGAAGCTGGGTGCCCAAAATTGGCAATCGTGAATATTTTGGGCATCCATTTTCTTTTCAAGGAAGACCACAGTGTAAAAAAAGTACTACCATAAAAAGGTATATCTAATTTATGACAAAGGAATCATAGTTAGGTGAAAGTATTCAATTATTTGCTTGAGAAATAACATTTTCAGAAATTCCTCAGAAATCTTTTTTGGTGTCCTGATGTGTGAATTTGGAGGTTTTGGGTGTCCAAAATGGCACCTGGTGCCATGCTGGCTGAGACCCTGCACCCAGGTACATGTGGGCATCACTTGGGAACTTGATGCACAACTGGATATTCAAAGTCATGAATATGGGATAGCACTGGTATTCAATACCTTACTTAATACCAATTCCAATAGAGCAAAGTATTATTAAAGAGTTTGTAATTTTAAGTTAAGCATTATCAATCAGGTGGAATTATGACCTTTAAAACCATTTCCCTTTAAACCACATGGTTGTCTGGCACCATTATATATTCAGCATTATTATAAGATTATATATTTTAGCCATTTGTAACAAGTACAGGTGAACTTGTATATGACGGACCACTGTACGACGGATTATTGCATATGACGGACGATATGCTTGGTCCCAGTCCGACGCATATCAAGTATTCTTAATATGTATACGACGGATTTTGCATACGACGGACCATTTTTCCTGGTCCCATTGAGTCCGTCATATCCAAGTTCACCTGTACAACTGAAATATATTTAGATATTTTTGTCTGCGTCATTTTGCCATTTCATCATCACTTGAAAGACCTTTTCATACCTCTTACTCTAAACAAAGGTTGCACCCTAGAAATACGCTGAGTCATGGCCAGGCTGTTAAAGAGTTCAACTCTGGCTCTGTGTATTCATGTTGGCCGACTTGACCCATTAACCCTGGTCCTACTGAACCCGGAAATATCAGGGCGACAGTTAACTAACCTGCTATGCTTAGCCAGGAAATATCCATCTGCATTTGCATACCTGTTAATGATCATTTGGCTGAGTTAGTCATTAGGAACCCCACAGAGACTGTACATGACCAAAAGCAGGGGGGGATGTGGTCAATCAAACCTCTCATCTCAAATGAGTAAAACACTCCGAGCTGGATTTAATTGCTGCTGAATTCTTTTGCTATTTAAAACAGCAGTATATTCATCCTATCTGCCAGGCGAGGTTCAGGAATCACATCCCAAATGTACATAAGTGACACTGCAGAATCTCTACAGGCAGTTGTGTGTGCTTCTGTATAATATGTATAATACCTCTGATGTAGCAATAGTACTAACTAAATAAACAGAGTGCAGCCACTCCTCTATGTAGGTGGGGGGATGTGATAGGGTGGAACATAGTTCAGGTTTGTTGTTTGGCTGTAATTTATTTATTTTTACACACCTGAGATAAAAGTGACTTTTCCTGATGTTTATTAACCACGAAATACAGCAGGGGTCAATACTTAACCCTTTCATGCGTAGGACCCTCCATAAAAGTGCCAAAAGATACCTGTGTATTTATATATTTTTCTTTGGTTTAATTTGAGTTACATCATACTGTTTTTTTTTTTTTGTAATGGTAAAATAATATTCAGTTTCTTTGCCATTGTTGCTGGTGTGGTAATATTTTTTCTTGAAACTTATTTCTACACTCTGTATAATATGATTTTGTGAGATCAAGCCAATGACCCTCCCCTGCTTGTTATGTGTGCAATCCTATGAGAGGTTCTGTGATATGATATATATATATATATATATATATATATATATATATATATATATATATATATATATATATATATATATGAATATATATGATGCAGGGGCAATTATTCTCCTCAGTGGTGGCCTAGAGAGTACTAGTTGGTCTGACTATATGAGGAAAAAGATTGAAGGCTTTCACATGTATAAAAATCTCAAAATGCCCCTACATTCACAAATGAACCCTATAAGCCACCTTAAGTAGCCCCCCCCCCCCCCTTCCCATCTTCCCCTCAAGAACATTCCTGTAGATAAGTGTGTGTACCACAAACTGCTCCAGATGTCAGTTATTAGGCTTACAGTAATCAGACTAGGTGCTAGGTCTCATTCCCTCTCTGTTTAGGGAGTGGGGAGGGGAAGTATGTTGTAAAAGAGGGGCTTGTAGGCTCATGAACAGTCTTGCCGACCTTTGCTTTGTTTAGGGTTTCATCTATCCATTCAATTCTACGGCATTTGACTAAAGGGTATGTGGTCAAATTGCTTTGAGTGTGTTTTCATGTACAACATTTGTAATCTGTAGATTAAAACAATTTATATGCTAGGATTAGAGTTCTTAGTAGATGTCAGGACTATATCTGGTATCTGGGCGGGCCCCACACACCAAGCTTTAAGGGGCTCAGAGCTGTTTTAAGGTTTGGAGTAGCAGTTATAAAAGCCCCAGCAACCAGTCTGACTTTAACACTTTCATGCCTGGAGTTCACCTTAGGAGGTGTCTACAATAGCTATGATATTTACAATAGTGTTATAAAAATAGAGCATGAATACACAAAATATATTACATAGATGAGTTGAAGTTTTAGCTTTGATTAGTATTTCTACAATTTCTTGTAAGAAATGCCTTGAAATATTTTATTTATATAGTTTGGCTTATTTGGAGAAATACAGATATGAATGAGTCACAATACTGAACCCAAGGGAATAAATGGCTGGTATGATTTACTTTCCAGCCAGACATTAACAGGTGCAGGAAGGTTGCAGTGCAGAAACAGGGTCAAGAATTCTTTCTAAGTGATGCTTCAAAATATCTCATTTATATATAGTTTAGCTGATTTGGAAAAATACAAACAAGAATGAGTTACGCTACACAATGGTGAGCTCAGGTAAATAATAGCTGACATGATTTACATTCCAACCAGACAAGTGAACAGGTGCACTAAGGTTACAGTGCAGAAATGGGGTTGAGAATTAGAACACCATAAACCATTATCTTGGCCACAATTTTTGAAAGTGGGCGACCAAGATGGGGCATCATTAAATTATTTTGATGACCAATGTTTTAACCCTTCCAATGCTAAGGATACTAACCCACTACTTTCATTTAAAGCACAAGCATGCAAAGATTTCTCAAGAACTGTCTACACCCTATCATGTTTGTCCTCAATAGATAGCCATTTCTGAGTACTCTCAGATGAGTACCTGTGTGCCAGGGTTTTAATCATTTTTCAAGTTTTTCTTCCTCATTTTGTATCAGCAAAATTAGCCACCAGCAGTAAAGGGTTAAGAGAGATCATAATATTTTCACACGACAACCCATAGTGAAAATGTGTAATACCTTTATGTCCTAGCATGCATTAGCGTAGCTTATGGCATTAATTTGTTGACTAAATCTTTTCTCTACCCTGCTGTTATTAGGCTATTAAGCTTATACAAAGCATAATTAAATCAATAATGTTGCCTGAAAGGTCTTTTGATGAGGAATAGTTTATGCATCTTTAAAGTACCATCCCAGCAGGTTGTAAAAATTTGGAAAAACAACATAATTATAGTGTTTTCAAACAGAGATCTTATCTATGATTATGGAACTAGGGCCTCCAGATTTCACATATGTGGAAAAAAGATCAATACTGGTGGAAGGACATCACACTTTTTCAAATTAAAATGACCATTTCATTTTCTTAATATTTTTGTCTGAAATGATAAAAAGTACATTTCCAACATCTAGATTGCATAACTTAGAACAAAGTTAAAGTTGGTAAAGCTGTGATAACATTCCCTCCAGAATACTCTTACCTATAAGTATGCTAAATCTTGAGCAAATCTGTTAACTTTTGATACTCAAAATGCTTGTTTGAATGATATGTTTTTGGTGAAATTCAATATCGAGAAAAGGGCCAAAAACCTTCCCTGCTTATGTGCTTATGTGCCTTTGGGAGCTTCTGAGACAGCTGATGTCTTAATCTGGTCAGTGATGGCATTTACTCACTCAGAATTACAGTTTTTCTGGTTACGAGGAAAAGTGTACAATTTAAAATTTAACCCCACTAGCCAATTAAGACAATTTCAAATTATTTGCTTGAAATTGAATTTAAAAAAAAAATTTTGGGTGTTCATGTGATGCCCAGTAACCTTGATTTTGTAAGGCCCTGCCATAAACTCTACATATTTTGACTCAGAGGTGAAGGTTAGATCATGTAGGTCTATTTAAACACCAGAGGCCAGCCAGGAATGAGTCAATAGTTCATGCATGACACGTACACGCATGACATGCATATTATCACTTAAAATGAAGACTATAGACTGTTTTGCCAAGTCATGATCAACATGTTCTATACTAAATATCGATGGATGCTGGCCCATTATACATATACATGTAGCAAACATTGCTTATAAGAACTGTGATATTTTAAAATGATTTGTAATAAGATTCTTAAAAATAACGAGACCATACCCTACCTTTTTGCTCTTTCCAGCAAGGAAGCGTAATGGTGTTGCAAAGGAAAGCATAGCAATGCAGAAACATTCAAAGGAAAGATGTAACTTTGAAGACAAAACATTATTTTCATTTGAAACAATTTGAGGAAAACCCCATTTCAGTTTCTGCATAATTTCTAGTGCTTTGTACCCAGGCACCAACATATAAGTTTCAGAACTAACTTTCCTTGCCGGGCAAGTATTTAATGATTTCTTCTTGCCTGACATAATTTTTTGCTTGCCCAAAATAAGTTAGAACATATTCTAGAATTGCATGTATTATTTATCATGGATTAAATGATTTGAAAACTATTTTCTTTCCGATTTTGTTGCATTGTTTACATATTTCTAGGTGTTTGCGCCTCATTTTATATGCAAAGATATGTGGACTGCTCAGGAAATCAGCTTGCCCGTTCTGGCAAGTGGAAACTAAAATGTACTTGCCCAAAAGCCATTTTTTCAAAAATTCACTTGCCGGGGCAAGCGGGCTAGTACTTACATCAAACCCTGGTACCATGAGTGCACATTGAGCATGATTAGGTTAAATGTTGTTTAACCTGCTGTTTGTATCTTTTTAGGATGATGAGCTGTTATACCATGCGACAGAGCCCGACCTGACGCCCTGTTTCCAGCAGACAGCGCTAGTCTGGATACCCACCTTCTTCCTCTTCCTCGTCTCACCCTGGTACATCATCACACTTCTCGTCTCACCAAAGAAAGCCATAGGACACACATGGCTCAATGTCATAAGAACGGTACGTCAATCACATTCTGGGTAGAAACCTCCTTTATGATATGTATCCAAAAATACACTGGAATTCCCAGGATAATGCTAGAAAAAATGCCAAATTCTTAAACTGGAGGTCACTCTCATCCTTGGTGTGAAACAGCTAGAACCACCCTTGCGATAGTCTAGTATAATACTAGGGAAATGTTAGGACTTTCTTGTAAGTCTCAGCTATATTTGGAAGTCTCAGTTATATTTGGAAGGGGCAACCATATAGTCTGTTAGTCATCAGCTACAAGAAATCAATCTCAGTGGCCATTCTTATCCTGTGTGGAACAACTAGAAACCCCCTTATGAAATGTAACTAGGAATACCTTTGAATTCCTAGGATAATACCAGAAAATTTCCAAATTTCTTTATAGTAGGCCCTAAAATGCCATCCTCTATGGAAAAACTTAAAAATGGGCCTATACCAAAGATAGATGAGGAAAATCCTGTCTTTGTAAAGCATAATTCTAGAAATTCTTTGGTATTCCTTTCTCATGAGGGCCACTTTCCTTATATAGCCAGTGGATACCAGAGATGGAGTGGTCATTTCAATTCTGTGTAGAACAAATATAAAACCACAACCCCCAATCAGCCAGAGACTAAATGAAATTGAGTAGGTGCACCCTGGTATATTTGACCTTGATACTGGCTGAAGAAAAAAGTGAAAACATCAAAATATTTGCATAGCGTAGTTTGAATTCATGTATATAACCCTTTCATTTCTATAAAATGTATATGTGGTCTGACATGTGAAAATATTTTGATAAAAAAGCAATAATTTGAGAAATATTTGAATGAAAATTCTTGTTCTTTTTGGATTAACATACCTTATAAAATATCTATTCATATTACAATTCAAACTAAATGATAATTTTTCAAAGTAGTCAGACCATGTATAGCTGGAAGAGCTTGGTGAAAGTAGCTGAATGTTATTTAGTTGTGTGCATCCCCTGTTGTTTAATTACCAGGTATTTGCTGGGGTGCTGGTGGTGATACCCATAGTTCAGGGTTCGGTACTCGGTGTACGCAGTGGGCAGGGTGTGACTATCTACAACTCACAGATATTAGCTATTGTGCTGCAGCTCATAGCTATGGTAAGTCATACTTATAACAAATATTTATCCTTTTTTTGTTGCTTATAATAGGAATTTATATCATATATATATATATATATATATATATATATATATATATATATATATATACATATATATATATATATATTAGGAGTGTCATCGATAGTCGTTAAGTCGATGCACCGAAAAATCAGGCCATGTCGATAGTCGCATTGATAAAGCAAACGTATCGATGCGACAGAATTGCGAAATTTACCCCCAAATGCCGCTACATTTGGGGGTTAAGTTCTACCGTGTACTACGGCTATCAGCAATAAGTACACGCAAAAACTCATGAGCGATCGCTCAGTCCAATAAACCACCGCCGTTTTACGTTGTACTACGGCTCTTAGCCGTAAGTACACGCAAAATCATCAGCGGTAGACTGATTCGCTCACCAAAACAAACGGCCGCCATTTTATCTTACTGCGCACATAGAATTCGCAGTACGTTCAGATCAACAATGTCTGAAACGTTCGCTAAACGTACTGCTCATCATGTGCGCAGTATTCGAGATACGAACGTTTCGAACGTTCGTGTATCAAATGAGAGAATGTAACGAATGTCCATATAGACATACAATGTGGCTATGGATGAAATTAATACAAATAACAGCCACAAAATGAATTGTAATAGGTATAAAAGATTGAATCAAATATAAAGTAAATTGATAAACAAATTAAATTAAGTAATGTGTGTATTCAAATGAAATAAAAATAAATTAATATAAATCATGATTGATTATAATAATTGATGAATGAATAAATACAGAATTGATTCATTGATTTGCTGTTTGATGAATGAATTAAAAAAGCAAGAATGTTTTTTATTTTGAGCAATATACTAGGTAATTAATTGTGCCCAACGAGCACGTTACGGTGTATCGAATCGAATCAAATCGAATCGAAAAATATAGCGATTAATCGAATCGATAAGATTTCATATCAATGACACTCCTTATATATATATACATATCTATCATGTATAACCAGGGTCTGACAATAACCAGAAAACTCTACAAGCCTGGTAGGGCTAGTGGCATATGGAATATACTAGCCCTACTCCAACCTGTACTGGCCCTACCTGAAAATCCAAATAATCATTAAAACTTGACCCCTTTTATTATCTAAATATGCAAGAAAATATGCTATTAATCTAAATCTTCCTAAAGGCAACAACCAAAATTTCAACATGTCAAATGATCAATCTTATCATGACTGGTAAATATGTTACGTACTTGTCTGGTAGGGCTACAAGGGTTAATAATTTACTAGCCCTACCGGCCCCTTTTCACATTTTTACTAGTGCAGACTAGTAGGGTTACCTTGTATGTCAGACACTGATAACTTATAAATCAGTCTTCAAACAGATATGTGAAAATATCAAAATTTGTTTTATTTTGTCCTTCATAAAGATATAATGCCTTAAGCCTGAAAACACTCTTCAAATCAACTTATTTAGTGATTTATTTTTATTTGCAATAGTATACTTAAATGAAGTACAAGAATTTATATCTAATAAATCTATTGTGTTTATATATAAATATACACACACACACAAACAGACACACACACTTCAATCACTCTCTTGGCTGCATAAGTTTCATTATATGGAAGAAAAGGAGCCCATAGGATGTATTCCCCCATTTCAGATTTTAGCTTTGATGTTCATCCAAGCAGGGCGTATGAAGGGAGTGCGTTCCTCTGGTGTACTTTTCAACTATTGGCTACTACAAGTACTGACTGGGATACTAGTGCTCGTCTCCAAAATTAGAGCCCTTGTAGTTATGGTAAGTTATGAGACATGACCATACATAATTGATGAATATGATTGCAGTTATTTTTGTCAGCATTATATTTAATATCTTGTCACTTCTTTTTGTGAAATGTTCATATTAACCAAATGTTCCACACTTTTGGATTCTTACAATTAGGACTGGTTGCTTAAAATAATTTTAAACAATATTTCAACCCATTTGCATATAGTTTGCTTGATACATTAAAACAATAGGAATCATAATAATGATGTAAATGATAAACAGGGTAATATTTGATAGTAATTGATAATTATTTAACATGGAGTGATGGACTCTTTAAGTTTCAGCTTTTTCTCGTATTAATTTTCAAAAAATGGGCATGTTTTATATTTTATATTTTAACATTTTTAAGTTAAGGGATTCACAATTTTGTTAATGGTAAGTTATGGCCACTAATCTTGGTTATTGATTTGTAAGTGGATGTTTTTACTCTATTCTTCGTGTATTTAAGGGAGCTGCTGCAGATGAGGTGATGCTGGGTCTCTACATTGTCCACTTCCTGGGCTGTCTGTCTGAGTTTATTCTCGCCTGATTTGTTAGTGGATGTTTTTACTCTATTCTTCGTGTATTTAAGGGAGCTGCGGCAGATGAGGTGATGCTGGGTCTCTACACTGTCCACTTTCTGGGCTGTCTGTCTGAGTTTATTCTCGCCTGCTTCACTGATCAGGCGCCACCTGTGGAGCACCCTCAAGATCAACCACAGGTAAGCAAACTATACTCTCTCTTTACCAAATTCTTACCTGAAGACCTCTCTGCATCTTTGATACTTCTGAAATAACTTTCGAATTAGACGTTAATTGGAAAAAATATTTGAAGGTGAGTTGTTTGTTTAGGACTAACATTTCTCCTTCAAATATTTTATGATAAGAGAGATGTCACCCAAACAAACAGGCAGCTTTGGCCCCTAGAGGTTGGAATGTGTTTAACTAATTTGTACCTATAGTATACAAAAACCTTTGTGAATATCTATCATGGTCATTTCGTTGTGACCAGCGCTTTTTTCAGGAACCATTTTAAGGAAGAGAGTTGATCAGACGCAAACCCTGAACTCTCTTTCAAATATTGTTAGAGATTTCTTTGCTCAAATACAAAGTTATTTTCAAAAGCATTAATGGTCCAATTAACACTTAATAGAATTTTACTAATGTAATATGAAAAAAATGTTATTTATCAATTAGTGAAGTCCTTGAACAAAGAAATGATCGCTTTATGATCTCATACCTGGAGACCTCCCTCATAATTGTTGTCTGCATCAAGCCATCTTTGTGAACTCTTTGCATCACTGTTGATCAGGATGGATTCTTCATTCATAAAAGGTTTATCATTATTCATATTAATTTAAGCATTTTTGTTTCCGTTTAATCAATTTAACTTGTTTTGTTTCAGAATCCGTGTCCTGAGGGTGCTGCATCGTTTCCTTCCAGGATCACATTCTGGTGGTTTACAGGGTGAGTGTCATAATCCGTTCACCCGGGGTCTACGCGCCAGTTATGACAACATTAGCCCATTCATGCCTGGAGGATGTCTTTGACCAGAGTCCTCTGCTCTTCTGCATTCTTAAGAAATTATTTAGAAATTATGCTTAAGTTTCCAAAAATATTTAAAGGAGAGTTGCGGATAGGGTGCTTATCAACATTTCCTTTTCAAAATTTTCTCTTTCCACAAGGATGTTACCTAGATAGTAAGGGTGTTTTAGCTGCTACAATAAAAAATGGGTTTAGCAAAATTTATCAAGTAGTGTAATATGGGCATTTCTTGGTCACCAAAGTATGGATATTCCCATATGATGATTGTATGTTTCAGGCTGGTCATTAAGGGCTACTAGAATGTATTGCTCACCAAAGTCCTATGGATATTCCCATATTGTTATAATATGTTTTAGGCTGGTCATTAAGGGCTACTAGAATGTATTGCTCACCAAAGTCCTATGGATATTCCCATATTGTTATAATATGTTTTAGGCTGGTCATTAAGGGCTACTAGAATGTATTGCTCACCAAAGTCCTATGGATATTCCCATATTGTTATAATATGTTTTAGGCTGGTCATTAAGGGCTACTAGAATGTATTGCTCACCAAAGTCCTATGGATATTCCCATATTGTTAAAATATGTTTTAGGCTGGTCATTAAGGGCTACTAGAATGTATTGCTCACCAAAGTCCTATGGATATTCCCATATTGTTATAATATGTTTTAGGCTGGTCATTAAGGGCTACTAGAATGTATTGCTCACCAAAGTCCTATGGATATTCCCATATTGTTAAAATATGTTTTAGGCTGGTCATTAAGGGCTACTAGAATGTATTGCTCACCAAAGTCCTATGGATATTCCCATATTGTTATAATATGTTTTAGGCTGGTCATAAAGGGTTACAGGAATGTGTTAGTTACCAAAGTCCTATGGATATTCCCATATTGTTATAATATGTTTCAGGCTGGTCATAAAGGGTTACAGGAATGTGTTAGTTACCAAAGTCCTATGGATATCCCCATATTGTTATGATATGTTTCAGGCTGGTCATAAAGGGTTACAGGAATGTGTTAGTTACCAAAGTCCTATGGATATTCCCATATTGTTATAATATGTTTTAGGCTGGTCATAAAGGGTTACAGGAATGTATTGGTTACCAAAGTCCTATGGATATTCCCATATTGTTATAATATGTTTTAGGCTGGTCATAAAGGGTTACAGGAATGTGTTAGTTACCAAAGTCCTATGGATATTCCCATATTGTTATGATATGTTTCAGGCTGGTCATAAAGGGTTACAGGAATGTGTTAGTTACCAAAGTCCTATGGATATTCCCATATTGTTATAATATGTTTCAGGCTGGTGAGTGGTCATAAAGGGTTACAGGAATGTGTTAGTTACCAAAGTCCTATGGATATTCCCATATTGTTATAATATGTTTCAGGCTGGTCATGAGGGGTTACTGGAATGTCTCAGTTACCAAAGTCCTATGGATATTCCCATGTTGTTATAATATGTTTCAGGCTGGTCATAAAGGGTTACAGGAATGTATGAGTTACCAACGTCCTATGGATATTCCCATGTTGTTATAATATGTTTCAGGCTGGTCAGAAGGGGTTACAGGAATGTATCAGTTACCAAAGTCCTATGGATATTCCCATGTTGTTATAATATGTTTCAGGCTGGTCATAAAGGGTTACAGGAATTTATTAGTTACCGAAGTCCTATATTGTTATTAAATGTTTCAGGCTGGTCGTAAAGGGTTACAGGAATGTATTGGATACCAAAGACTTGTGGTCGCTGAATATGCGGGACACATCTGCTCACATCGTACCTCAGTTCTACAAGTACTGGAACAATGAACTGGACAAGAATCTCAGGTAGGTCTGTCATAGGGACACTGAATAGACTTCATATTTCATGCAATCTCAGTTCAAATAAATTCCACGCTTCTTCCAGATAATTAAGGATTGCGCTGAAGTAAATCTCATTTCAAAGAGATTTTGCACCTTGGGAAAACCAGTTTTGAGATAATCAAGGATTGCCCTGAGGTAAATGTTGAAATGATGAGGTGCTTAATACCTTATCAGTATACCATATTGGTTATTGAATCCATACATAACATTACCAAATCTGATAACTAGGAAAGGAAGTTTACAAGAAAAAAATAGATCCACCTAATCCACAATTTCCCAGAGTGCCCATGCATCTGTTAGAATATTACATAATAATGATATTAAGAAACTTAATTCATCAAATGATAAAAAAATTAAAAAATTCTTAAACATCACTCATCCACTAAGTACTTGTACTTTATTTAAAGCAGTTTCAACATCAATAGGTCAAGCTCACTGTTTGCCTTCATAAGTATATTTAGATGTTCTGATACTATGAGAATAAAATGTCAATATTGCCAGCATTTGGAAATATGTGATGTATAGTTGTTTGCATTCTGATTAATATTACAATTTAAAATATGTCCTCTATTATTCTTAGGCCTAAAAAATTGTTTGTTTCCTGTGACCCAACCCTAAAAGTTTTTACTCAAAAAAATACCTACCTAAAGTGTTTTCCATCCTTCCAACTCCCAAACAACAATTAATTAAGGACTAGAACAACTGCAGAAGCCACAAAATATGCTCTGTTTGAAAAAAATAAACAATAAAAAAAAAAAAAATTACCTACCTACCTACCTACCCTACATTTTTTTTTCATACCCTTAAGGGAATCAAATTATTTTGTTAGGCCTCAAAATAAAAACACCCCAATTAAATCATGTCCTTTTGTGGTGCTCTGGGAATGAAGAGGTTAATCTGAGGTGCTTTAATATTCATTGCCTAAGGACCAAGTGGATTTAAATTTCCAATTTAAGTAAGATTGAATATTTATTTGCTTGCTTCACAGAACCCCATGAAAGAATTGAACAATTGTCTTAAGATTGAACTGCCTATACCGGTTAGCTTTAGTTATCTGATACGTATAAAATAGTCACATTCAATATACTATTTATTTTAGCAGAGTAGATAATTCTCATCTCTTCCATTGACTGACTACCTTGCTTTTTCACCACTGACAAAAGTTCTAAGTTCAAATCCAGCTTGTAAGAAAGTTGGCAGAGAATGGGGTTAGTGTTCTTTCAGGTACTCCTATTTCCTCTACGAACTATGGACTATGGCCTTTTAAGTACACATTCATTCATTAATTCATTCTGATCCTCTTTTATATCTGCTTTATTTCAAGAGTGTGTCAGTGAGCTTTATTAGCAGCAAGGTATTTCTTCAAATCTGCATAGAATATTTCAAGTTTAATCAGGCTTGTGACGACTAAAATCTTTTTCTTAGAAAGAAGAAAAGAAAATTACTGAACATTTTTGACATTATATTAATCGTGACGCGAAACATATTTTTGTAAACTTTTTGCTCTTTTGCGTCATTAGTTTTTGTTTCTTGTTTAAAAAGAAAAATAATGCTCACTTATATGAAATCTCTTCTCCTAATCTGTCTCTTTTTGATATATGTCTGTTCTTACCTATGGATTACAGATCCAAAATGGACGTCATGTAAGTATGTTGATTGTGTGGCATCCTCCTAACTGCGTTGTTCTGCTTCAGTCGAGAGTCTGCTCTGTGGGTAATGTGACCGGATCCCCTGAGCGCCGAGTTGTTTAAATGCCAATGCATAGTTAGGTCAAGTCAAACTTGTTCAGGAAATTGCCTATTCAGAGAAACAACTTGCTTTCAAAGACAGGTCCTAGAATATCCCCTAAATTGTCTATCTTACCTGTTCGCTAAGACCATTTGCCTTTAAAGCATAATATTGAAAGACAAATCTCATATTTCACATTTGTTAAGATGATATGCATTCAAAGACCAACCCTAAAATTTCTCCTAAAACACAAGTTTCATCTATGTTGAGGCAATCTGTATTTAACCCATTTATACCTGTAAAAGCCAATACTGCCCCCGTCTATTTTGGCGAAAAACTTTCTCAAGTAGCATTTTTATGAAAATATTTTAAGAGAAAATGTTTATCATATCTCAATCTTTATCTTTCCTTCAAACAATTTCACTGTTTGCCCTTAATAACTTAGTTATTTTAAAAAATATCATTATTCCTGATGACACTTGTCAAGGAAATCTCCAGGCACAAATGGGTTAACAACATGAAATATCCCCAAGACACATATTTCACCCATTAGTTGAGACCACCTACCTAATAAGACCATCTTTAAGTGAGTCATCCTCTGAGCTGTCTAATTCTAAGCAGGTTTGACTGTATCTTGAAAGTCTTGATGATTTGAAAGAAAATAATTGGATTTTTTTTTTCCATGTTTGTTTTTATAATCCTAATGGTACCTAATCATATCCTTTTCGAAATCAGAGATTGACAATAACATAATAGTAGCTCCACTGGCCCAGACCTGATAGTAAAAATCAAAATTTTCTTTTCTTACTCAAACTCTATACTTGCCCTACCTCAAATTACAGGCAGGTTAGCACCTATAGTGAGTGGATCTATATTATATATGCAATGATGAAATTTGAAAAAGTAATCAATCTTTTTTAAATGATTGATTTCTTGGCAAGCTAGCTCTTTTGGAGCTGAGGGTACCTCTAAAGGAATGCTATATTTGTCAGTGTAAGTGGAAACTATCAGTGTTTCCACAGGCTTAATTGCCCTGTCTTGGGACCACTTTCTATAGTTATTAACAAAACTTTCTGTTCCATTTTATGTACTAAGTGCCTGCCCTGATGGCCAAGTTATCAGAGGCTTTGCCACTGAATGCTTACTGTCCCTGGGCTAGTCAGGTTAATGCTACGGTAAAGATATTCCTCAAGTCAAATTTCAGGAAATTCTTATCTGAGTGTATGTAATTACCAAAATAATTCCAAACAGTATTGCGTATATTTACCCAACCCAACTCAGATGTATTTTTTCCTTGATTTGAGTGTCCAAATGATTCCCTATCGTATGGCAGTCTAAGGTTCTGGTTTACACAAGAGGGTAATGGTACATGTCTTTCCCAATATGAACAATGTTTGCTAGAAGCATGCCACAATTCAAAACTACCGGTATTATTATGCATGTTGAGATTTTTTTCCTCCTGTGCATATTGGAATTGGTGTGGTCAATGTTTTGTTTTGCCTGTTTTCATGTCAGTTTCTAGTATTTACTCATTTTTGTTTATGATAGTTTTCACACATTATATTGCAACTCTTTAATGAATGGGTTGAAATAAGATTTGTGAAAATATTTTTTGGGACGATGTCATAATTAACTCAATAATTGCACTTATATATTCTTCGCTCATGCACGTCATAACTAACCCTGTTCTGTGGTGTTGACATTTTTAGTTTAACACACTCATCCAAAATATGTTCCTTTATTTTCAATTTTTACAAAGTAGCATCAAGGTTGATGTTACTCATATGAATACGATGCAATAATATAACAAAAAGACTCATGCACAGACATCAGTCCAGGACATATGAGCCTTAATTTGAATATATCCAGAATTCCATAACCATGCACCTCGTTGACTTCTATCACTTTCTTATTGGTCAAAAATAATCTCAAAATTTGACCTTCCTCTCATATCCTCAGAATTTAATCATCATCACCTCAAAACATCCCCAGACTTTGATCTTGATGTTCAAGAATATACTCAGAACCTAATCATCTTCTTGACAATTATCCTTGACAACCATCTCATTGTACTCTATCCTTAGACTTTGTATAGCATCTCAATGATCCTAAGAAATAATCATTTTATCACATCCTCTTCATGAATACCCTCCTAATTTGATCAACATCTTATTGAGCTTTATACTCATACTTTAACCACCATCTCATCTTTCATGAATAGAATCAGCCTTTGACCACCATTCTAATGAATATCCTCAGAATCCGATCACCATTTTCACAAAAATCCAAATAATTTGACCATCATCTCATATGACTATATCCTTAGACTTAAAACAGTGTCTCATTGGTTGAGAATATCCCTAAGATTACACCACCTGACAGTTATCCTCAGAATTTGATCACCATCTCATTTGTTTATATCCTTTGATGTTGATCAATGCATTATTATTAATATATCCCCAGAATATGATCTTCATTTCCACTAATAGCTTAAGAATTTGATCAACATCCCATTGGTCATGAAACTCCTAAGAATCTTAGTTCTATCTCATTGGTTGGCAATATCATCAGAAAACGGTCACCAACTTCAAGAATATCATACTTGAATTTGAGACTTGTTTAAAGGAGAGTCATTGATTATGTTCTGATTTACATTCCTTCTTTAAATAGTATTCAGATGTGTCTTTTCATCAGAAATATACCCACATTGTGTGCTGCTACAGGGATAAGGGGGCTAATTTCTTGTTCGATCAATCACCATTTATCAAACAATTATGGAACAAACATGCAAGCATGATATCATATGGCTTCACATGTCAAAAAATCTTAAATTTGTTTTAAGAATGTATGTACCAAGATTATATCAAATCCCACTTATCTGAATAATCACGAAAAAGGTTATTGAATTACAAGTAAAATTATGCCTTAATCTGTTAATACAGATTTACCAAATGGTTAGACAAATGATATGAGATACACAGCTCATAGAGTGTTCAAAGCATTGCTATTTATGCCTACTAGTGTTGCTGTGCCAAGATTTATGATAACAGGTACATTAGCGATCTCCTATCGCATGTGGTCTTAAAAGCATCTTGCCTCTAATGATTATATGTACATGCTTATTTGAGTTTTCTTCAGACACTTATTGTCATGACAGATAAACCAACATGCTTTCTTTTAAAGGATTGCAATAAATATCTGTAGATACTTTTTGCGTTGCTTTAATAATCTTTGGGAATGCAGATACACTAACTTATACATTTTGTGACTATTGCAAAAATCTCTGTCTGTAGACAATACAAAAAATGGATTTTCATGGTATCTTAATTAGATAATGTGTTGAAGAAATTATTATAACTGCATTATTGGATTCTTCATATTACTTTTTATAACTTGAAATTTCATCTTAAACTTGATCCAAAATTAAGACATCTTCTTATTCCACAAGGAATGACTTTCAATATGAAGATATAGCAAATAAGAGGGTGTTGCTAATCATTTGTTGACATTACATGATTGCAGTTTTCAATCCTGAAGCATTAAATTAAGTATTGACATGAAAATCAACACTACAAATACTACTGGATGTGTCGCTAGTTCAGATCTACGGGTAAATTGTAAAATTTCTACAGGCCATTTCAATGTCTCTTGAACAAGAATTTTTGAGTATTTCTCTGTTTTGACATATGCAGGCATGTATTAAACTTTCCAGATGTTTTTTTCATTAAGATTCATCATACAGAAAGTTTAATTTTTGCTTTTGCAATGTAATTTTGAAAAGTCAACGATTTTGAGGCCACATAACTACCAACATCTGAGCAATATTAATTTTTGTTGTTTTTAAGACAAAAAGTTCACATTTCTTCCCTTAGCATGTCAAATGAACATATCTTGAATTGATGTTTGCCGACATCTCAATTTTACCTTAAAGAATATCAAAAAAATGTTCAAGTGCCATCCAAAAGGCCTCTACTTAAGCCAATCTTGAATGTGCCATTGTTTTTCTCTAGATCTAAAGAAGCAGAGAAGTCTGAAGAAGGTATTCGACTGACAAATAAAGGTGCGTCTGCAGCCTCGCCAGAAGATGTGGAGGTAGAGGTCGCTAGCGGCAAGAAGGTCTACCAGCCGTCGCTGACCATCGCGCTGATCAGGGGTTTTGGCTTCACCTTCCTGGGGGCAGCGTTCTTCAAGCTCATCAGCGACTGCCTCATGTTCGTCAGTCCACAGCTTCTCAAGTAAGGAATCGAGATTGAGAATTTTATTTATCGAGTCCTCTTCTGCAATATTAACCCACTCGTGCCTGTAACGGTAAAAATGAATACCACATTATTCCACCAGTATCTGACTGAAAAAAGCACCTTTTAGAAAATATTTGCAAAAGAAAAAAAACACTCATGCTCTAATGGTCAACAAAATACCACATTATTTCACCAATATCTGACTAATAAAAGCACCTTTTAGAAAATATTAGAAAGAGAAAAAAAACAGCCAGACAACTCTCCTCCAAATACTTTGTGAATTCATGCGTTATAGCTATATCATACAGGAAGCAGACACTTATATGAGATACAACCAAAAAACCAGTACCACCCACCACAATATGACCTACCGCCCGCAATCTGGTGGTCGCCGGTGGTCATATCCTGGTCGTATCATATTCTGTGACTGGGGTATTACTGACCACGCCAGTGTTTTATTGTTGAGTTTGTATTTACAGGGCCTTGATTGGGTTCACCAAGGACAAGAGTATGCCTGCCTGGCTGGGCTATGTGTATGCGGCCATGTTATTCGCTTTCGCCATTCTCCAGTCAATCATTCAGAACCAGTATTTCCATCGCTGCTTTCTGACGGGTATGAGAGTCAAGGTGGCTGTCGTTGCTGCCATCTATAGGAAGGTGAGTATCACAATCATAACTAGCTCAAAAACGTTAGCTGTCAAACATATTTATGTCAAGCATTTTCATTGTTTATAGGGACTTAATATATTTGTCATGATCCCAAACTGGGGTTTCATTTATAGAATGTCATTCACTTTAGTTCCTAGCTTTTCATTATCCTAGTGGTGGAGGCGTTCCTATTTGGAAGCAAATAAAGCCAGAGTCTTAGCCAGGATTTAAAAAAAACATGGCTTTCCAAAACAGCAATTCACAAAATTTCTGCATGCCATATTCAGCTACTCAGCTTTTTCAAATCCTTACACCAACTACTTTTAATAGCCTATCTTATCAAAAAAGGGCAATTTACACTTCAGCCATGTCTTAGGAATTGGTTTGTTATGAGAAGATTAGTCAATAAAAGGGAAAATTGAAAATGCTTCATAGAGATTTTTTTAAGTAAAGCGCCCATCGGAAAGACAGGCTAGCTAGATGGGTTCTGGCTGAGTCCCTGCCTAGAGCTCAATCTATCACTTGCCTTAAATGTTTTGCAAATTTAAATGTTGGTCTTTATGATTTAACCTACACTTCTTTCAGTCCCTGAAACTGAGCAACAGTGCTCGTAAGAAGTCCACTATCGGTGAGGTGGTCAACCTGATGTCAGTGGACGCTCAGAAGTTCATGGATTTGACGACCTTCCTGAACATGGTGTGGTCTGCACCGTTCCAGATGTGTGTAGCGTTGTATTTTCTCTGGATGACTCTGGGACCGTCCGTGTTGGCAGGAGTCGGAGTCATGGTTATACTCATACCTATCAATGCCTTGCTCGCCAACAAGAACAAACAGTTTCAGGTAAAGGCATATTATGATTTCCATTATTGTAATTATCATCATCATCATTATCATTGTCATCATCATCATCATCATCATCACCATCATCGTTATTATTATGCCAACAGTTAAGTTTGTATCGTGACAGTTTAGAAACCCAGAACTGGTTAGAAATTCTCTTCTTTTTATTTAGAATTCCAAGGGCTCTGTCACTTGCAGAAATATCAAAGACAGCATTCCACAATGCCACACATTTATTTAGGGATCAGGCTAACATGCTGATGGGGAACTTGGGAGCCAGGCATCGTAACCTGTAGGCCTCGGCCCTGGCTCAAATATCACTTCAATTAAAGTTATGATTACTATAAAAGATCATCTTAATGGTGTCATAAATCTGTGTCTGTCCTCAGATGCGTCAGATGAAGCTGAAGGATTCTCGGCTGCGGCTGATGCTCAAGCTGTACGCCTGGGATGTATCATCATCATTATTATTATTATTATTATTATCGTTCTATGTGTTTTCTCTGTACGTAGATGCGTCAGATGAAGGTGAAGGATTCTCGTCTGCGGCTGATGAACGAGGTGTTGGAGGGCATCAAGGTCCTGAAGCTGTACGCCTGGGATGTATCATCATCATTATTATTATTGTTCTATGTGTTTTCTCTGTCCTCAGATGCGTCAGATGAAGCTGAAGGATTCCCGTCTGCGGCTGATGAACGAGGTCCTGGAGGGCATCAAGGTCCTGAAGCTGTACGCCTGGGAGAACTCCTTCCAGGACAAGATCCTGGGGATCAGGAACCAGGAGCTCGATACTCTCAAGAAGTCCGCCTACCTGAATGCTGCATCATCATTCACTTTTTCCTGTGCTCCATTCCTGGTAAGCTTCAACTTTTCACCAATGGGTGTCTCTGATATCTCTGTGTGCCTTTCTAAAAGTTGCCTCATCATTCATGTGGTCCTGTGCATCATTCTTGGTAAGCTTCAACTTTTCACCTAAAGGTGTCTCTGATAGAAGAGAACTTGGTCCTGTGCATCATTCTTGGTAAGCTTCAACTTTTCACCTAAAGGTGTCTCTGATAGAAGAGAACTTGGTCCTGTGCCCCATTCTTGGTAAGGCCTAAAAAAAAAGTTGTTTGTTTCCTGTAACCCTACCCTAACAAGTTTTTATGTATTTCAGTTTACTGAGATACATTATCAGATGATATCGTCTGCGGTTTCTACTCGACGGATGTGGTTTGCGGTTTTTCTCCTGGACGTGAAATTCTGTCATTTTTGGAAATTGGCGCGTGTCGGGTGGGCATGTCTTTTTGCCTTTGTGTGGGTCTCTGCCTCGTGTGGCCGTTATTGGTTGGCCATTCATTTCGTTGGAGGTTTTTGATTGGCATGGGGGGCGGTGCTTGTTGTGCGGTGTTTGTCGGTTTTGCATATCTTGTGCCTTTGTTCGTGGGTCTGCCACGTGGGGTTGTTGTTTTGGTTAACCATTCATTTCGGCGGAGAAATTTGATTGGCACGTGGGGGCGGTGCTTGTTTTGTGGTGTCACGCACTGGGATCCAATCATGTGGATCTTCTGTTGCAGTCATCTTTCGTGGTGCTGTGCCACGTGGGGTTGTTATCTTGGTTAACCATTCATTTCGTCGGAGATATTTGATTGGCACTTGTGGTGTGTGCACGGCGATAAGTCCATTTTTCATGGTACCTCGCCGATTCCTTTCAATTTTATCAAGTTATCACCCCCCGATCCAAATATGAGTACCTACCTGGATAGATGAGATCCTCATCTATCTGATTCTATCATTTTTTAAATTCCAACTTCAGGTTGGGAGCGAAAATTAGCTATTCGCTACAACCGGAAGTTGATTTTTTTGACAATGGCGAGGTTACGGCTTCCCTTCGATATGCATTTCACACAAAAAAACATACTATTTTCAAAAAATTGTCACGTCGTCGTTTCTGGGTCAAAAGTTACAAATGACCCATCAAAATGTTCGCAAGAAAGAGGGCTTTTACCCTATTATCATAACCTGTTTGTTATGTTTGTTATTTTTGAAAAGAAATGGCGTTGATTTTTTTGACAATGGCGAGGTTACGGCTTCCCTTCGATATGCATTTCACACAAAAAACATACTATTTTCAAAAAATTGTCACGTCGCCGTTTCTGGGTCAAAAGTTACAAATGACCCATCAAAATGTTCGCAAGAAAGAGGGCTTTTACCCTATTATCATAACCTGTTTGTTATGTTTGTTATTTTTGAAAAATATGGCGTTGATTTTTTTGACAATGGCGAGGTTACGGCTTCCCTTCGATATGCATTTCACACAAAAAACATACTATTTAAAAAAAATTGTCACGTCGCCGTTTCTGGGTCTAAAGTTACAAATGACCCATCAAAATGTTCGCAAGAAAGAGGGCTTTTACCCTATTATCATAACCTGTTTGTTATGTTTGTTATTTTTGAGAAAAATGGCGACTTTGGAAAAAACCCGGCAAAAACGGCCTTTTTCAATGTTGATTTAGGAACCCTGGCGAAATTCTCAATTTACTTATTAATTTCGCCACTAGAACCGAAAAAAAAGTTTCAACTTCAAGAAAACAGACTCTAAATAATACATCCTACCCATTTGTGGAATTTGTTTGTGCCTCACAATCGTAAAAAATGAACTTTGAAAAAACTGGAAGTAGTATATTTTTTAATCGCGATTTCAGCACTCATTGAAGTCTTCACCAGAAAATAGATGATTTATTTCTCTGTCAATTCTAGTTCAGCAGGTCTGTTTAATATGGCAAGAGCTGAAATCATATTTAATTTCCTTTTAATTAAGATATGTTTTGGATGTATTTTTGACAGTGGGTTTCCCACAAGTGAAATATGACATGACTATTTGGACTTATGGTTTTACTATCAATACCAAAATGGCATCCTGGGTAGCAGGCTGTCATCTTGTTCAAAAGAACTAAGACTTTTAAAAGCATACTTCATGTATCTCCAAATGTTGTATTGTCAGGCTCCTTCCATTCATTTTATCTTGTATTAATTTAAGAATAACTTTAATGCGATATATTCTGTGGTTTATGAATGGGACCTGGAGTCCACCTCAATATGCTTAATAGTTGACATAGGAACTAAAGCTTCCTCAATGATATACTGTAAATTCTCAGAAATATGGGCCACTATAATTATTTGACAAAATAATAAAAGATAATATAAGGCTTTAGAGAGGATACAGCTTGGCCAGGCTGGTCAACAACTCATTTGGCAGGATTTTAAAAATGCCCATCCAAAATGTCTATTCCAAAATTTCTCCCCGCCCAGATTTAGCTACTGATCTACTCCAAATCCTTCTACAAACTACATTTAATAACCTGTTGTGTTAAAATGGGCAAATTTCACTTCAGCCATGTCCTCGGAGGTGTCTTTTCATGAAAATATTTGGTTATTACCCCCCAATGTCAAATTAAAAAATTCTCCATAGAAATTATTGCCTGTCCAAAAAGGAGAGGTCTTACAGGAAACTGCTTGTCCAAAAGACAGGCTAGACAGGTCCTGGGAAAGTCCCTGTTTGGAGATCCCCTCAACATAAGATAGACATAGAGTATTCATCATGTGTCAGTGGACCCTTTACTCCCTATATTTAGGTTACATTTAAATCGATTCCATTCTGTCAACGTGAAATCAAGCGTGAACATAGGATACAATGTCAAGACTATGCCACAACAGAGGTCAAAATAAGTGCAGATTGACCCATTAATGCTTAAGAGTTCCTCCAGAAATTGTCATCTGGATCCAAGATATTTTTGACAATAACTTTTGAATTGAGAACGGTTTTGCAAAATGTTGTCAAAATGTTTGAAGAAGAGTTGATGGTAATGTTCTGTTTAACATCGATCCTTCAAATATTTTCCCGACTTCACCTTTTTTCCTTTATGATTGCATCAAAGTTTACTGGCTGCCTTTGGCCACGATATGCATTAATGACACTTGGTGTAACAGACAAAAATATGCACCTACTGAATTAATCAATATGAACTCAATATACCCAAATGTACCACCTTCCAGACTATAGGGGCAATTTGACTCTGGCCACCTGGGGAGCAGTTTTAGAACTATATACAAATAGTCTCAGATCTGGTATTTTCCGTGGTGGATAAGACTGAAGCAAAAAAATGCTTCGCCATAGGTAGGGTTATGTCAAGCAGATGCACTAGAAGTCATTGATGCTCAAAATTTTCTCCTGGAATATCTCTTTATATCTAAAACAATAACTTTGGAAAAGTGGGTATAATTCATTGTCTTAGCCAGCAGGGCATCTGGGTGCCTTTTTGGACACCCAAACCCTTAAAAAGAACCCCCCAGGACACCCAAATATTTTTGTGTGGAATTCTTTCCTCTGATTAATTGAATATGTCTGGGTTGTGGGGCGATTTTTTTTTTTGATTGATTTCGCCAAAAGTTTATTTAAATATGTTATTTTTGACTGCACCTCTGTGACGCCAGTCGTGGCCCAGCGGTAAGACGGTCGGTTGTTTTGCGCGGGACCGCTGCGACGACGCAAGCAGAACATTAGGTCTAGAAGCCTAAGTATAAAACTCAAACAGCAGGTGGTGCATGTCCCAGCCTGCGGTTTTATTTGCGATGGGGTTGAGCCCGACGCAACGAGAACATAACCTTAAAGTCGGCCACAACCAGGATGGGCTTCTAATGACATGTGGGTTATACAGACGGCAGTTCAACTTATAAAATGGTGGCTGTTCTTTTCCCCTTCACGAGGAAGAATCTTAGGTGGATGAGAAGAGGTAGGATATTAAGGGCTAACTTTAATTTCAAGGGAGATGGTGATATAAGGATGAGATGTCTGAAATATGCATGACTCTTGAAACTATATGTATTCTGTATTAACCACCATACTTATTCAGTTAATAAAATAAAAAAAGATCAGTTTAGTATAAATTTACATAAAAATGGTATTAACAAGTCATGTCCCTTTTTATAGGAATTTCATATTGATATTAAAAAAGAGCTTCTAACCACAATAGCATTAATCAGCATGATAAATATATATATATATATATATATATATATATATATATATATATATATATATATATATATATATATGTATATATATTCTACCATCCCTATTATTTGATTTGGATGACATGTTGTCAGAATGCGGTCAAATGACAGAGAAGGAAAACCAGAAGGTTGAATGACCGAGAGGTATTTTAATTATCTAAGTATCAAGCCCCTGTACAGGAAATGGATTTTCGTGTTTTATTCGCTTTTTCTGCCATATTCATGTCTACACCAACATGACGACCGCAACCGCCACAACTATTCCAACGTATTACTCAGACCACGACTTAATAGCAGTCTTCAACAACTAGCACAGTGAACCCCAGCACAGACCGGCAATAGAAGGCACCTTGACCATCAATATTGAACAACAATGGTACGTAATATTTCTTTATTAATATTTCCTGAAATACACCTTTGACGCTATTAGCGTCCTTCTTGTTTTTTCTTATACTTGTGTGTTTATCAACATATTCAATATTTAACCCTTGTGCTGCTGGTGTCCAATTTGGTCAATACAAAATGATGCAAAAAATCTGAAAAATGACTGAAACCCTGGCATATGGGTACTCATCTGAGGAAACTCAGTGAGAGGGTTTAGATGATTTTCAAAAATCTTTGTTTCCTTGTGTTTTGGACAAAAGTAGCCTCAGCATTGGAAGGGTTAAAGGAACATTGTTGATTACTTTCTGATCAATATTGGTATGTCAATGAACTCCCAAGTATGAATGGGTTCAAGTAGGTAATAATGACAAGAATAAAAATCATTATAATGCCTCTATAGTGCATTTAGTGCACCTCACCTAGCAGTTATCTTCACCATCTTTGATTGCAGGTTATCGGCCTCATCAGTTGCAGTACAACATTAAAACACCTCCCCACCAGTACATGTCGATCCATCAACTAACAGGTAACAGTTGGCAGGTTCAGCCCGGCGACCTGGGTCCCATTAATTAGTTTCCCAGGTGTAGGGTTCTGTGTGGCAGAGCAGGTATGGGGCAGGGGGATCTTGTTGATTGATGGATTAATATTGTGTCAGGGGGAATTGGGGCAGGCGGGTTAATTGATTTATAATGATGCACTTGTTTCACCATCAGTGTAGTAGTTATTTGAAGGATAGAAAATGTTGTTGAAGCAATGCATTGGAGCTGTTGCAGATATTTAGTCAATACGCTTTAATTTAACAACTTTATTTCTGACAGCATAGTGTGGAAAAGATGTTATGTGGTTTGAATGCGGTAATCATATGGTAGACCCTACCTTACAGGCCTATCACTAGACACACTTATACCACAGAACAACCTAGTTTCTGACACACAGGTGGCACAAAATTTTCCAATTTTTGTTTGGATTTCCTAGGTTATGTGGTTAGAATTGGTAACCCTGTGGTAAATCCTAGATTATATATAGACCAATCACTGGACACTCTTGTACCACAGAACAACCCAGTTTCTGCCACATGCGTGGCACTAAGTGCACCAAGATATTTCAAATACATTAAGTACATTTTTTAGCGCTCCAGGCATGGTTAGTTTAATAGCTGTACCACAGAACAACATAGTTAATGCCAAATGTATGGCACAAAATGTTCCAATTATTTTGTTGTAAGTATGACATATTTCAAGAATATTCGGTACATTTTTTAGTGCTCCAGGCATGGTTAGGTTAAGTAGTTGTTCAGCAGCAACTAATCAGTGCCATCGTAGGTCTGTGTAAACCAAACCCAATTACTTCTCTCAATTAAACAATCATTCCTCAACATCGTGCTTTTTTTCACTCCCATTATATTTTTCACACAGCTCATTGGTCTTGTCTAAAAATAGGCGCCAACCCACGTCATCGGTGCTATTTATAACCAACTAATGACTTTGGACACCCATCACGAGATAATAATAGCCGCGGCAATGGGATTTCATGTGGGAATTGTATTATTGATACCCGGGTTGGACATTAAGCAGGCTTGTGCTTTGGTGACTGGGTCTGGAGAGGCAGATTAGGTTGCTGGGGGAATGGAGGTGTGTTGTTCTTGTGCTGATTACCTAGCATGATGTGCCGGCAGGTACGACGACGACGCGGCACTAGTAGTACATAACAGTGGCTGCTGCTGCCGATGCGGGAATTAATTGCGCTCTGGCGGCCATGTCTGCGCAGCTTGACTCGCTGTGCCCCTCGTGCTGATTGGTGGATGTCCCCGTGCTGCGCGCAGTGATATGAAACCCGCCCAAACAAGCTGATCAAAGGCAACACTCCTGGCAGCGATATGGCCGCTTGATGTGTAGCGGAAATTGATTGTTCATCATGACTTTCTCTGCCACATTCAGGCTAATTAAGTCATGGCTTGGTATTAAACGCAGTAGAGGAGGCAGAGAACCCAAGTCCTTAGTTACTGGCAACCTTTTCACATGCCTCTATGGCAGATTCAAACCAAGGCAGTTTAGAACGCCAGGGCAACAGTGGAAACACTCAAATATTGGGGCATGCCCTATTTGGTCACAGATAAGACAGAGAAGGAAGTTTTGGTGCTGAATAAAAACAGTCAATTTACCTTCCAAATTTGTATACATGATGATGATGTTTGATAAACAAGATTGTATGACCTACCAACCCTAACCCTAGGTATTTTTGCTCAAAATAATATAGTGCAGAAAATCATGAACTTTTTCATATAGTCTGAAAGACATCCTACACCCCAAAAAAGAAATAATTATGATTATTGAAACTTTTAAGATAGCCTGAAAGAGATATTACCCTCTTACCCTTAAAATGATAATACAGAAAATTTTCACAGAAAATAGAATAAAATTAAACAAAATAAAATTCCTTTATTTGTCATAGTTAATGAAGTAAATTCCTGTGAATGCCCTTCATCCTTTACAAGAATCTTTTACTATCTTTGAAATAATTATTATTGATTTTTTTACATAAAATAAGATAGGTCAACTTATTCCCTTTACTTGTCATGATTCATTCAGTTATTACCTGTGGACATCTTTCCTCTAAGACAAGAATCTTTGGTTTTCACTCATGCAAGCACTTGCCATTGGAATACCAGTCTAGCATGAGAGAAACTACTTCCACAGGATCCTAGAAGAGCTTGAGCAGAATTGCTTCAAGTATCCCCCCCCCCCCCCCTCCATCATAGTGCTAGAAGACATGAAAGCGTTGTGATGTGGCTGTTGCATGCAGTGGCTGTGATAAGAGCAAACAGTCTTTGTGTACCTAGAAGCCTTGTTCGTTGTAGTGCTGATCAAAGCGAAGGTGATGGCTTGTCTAGCGGCGCCACAACCACCACCAGTAGCAGTGGCCAGGGGCCTGCCCCAATAGCTGAATCGTCTAGCACTGACTACTGCTCTCTCTCTCTCTCTCTCTCTCTCTCTCTCTCTCTCTCTCTCTCTCTCTCTCTCTCTCTCTCTCTCTCTCTCTCTCTCTCTCTCTCTCTCTCTCTCTCTCACACACACCACTGCCCCGATTCAAATCCAGAACATGTGAGAAAGTTGCCAGTGACTTGGGGTTAAGCGGGGTTTTTTTTGTTTTTTTTGCAGCTTTCCTCTGCTACTACAAGTGGCTATTCAAGATTAAGCCTATATACGGCAGAAAAAGTGATAAGTTGATAATTGAAATTTAAAATCCTACTAAGCAGTATAGCCAATGGCAGCAGTAGTAGGTGATCTGGCCATTTAAGGCCATACATCAAATCAAATCAGTTCTGGCTAATATTGACCATGTAGGTTCCTCGCGCTGGCCATCTGACCGTCGGTCAGCTCTACTCACCAACAGGGAAGCATATAGTCAGTCTCCTTGCCACCACCTTTCATCCTATTGGCTGTCATGGCACACTTTAACCCTTATGCTGCTGGTGGTTAATTTTGCCAATACGAAATAATGCAAAAAACCTGAAAAATGACTGCAAATAATTTTGTTAATATGAAATGATACACAATACCTGAAAAATAATCGAAGCCCTGGCACATGGGTACTCATCTGAGAGTACTCAGCGAGAGCTATCCAATGAGTACCAACATGACCGGGTTTAGAAAGTTTAAAAAAATGTGATTTGGACGGAAATAGCCTCAGCATTTTAAGGGTTAAGGTCTGACCATTCCCCAATCTGTCCATCACTGGCAGCGTTGTTTCCATTGATGGACTTAACCCTATAATGCTAACAGCAGCTAAAAACGGCTTGCAATTTTGGTGAAATCTTGCTGGTAAAAGCAAAGTTTGGATAGTATTTAATGGCGAAGTGTCAATCATAACATAAACTACAACTCTCCTTCAAATATTTTGTCAAGTCATTTTGTCAAAGTTATTGTCGCAAGTATCATAGGCCCAGACGACAATTTCTAGAGGAACTCTTGAGCATTGTTGGGTCAATCGTTATGCTGCTGGTGGCTAATTTGGCCAATACAAAATGATGCAAAAACCCTAGAAAATTACTGAAACCCTGGCATATGGGTACTCATCTGAGAGCATGACAGGGTTTAGATGGTATTCACAAATCTTTGCGTTCTTGTGAGCTTTGGCGGAGAGTAGCCTCAGCGTTGGAAGGGTTAACAGGTGAGCTGTGCCTGTTTGGGGTTATCTGTGGGTCATAAGTGCTGCGAGCTCTGGAGTTTCTCGTTCAGCCACTCGCCCTCCCGTAGGTGGAGTGCAAACTCAAGGATGTAGGGGACCTGCAGTTTGGAGCCAAGATAAAGAGTTATATAGTGGCATCAGGGAGCAATGACCTCCCATTGTCTTAATGGGTTCAATGGAGTGTATCGGCACTTTTGAAAATCTTTGCTGCTTGGGACATGCACAAAAATTCCCTCAGGGACTTTGATTTCCCAAGCTTGTCTTAACTCTTCTAATACTAAGGCTACTTTTGCCCAATGCACAAGAATGCAAAAAATCATGAAAATCATCCAAACCAAGTCATCTGGGTATTCTTTGGAAAGCTCTCGTTGAGTACTATCAGATGAGTACCCACATGCCAGGCTTTCAGTGATTTTTCAGCTTTTCTGCATCATTTTGTATGGGCCAATACAGCCACCAGCAGCATAAGGGTTGTGTAGTGGCATCAGGGAGCAATGACCTCCCATTGTCTTAACGGGTTCTATTGTGTTTCCGCTTTCGCAAAATATTCCCTTCAGCTTGGAAATTCCCAACAGGGACTATGATTTCCCAAGCTTTCTTTTCTAATTCTCAAAGAGTTGATTTTTTATTGCATCTATAAGTACATATGTATCATCGTATTGTATTTCAACCACGGGAAATCATATAATCCTTAAAGCATTTATTAGGTTAACTACAATAGAAATGCTATAGAAATCCTGATAGCTTATGACACAGATAAAAAGGAAAATAATTCCCAAGCTTATCTTAACATCGCCTACCAAGTTTGTTTTATTTTTCTGGCATGAACCAATGGTCTTCCAAAGTTCTTCTTGGGTCTGTCAAGTGTATTGCCACTAGTACAAAATTCTCCTCAGGGACCAATGAGCTGCCAAGCATTGTATTGTATTGTATGTTTATTGACTGTACTCTTGATGTACAAAATCATATCAATTACAAAGTTTTTTTTTATCTAAACAAGACAAATAAATAGACAAAACATGACTGTGTGTGCAGCATAAGAAATACAAAATAAAGAATACAAACTATAACACAAAAATATAACTTAAGTAGAATAAATGATACAAATTTCTATAGCTTGAGTCGATCATAATAAGGAAGGACTAAAGGATATGGTGAGATTTTAATATGTACAAGTGAGACTTCATCAATGTGTCCTAGTGTTCGGGCACTAAAAATGTTAAATAAAGAGCACTCAGATGAGGTCTAACCGGTAGCATGTTTTACGTCGCCTTACTACTGCATTGCCTCTTGCACAGAATTCTCTTCAGGGACCAATGACCTCCTTGCTTTTACATTATCTGATATTACCACATGTGCAACATTGATTCCTCAGGGACCAAGTTTGTCTAAATAACATGGCTGTAACAAGTGTATACCCACTTGCACAGAATAGTGTCTTCAGGAACCATTGGTATTCTAAGCTTATAATCAATACCAATAATTATTATCTTCCAAGCTTCTCTTTTCAACGCCTGACATGGGCATTGTCATTTGTATAAAGAAATCAGTATTTTGTAGTCAAAAATAGCTTTTGTCACTGTGAGCATTATTGTGTCAAACTGTGTTACTCTCATATCATTACAGGTGTGATGTTTAATTGCCTGACTCATATTAAATGTTTTGTTATTGCAGCATCATTATCATTATCCTAATTACCATGTTGATATAAAATTTGATGTATGTACTATTATATGTCCATGCTGCTGTGATGTTTACCTGGGCTTACCTGGCTTTTTCATCATAGAATGGTTGTATAATTACCCTTATCATCATCACTACCGTTATCATCATTATCAGCATCATCATCATCATCATCATCATCATCATCATCATCATCATCATCATCATCATCATCAATTTCACCACCATTTATATAGTTTACCATTATCCTTATTGTAACAATGTAAAAAACTTACACTAAGTTTAAAAAATCTGAATGACGAAAAATTTCATTTCATTTATTTCATAATAATAGTATCATGAATGAAACAATTTTATGTATTACCATATTAAAATTAAGTGACTTTGAACAAATTGTTTTGACATAGATTAGTGTCATCACATAAAAAATAGGTGTCTTTGAAACAATCCTGTGTATTTTCCTTAACGATTGTCACATGGTTTGAGCGTCTGAGCATGTTTGTCATCATGATGAACTGCGTGACCCTGGGGATGTACCAGCCGTGCGTGGACGACTCGTGCGACACGCTGCGATGCCAGATCCTCGCCGTCCTCGACCACGTCATCTTCGCGTTCTTCGCCATCGAGGCCGCCATCAAGATCTGCGCCATGGGCTTCTGGGGGAAGACCACCTACCTGGCCGAGACCTGGAATCGGCTGGACTTCTTCATCGTGATGGCGGGGTAAGTCTCTACTTTTCTCTTTCAGTTAGATTGCTGCTACTACTTCTTCTACTACTACTACTGCTGCTGATGTACTACTATTGCCTAGGATGATTTTGGGAGTGGCCGCTACTGGATGGAGTGCAGTGGTACAGTAAAGATATTTAATTCCTGCACCAGTTGACCAGTTGCTCGTAAGCGACCGGTTGCGCAGTTGCCTGGGAATACCTGGTTGCACAGTTGAGATACTAGTAATTAGGCATGCATAATCATGACCTACTCAGCTGTGTGTTAAAGATATGTATATGTATATATATATATATATATATATATATATATATATATATATATATATATATATATATATATATATATATATATATATATATATATATATATATGTATATCTACCTGTGCACCCTGTTACACGTGTGTCAGAATATCTATGCCCAGGCACCCGGGTGGCAATCTGGCTTGCTAACTGTGTAAAATGTACAGTCTGCCTGCACATTTAGAACAGGAATTAAATGTCTTTACTGAAGATTTGCCTAGTTAAGTACCGATATTGATATCAAGAACAGGTGACTGTAGATTCAGAGGTTTAATTAATGCAGAAGTTGTGCTAAGAGTCAATGGTAGCTTGCCACATCATGCAAAAAGGACTGATCTGTGATAATGTTGATTTTTTTTCCACGGGACAATTGTGAATATGTTCATGTATATGGTTGTGGGAGGGTTAAAAGCTCCTGGGAAGTGCAGAGAACAATTCTTCTTTCCTGCTTTGATCAAAAAGAAAGTCATAAGACAAGAATTTTCAAATAAATTTTATTGGAATATTTTACCTGAACTGAACAATTTTGATAATTTTGTTTCAAATTTTGAGTAGTGAAACCACTACATGCAATTTTTTAACATAGCAGGAAAGATTAACATTACACATTGTATCTGTGATATTTATTTGATTTTTGTGCATATATTTGCATAATCCATTTGTGCTCAGAGTGCCTTACTAATGGTCTGACTGAAAAAGTAGCGCATTAAAAATTATGCACAATCTAAGAGATATTTGAATTAAAGTCTTGTCCTTCTTTTAAGGTTGAGTCCTCTTCAAAGATTTTTGAAATTTTGTTCTTGTACCTGAAAAATTCTCATGCGAGTTGTAGCCAGAGTTCCTAGGATTTCCTGAAAAAAGTAATCAAAAAAACAGGAATTCTGAGGAAATTTGGCTATATTTGGGTAAAATCAGACCATGGTGGCGCGCTAAGCATAAATGGAATAAATATAACGTCAACCTACTCTGCGCACAGTGATGGAGTATGTTCGATTGCATGTTCAGGTGCACTTTTTTTGGGTGTCCTTTTTGCATGAGAAAGTTGTTCACACACCGATCTATGTTTACTGCGCTTTTGGTATGTTGAGACGAACACTGATAGACCCTGCTCCCCCGAATATTAAGTGGACACAGCGCAGGCATGATGTGCTTGCCGGCTAAGCATTGGTAGTGTACGACCATTTTGCACCTTGAGCATTTCGTAATCATACATCCAAACCTAACCCTATCACATTCCCAATTTTGTAGTATGTCATACATACATGTTCACCGTACGCTAAGGAATGAAATTTGAGTCACCGTACAATTGCTCTCACTGATCATCTGTTGAAGAAGATATTTAGGGAGGAACTTTTTTTTTAAATAAAGTTATTCCACATTCTTCAAATATAAAATGGCTATTTGCATAAATTGCCTATAAACCATCTGTATTACTTACAGAAGCTTATTTTACTATCAAATGAAATGTCTTCAATTTATTTATAGATTTAAATATATATGGAATATCTATTAGGAATCATAGTGTGTTATTCGATAAGATACAATTGACAGTTGATTGTAAGAAATACATATGTTTCTGTTATGTGTCACCCTTTGTATTGCCTTAATTGTTCCAGAGCCAATGATCCTCCGTTTTTCGATATAAAGGAGTTTTAGCTATGTCATTTTTCTTGCACCTTCTATATGCTAATTGCTTTAGAAATCGCACCTTTTCAGGTGAAGTCATTGTTTGGTTTGCTCTTGAGCTGGTCATTTTGACATGGACCATTCTTTCTGAAATTGACATGAAAATCATTCGCATGATAAAAAAAAAATCATTTCAATTTACGAAAATCTCTTACTTGGATATACTTCTCTTTCTCAATTTATATTGTCATCAAGAATTCCAAATATAAAATCTAGGCATGATTTTAGGATAAACATTTATACCACCTACTTTGCGGTGTTTTATTCATTATTAATTGGTTTGTAACTAGCCAATGAGAATGCAGCTTTTTAATTGAGTAGTTTAACCCATTAATGCTCAAATTATTCAGATGGTGTGACACTTATGCAAAGAATTTAAAATAAGAGGCCAAATGATTTGAAGAAAGTGTTACTCAAAAGAGGAACAAGACTATTATCAGTTTAACAAATAATGCTTAAAATCCCAGTGGAAAGCATTTAGATATTCTGGATCTAAAAAATGATTCGTTTAGATAATTTTAGATGTAAGCATGAAATGGAATACTATTTAAAATTGAGTTGTAAGTTAAATTCCGGTTAATTTTAATCATATTTTTTCCAAAGAATGCCTCCATCAAAATAAATATCACCATAATTATTCGACCACTGAGTTTGCGTTTGTGTCATACCCTGTCATTTAGAGCAAAAATGAGTTAACAAACTTTTTATTTCTTGTTTTATTTATCAGAATTATGAGCTCATATAGTTAACATATGCTTTAGACATTAAAGTTATATACTGAAATTATTATTGACATTTTTATCATAAATTACTATTTAAATTTCCTTATATGTTAATTTGATGAGTTCTTTCTTGATGTTTATATCTTGGATTTAGAATCAAGGATTTGCAATGCATTCATAAATTTAACAAAAACTTCTTTGATCAGAATAAAAAGTGGGTAGACAGGCAAAAGATGTATACATATCCCTAGATAACAAATTATTATCAATTAAATGATATATGTTTCATTTACAGCTGGAAAAATGATATATGCATGAATCCTAGAAGAATGTAGGAAGTATACATGTTCATGTTATTTATGAAACAATTTTTCTTGCAAATCTTCTTACTTGAGAAAACGTACACATATTTCCAAATGTTTTCCAAAGACGATTTGCAATAAACTTGTTTCTATTTGCAGCCATATTTGTCAATTTCACCATTGTGCTGTTGTGGCATTGATTTTTATGAGAAAAATACTGCTACCCCTTTTAAGCCCCTCCCAACCACCCTTTCAGTTCCAGACCCCTTTAGCATAAAGCACCACCACCCCCCCCCCCTCTTCAAATTAACTTCAGAGTCCTTGATATATTTTATGCTTATTTTTATTTGCAAAAATGAAATTTTATGGTAAAAGATTGAGAATTATTAATGTATTGCAGCAGAGTGAGCCTCCTTAACCCATTTATACCTGGGTTTTACATTAAAAGTGGTCTTGATGCTTTGATTCTCTTGAAATAATATAATAATCTAGAACAAATATGCAAAATATCTGAAGGAATGTTCTGTTGACTTGATTGATACCTTTCCTTCAAATATTTTCCAGAGTATTTCACAAAAATGAAAAAATAAAGAATAAAAAAATGAAAAATAAAATATATATATTTTTTCACAAAGAATATCACCAAATTTGGGTAAGGCCCCTTTTGGCTGGCTCAGGTATGAATGGGTTAATTAATTCCACCTGTAGAAGTCACCAATCCTTTCCTATTTCCCTAGCGTTTTCCCATCCATTCATTCCTTAAATCTCCAAATCTCCACAAACAGTCTATTCTTTGCTCTAAATACCTGCAATCCAAAAAGACCAAACTCACTAGTTATCCCTTCTTTCGCTCTTTTCATCTCTTGTTTTTTCCTATAACTTCACCTTCTGTTTTGGTTATTATCATAATTACCATCAAGTTCATCCATTTCCCCAACCTAGTCTAACATGTTCTATATCCCTCTGTTCATTTTTGTCTTTTCAATATACCACACTTTATTCTGTTTTTCTTAACCCTTCCAATGCTGAGGCTACTTTTGCCCAAAGCACAAGGATGCAAAGATTTCTGAAAACCATCTAAACCCTGTCATTTTGGTATTCATTGGGTAGCTCTTGCTGAGTACTCTCACATGAGTACCCATGTGCCAGGGTTTCAGTCATTTTTCAGGTCTTTTGCATAATATTGCATTGGCCAAATTAGCCACCACCAGCATAAGGGTAAAGTTCTCTTTCTCCTTTCTGTATTTCTGATTTCTCACCAGCATTTCTCCCCTGTGGTCCTGTTGTCTAAATCTTGTTTACTATGTCCCTTTATTGATACCCTTTCCATATATCGTACCTTAGCTAATTCTATTCACATACATCATACCATCTATTTGTTATCAGGAAATTAGATACATCCAAATCATCAAATCCACCAGTTCTTATAACCTATTATTGTTTTCTTTCTGCACATCTTCACCTACCATCTCTCCTTTGATCTGAAATTCTGAAATCAACTTCATTATATATCATATACCACACTGTTGTCTTTTCCATATTTTCATCCTTCCCATTATTGTCTCTACCATATATCAAATCTTATCCATCTTATCAAATCTTAAAAATTCCATATTGAGCCACACACTTTCTCTTCTTTTGTCTTTTGGTTATGCAATAAGATACCTTAAATCTAGTGTTGAAGTACCTCTATGCCAATCTGTATTGCATTCCTATTCTTAGACTTTTATTACAATAGGCCCATTGTGTTCCAATAATCAATCTAATTCAAAATCATACATCATTTCCTTCAGCTATATATTTTCTATTTCACTATCTTAAGTCAATGTTCTTTTATCTTGAACATGATTTTTTTGCCTATAATCAACAAATTCTATCCATGACAATACCTTTATTGGTGTGCATCTCTTTACAAAGTTTTGCTTTTGGCAAATTGACTTTGTGGTCTGGTATAAAGATCCATCCTAATCTTTCATTTCATTACATCCCCACAATTGATTCCTTCTCTATTCCTTTTATATATTCCGCCTTGATTTCTTCCATTTGGCTTGTGAAATATGGACCCTGAACATTTCCTTTAGCAGGTTAGGTCATTGCCTTACTTTTCAATATAAAATGGGGTAATTATTATATTTAATCCTTTTCTACACCATTGGGTATACCATTTTTATTCATATTTTACACATACATGTCTTTACCACATTTCCTAACCTTTTCCTTGCAAAATCTTCGGGTATTCCTTATTCACCTTACTACAAATACTTTATTTCTGAACCATTTCCTTGTAAATTTAGAAATCCCTTATTCATTCCTGTTTTATACTTTACTTCATCTGCTTACCATATTTCCTTACCATTTCTCTGTACAATGTGTGTGTCATTTCCATTCTTTACTCATATTCTAGACCTTACATCTACCTAGCACATTTCGTTCCCACGTTTCTGTACAATGAGTCATTTTCCTTCTATACTCCTATTCTTGACCTTACATCTTAACCTAGCACATTTCCTTCCCATGTTTCTGTACTTCGTGTCATTTCCCTTCTTTACTTCCTATTCTAGACCTTACATTTGCTCAGCATATTAACTTACCATTTTTCTGTACAATGAGTCATATCCCCTCTATACTCCTATTCTTGACCTTACATCTTAACCTAGCACATTTCCTTCCCATGTTTCTGTACTTCGTGTCATTTCCCTTCTTTACTTCCTATTCTAGACCTTACATTTGCTCAGCATATTAACTTACCATTTTTCTGTACAATGAGTCATATCCCCTCTATAGTCCTATTCTAGACCTTACATTTCCTGAGAACATTTCCTTACCATTTTCTTTAATTATGAGGTTTCCCTTCTTTCTTCTTTCTTCTGACTGAAACTTTCTTCTACCCCTAATGTCTTGTACTGTTTCATTTTTTCTACCTCCTGATCTCCCTCCACTTTAATAGTACCTCAGCCTGCCTTGGTGTTGCAGTAATGTACATAAAAAAAGTACATTTTTGCTTTAACCCTTCCAATGCTTGGCCTATTTTCGTCCAAAACACAATAATGCAAAGATCTTTGATAACCAACTGAATCCTGTCATGTTGATATTTATTTGACAGGTCTCACTGAGTACTCTCAGTCATTTTTCAGCTTTTTGAACCATTTTGTATTGCTAAAAATTAGCCACCAGCAGCATAAGGCTTTAATTTGTCTTATTTTCATAACATTCAACAATTCATTTCTTATGAAAAAAGTTATCTGACTTTTTGCCATTATGACTTTTATCTCTAACTTAATTTTAACTGCATTATTATATACCCTTTTGATAGGAAAAGAAAAGTCCTCTCCCACCTCCTATTTTGTTTTTCCCTTTCCCTTATGTTTCTGATGTTATTGCTCTTGTTAACTATTTTTACTCCTATAGATGTTTTTCATTCCCCTACTTATTGTTTTGTTGGTCCCAAAGAGCTCTCATAAATCTTTCTTTTGTTTTATCCTTTGACTTCTGTTATCTTTGACATTGACCTTGGTTCCTCATATCATACCCACCTTTTCCAATCCCTTCCAAGATGATTTCTTCCAATATTGCTTACATGCACTTACCAAATGAAACTAAGAATACCAAGGAATTCCAAGGATCTTACTTAAAAAATCCCAGGATTTCCTGTAAAGTTTCGGCTACATTTGGTAATGGCATCTTTAACCCATTCATTCATTCAGTTCCCCCCAATACTAATTGTTAGTAAGCTTTAATACATCTTAAACTTAAACCAGGGAATAGAACACAAATTGGCAAAATTTATGAAGGGAAGTTGGTAATTGGTGTTTCAATAACAATTCTCTTTCAAATTTTACTATAAAGCTTCTTTTATCAAAATAATTTCATGACAATATTCAGACTTTCTGGTCGCTACATGTTCGGATGGGTTATGGAGTGTTTCCCTGTTTGTTGGCACTTTTTCCCAGCAGATGTAAGCCCTCCACTTACACTCTTCCTTCCTCCATAGTGTAGATTCCTTTAGCAGTCGCCTGAGTTATTCCCCTTTTCCTTGTTACTTTTATCCTTTCTTCTTTCCTGTATCCTTATCCTGTATCCTTCTTCTTTCCTGTATCCTTATCCTGTATCCTTCTTCTTTCCTGTATCCTTATCCTGTATCCTCATTTTTTCCTGTATCCTTATCCGGTATCCTTCTTCTTTCCTGTATCCTTATCCTGTATCCTTCTTCTCTCCTGTATCCTTATCCTGTATCCTTCTTCTTTCCTGTATCCTTATCCTGTATCCTTCTTCTTTCCTGTATCCTTATCCTGTATCCTCATTTTTTCCTGTATCCTTATCCGGTATCCTTCTTCTTTCCTGTATCCTTATCCTGTATCCTTCTTCTTTCCTGTATCCTTATCCTGTATCCTTCTTCTTTCCTGTATCCTTATCCTGTATCCTTCTTCTTTCCTGTATCCTTATCCTGTATCCTCATTTTTTCCTGTATCCTTATCCGGTATCCTTCTTCTTTCCTGTATCCTTATCCTGTATCCTTCTTCTCTCCTGTATCCTTATCCTGTATCCTTCTTCTTTCCTGTATCCTTATCCTGTATCCTTCTTCTCTCCTGTATCCTTATCCTGTATCCTTCTTCTCTCCTGTATCCTTATCCTGTATCCTCATTCTTTCACGTATCCTTATCCTGTATCCTCCTTTTCTGTATCTTGTATGCTGTATCCTCCTTCTTTCCCGTATCCTTATCCTGTATTGTCCTTTTCTGTATTCTGTATGCTGTATCCTCCTTTCTTGTATGCTGTATCCTCCTTCTTTCCTTTATAGAGTAGGTTCATCGTTCTTGGCACCTATTATCCTTTCCTGTAGCATTTACCCAACATGTTTCCTTCCTTGATAGTTTATTTAAGAGCATTTCCTGGTGGTGCTTGGACTCTTCTTCCTTGTCTTCTAACTTTCCCTGTACCCTAGATATGTCCTTCCCAGTAGTGTGGTTCCTCACTTATGCTGTATTCCCTTGTTCCTGTGGCTGTCCCATCCTCCCCTATCCTTTACCAAAGTTGCTACCCTCCAATGTGTAACATATGTGATGTGAGCAGTTGTAGACTACCCTTCCTCCTCAGATGGTCTGTGTTAGGGCTATTCTATTGTTTGGTAAGCACCCCTCATTGCAGTACCCATGATAGCAATGTGGCATGGTATACGCTGCAGGTAGTGTAGGACTTTGTTCAAAGAGGGCGCCACAATACTATCAACCCCAAGCTGTTGCATCATGGTATATATTAGATATGGGTAATATCCTAGTTTAGATGATATTGTGCTTAACTAGTGGCATTTCTGTTGTAGCAGTGTTTTAAGGCTTCCTATCAGGGTGGTCAAGAATCCACAGTCACCAACCCTCTGGTTAAAGCACCACCTTTTGGTATTGATGATCACCAATATATTATCTTTATCTGTATTTCATTTTTTCTCTTCGAAATCTCAACAGTGTTTGGTTTGTCTCATTTTGATAATTGTTATTATTATGTTCCTTTCCATATCTCTCTGTTTATTTTTCATGTTTTCTTGTTATGGTTTTGATTACAGACCTATATGTGGTGCTCTATATTGCTGGCACATTTGAACTGCTAACCACAAAAAGGCATTTGTACCCATTCATCCTTCGAGTTTCCTGATAACTTTGTTAACCCTTCCAATGCTAAGGCTACTTTTGTCCAAAGATCAGGGATGGAAAGATTTTTGAAAACCTTCCAAACCCTGTCATGTTGGTATTCATTGGATAGCTCTTGCTGATCCCTCTCAGATGAGTACCCATATGCCAGGGTTTCAGTCATTTTTCAGGTTTTTTCGCATCATTTTGTATTGGCCAAATAAGTCTCCAGCAGCATAAGGGTTTAGCATTAATGAGTTAACTCTTATGCTGCGGATGGCTAATTTGGCCAATACAAAATGATAAAAAAAAAACCTGAAAAATTATTGAAACCCTGGCACATGGGTACTCTTGTGAGAGTGCTAATACATTTTTTGGATTTATTTGGTTAGCATTAATATAATGTGCCAGCAGTTTTCCCTCTCAATGGATGTTGAACCAACCAGTCATGCCTTGGAACCATCATGAACCCAGAATGTGACCCTCCCACAGGGCCCTCTCCTCCTGCCAAAAATCTAAACATCGCTCCTCCCCTCTCAACATCAGAGAAATGGATTGTGCATGTTGGGAGTACTCTAATATAACCATGTATTCAAGCGTGGCTCAGTTGATATCATAATTTTAACCTATTTCAACCTATTTTAATCTAACACTTACTTATCTCTTGTGTAAAAACTAACCATCTAATATCAAATATTTTGCTAGTAAGAGATGATTGATATTTTTTCATGTGGCTCAGTGATCCTTCTAAAATAACCTTTGATATGAACACACAGACTGCCTCTTTGATAAATACATGTGTACATGTATATATACTTATATACATATATATATATATATATATATATATATATATATATATATATATATATATATATATATATATATATATATATATATACTCCATATTACACCAATTTGGTATATTACATTTCTTTTGAAATTGACAAATAATTCAAGAGTTGAAAATGAAAGATGCCTACTTTGCAAAATATTATGATCTACTATTCAAACGCTGAGGGAGGAATTTCTTCTTTCGTTTGATCTAACATGATAACAAGCTTGTTTAACAATAATAACCTTAATAATATTTTCCATTCTTTATTTCATCGATAACACTCTGGGTTTCTGGGTTCATCCTCTAACAACTCCTGGGCCTCGGGCCTGAAAGGCAAACGTTTTACTTGTTCTACTAACATACTTGTCTCAGGTTGGACTGCTTTGTCACTATGGTCGTTTTCTGCCGGCAGATTCGCTTCTTTAGTTCTGGGTTTTACTGTCTCTCCCTTATTACTCCTCATCATCCTCTTCCTGTGGTTTTGGCTGGTAGCTCCTATTTTTAACCCTTTCAAGGCTGAGGCTAGTTTAGACCAAAACACAAAGACGCAAAAAAATTGAAAATGATCTAAACCCTGTCATGTTGGTATTCATTGGATAGATCTCACTCAGTTCTCTCAGATGAGTACCAATTTGCCATGGTTTCAGGCATTTTTCATTTCTTTTGCATTAATTTGTATTGACCAAATTAGCCACCAGCAGCATAAGGGTTAAAGGCTTTGATATGAACATCTCCACGCATATAATCCAGATATGGTAGGCTCTTCTCTTCGTATATCTATACACACACTAGTCTTTGGTGGATTATATCCTACAACAAAATCGGCTACATGACAACAATTACTACCGTAAATTCTCAGTAATTTGTGACACTATTTGATGATTACAATACTATGGGTCCAGGGTGGCCCATGTTTTCTGAAAATACCTTGATGCTGTAACGGAAAGATTTACAGCTAGGTCCCTATTTTGTGAAATGGCAACTTGCGATAGATTGCGGGTTGTCCAGATTTCCCATTAATTATTTTGCAAAATAATCGTAGTGGCCCAAAGTTGTAGGGTGGTTGAAATTTCTGAGAATTTACGGTACCACAATAATCTAATCACTCAAGCTGTTCTCTGGCTACATAATATGCCTAACTCACTGGACCAGGTTCTTCTGAGATGCTTCTGGCATCCACTCTCTAGATCTATCTCCAACACTTGGTGCTTCTACATTGTACCTGAGCTCCTCCTCTGATTTTTGGGCCAGGAAAAAAACAAATCCGCTTTTGGAATTTAAGGGCAGCATCGTCCGTATCTCGCACAAACACCTACAGTAGTAGCTCCCTCTACTGGCCAAAATGGTAAGCATAACGGCTACCCCTCCCCATGCAGGCTGCACCCAAAGTTTTCAGCTGCTCTTTTAAGTTTTGAGTTCATTCTTTGGGTTTCTTTTTGATAGTTCCATAGCCCCCTGACTTCAGTTGGCCCTACATATTTCATTTTTTAAGTTTGGCAGTATTTTATACGGATCCTCACAAATATTTTATTTGTGTTTTATTTCATGTAAAGCATTACAGAGTATGTTGTAAACAAGTAAGATTTTTGCCTATTTTCCTGTCTAATTTTGTCGTTCTAATGTCTTCTGGTTTTTGCATGTTGGCTGCGACTCAAAACAATCCCCCCAAGCATGTTGCTGCTCTAGTTAATTACTTACTCATTACCATGGCAACCGGATACATTTGACCAATGACTAACCAACAAGCAAATTAAACCAAGAAGAATGAAAAATCTATGCACCTCCAACATACAATGGTATTCCTCAAACCAACCGTGCCCTGATTTTTTACCAACATTGTAACAACCTCAATACATTGTAACACATTCAGTGATGAATCCTTTGTCAGTGAATGTATCCCTGATGAATGTCCTTACCAAATAAAGCTGAAAAAAAACAGTTGAATTCCAAGGATTATCCTTAGAAAATCCTTGGATCTCCTAGGGAGTCTGAGTTGTATTTGGTAGGGGCTGATTCATTCTCTTTTCCAAGATGTCGCCCATCTTGTAAAAGAACGATTTTGTTTTCACTAAATATTCAATACATGCACTTTGTTTGAGTGATACCTCCTTATAGTGTACACACTTTTTAGTCTATCCCAATACTAAGAATTGAATCCTAGTCAACAAATATCAAATCGTTACCTTTTTTCGTGGTTGCTATGGTAACCATGGCTATGTTCAGTTCTTGCCCTTCCATATTGTTTTGTCTGGATAGATTTACAGTATAATTAAGAATCTAAGTTTAATCACTTTGTCTTCATCTCCTATGTTAACCTATCATTTGCGACTAAATTGCAACGAGATCTAACATCAAACCAAATCTGTTGCTATTTAGTCCCATTGCTAGTAGAATATTGATTACACAGTTGCTATAGAAACACATTTAAAGACTACGCTTTATTGGGTCATTACAGTTTTCTTTCCAACTGATGAAAAGTGGCTTAATTTAGCCAGGAATTCAACAGTCCCCCCAGTTTCTTTATGTTATACACAATTTCAGCTATCGTTTTTCGAAACATAAGGGATGAGACATTTTTTCTGTTGTGCTGTCGGTTTGACCACATACCACAGTAATATTGTTATCATGATAACATGCACGAATTTCTTACTGGTAAGAGGATTTATTATTAAAAACAACACAACTATGTTATTGCATGTAGTGTATCTGCACGTCGTTTGTGTCCTGTAGATCTAACCCGACTAACCCCCCTTTTTTGAGTGACACCGCCCCCCTTTTTCCCCCCACCACCTCACCGTTCTCTGCTCCCCCCTTTGCTGATAGCTTTGTTTGGGACTGGTACTATATCTCTACATATATATCTATATTTCTAAACATATGTATCTACTCCTCCGTTACTAACTCTGCTAACTCTTCACCACAACAACACAAGACCCCACTGCAGCCTCTCATTAATTATGGTCGTTCTACCCACGTTTCTCTCCACAGTGCTATTGAATATGCAATAGATTCAGAGAACTTGAGCTTGTCAGCCATCAGGACCATCAGAGTTCTTCGACCTTTAAGAGCCATCAATAGAATACCTAGTAAGTATATTTTTTCATACTTTTTACCATATATATATATGTGTATATATATATATGTGTATATGTGTATATATATATATATATATATATATATATATATATATATATATATATATATATATATATATATATATATATATATATATATATATATATATATATATATATATATATATATATATATATATATATATATATATATATATATGTATATATATATATATATATATATATACATATATGTTTTCCAATTGTACTTTGATTTGTATACTTGATTTACTTGAAATTATGAAACAATGCGGTCCAGTTTGACAATTCAAATAGAATTGGCAAATTTAATAGAAAAATGTATATATATATGCTATACATTTTGGTATGTGTAGCACAATAGGGTATAATATTATACCCTAATGTGCTATGCATACCACTCATTCAAACCAGGGTGTCTGTATTGTATTATGACATGTTCTGTTGATTTGATTATTGTTTACAAATACTTATTTGTGCAAAATGCAGTAATAAGTATTCACAGGCAATGTTTTGAATTCAAACAGTTTTCATCTTTTCAACGCTTTGGCTTTTTCCCAGGCAATACACTTTGAGAAAGGAGCCGAATTCTTTTCAATCAATCACAAGAATGACAACAACATTGGCAAATTTGCATTGTTACTTTGTTTATATTTGTTGTATCTGTCCAGTTACATTGTATTGCATATGAGGACTTTCTTTGCAGGTTTTAGTACATCTTCGCTTATTTAAACTTTATACCTTTATGATATGAAACATGCAATGTTGATTTCTGTATTCTAGAGGTATTATTTTTTCGATTTTTTTTCATAATGAGCACAGAGTTTATATCAGATTACTGGAAATTCAGAGAGGTTCAGGGTATCGACAAAACCCTCTTCATCCCTGTTGAAATATAGCTGGGAAAATCCAGGAATTCCTAGGTGATGCTTGGAAGATTCTAGTATATTCCTGGAAATATCAGCCATGTTTGATGAAGGAAATATATTAGCATTTTAAATCTGTTTAAGCCTAGAAAATTAAGCGAATACTCAGAAATATGCAAACAGTACAAAAAAAATAAAAAATGGTTTTCAGATCATTAAACCATATAATACATGCAATACTAGCATGGGCTATAATTTACTTCAGGCAAGTCAAAAAGTATGTCAGGCAAGTAAAACAAAATCATTAACTACCTGCCAGACATGGTAGGCTAGTTCTGAAACTCAATGTGTTTCCTGATAGATTTCTTGCTTTGCTGGATGCCCCTTCGCTGCCTCAGCACGAGATGGGCAGCCGGCACGAACGATAGATCAAGCTGGGAGGCTAGCAAGGGGCTGATCCTCGCGGAAGATAAATTCGGAAGCGCGGGCAGGTCAATGTGTTCGGCGAGATCGTTAGCATGCTCATTGGTTGTTACCGTGCAGAAGGCAGCCCGATGTTCACCCGACGTTCTCGCTAAACAATGAATTGACTGGCCACTTTGTTACAAATCAGCTTGCCCTCTATCGCTTACGGTGGACTCGGGCTTTTTTCGGCAGATTTCAGCTGCATGCTCGGATGCCTCTAACAAATTTATCAGTGGTTCATGGTAGAATAATGGCTTCACCATGTCACTGAGTAGGCAAGAGAGGAAGTTTATCAGTGTTCCATTTTAAGGATAAAGGCTAAAGATAGAATAACTTGGAAAAGAAGGAATCTTATCGATGCATGATGGAATAAGGGATGTTCCATGTTCATAGATAAGGAAAGTATATAGAAATGAATAAATTTATCAGTGTTCCTTTGTAGGATAATTACTGCTACATGCACATGAATAAGGAAGAAAATGTTAGTGCTCTTCATTGGATAAGGGTTACTCTGTGTCAATAGATATGGAAAATAACAAATGTATTTTAGCTTTCCATGTTAGGATAATACTCAATAGTTAGGGTAACAACCAAAATCATTCATAGTATATTATTATACCTCACATGGAGATTCTTGATCCTGGATGGTCAAGGGCCATAGAGTAGTCATCATGTTATACTCACTCTAAAACAATATTGTTCTTTGAAGTATTATATTCTAAAACAGTGTGTCCTTAAAAAGTTCATGTAATTGTCTAGTCATGACTTTGTTGCATTATGGCAGAAAAAGTGACAAAAAACTAAATTCCAAAGATTCATAAGGAATTGTTCAAATCAAAAGGAAGAAGTCTATCTTCTGGCATTGCAAATATTACTTAACCATTCCAATGATGAGGCTACAATCGTCCTAAGCACAGGAATGCAAACATTTCTGGAAAAACATCTAAACCTTATCATGTTGGTATCCATTGGCTAGCTCTCGCAGCGTACTCTCAGATGTGTACCCATGTTCCAGGCTTTCAGTCATTTTTCAAGTTTTTTGTATCATTTTTTAGGCAAAGTTAGCCATTAAAGGGCCTTTCTTTGCAACAAACATACATTATGCATAGCCCTTATTACACTAGCTATGTAATAATACCTTGCTCAAGTCTCAGGCCGTTTTCTCCCCATATTTACCTGTTTATTACTGTGTGGATGATATATTACGAGCAGGTGTTTCATTCTTCTCAGCACTAATTACATTAAATCAGCAACAGGACAAGCAATCAGTGTATGTTAAACACACAGCACAAGCGAGAGAGCTGATCAATGTCTTGTAAGACAAGGAGCGCTGAAGGAAATCCACCAGCCTATCCATTAAGGGCACAATTAAGACCCAATGTCCATAATTGCTACTCGCGAATAGGGTCAAAAACAGGGTTGATGAACCTGTTAAGTAATTGAAATCTGCTTTTATAGCAGATATGCTGTTTCCTGGCTTCTTGAGTATGTAGACCCTGCATTCCATATTTACCTTGCATGGGGAGTATCTTTTTTCAATTAGAGATACTGTATAACAGGTATTTTACAGGCATTTAATTTTCGCTGTTTTTCAACTACAGCCTGCAATCCTTATTTACCTGGCATGGGGTGTATTTTTTCTTTTAGAAGTATCTTAATTCAACTGAAGTCAAACAAATACAAGGACACAGAGCAGGTTTACATGGATTTATACTTACTTTGTAATTAGTCTATATACATATTGATAAAGTACCATAAGAAAAATAGGTATTTCATGAAAGGACTGGCATTTCAATATTACTGTTAATTGCAGTATGTTCTTCCATGGATCTTGTTTACAGTATAGCTAATCATAGTTGGGCTTTTACCATAGTTATCAGAATAAAAAGACCCATTTTGGTGATATCTTGCCGATAATTGCATCAATACAAAAACGTACCAAAAGATGTGATTCAAAATACATACAAAAATATTATTAAAATGATAAAGTAAGTGAAAAAAGTTATATGAACTACTGATTTATTGAAATGTGTAAATAAAAGCTGTATTGCACAATGTTTTGGATCAGTTTTAATTCGATAGGCTTATTAATAAAATATATATATAATTTAGCATTGGTTATATACAAAGTAAATTTAACCCATGAATGCTCACAGTGGCCAAAAATGTCTTGATTATTTGAGTAAAACCTTTCTGCAAAAGCAGAGCAAAAATATCAAAGGATATGGATTAACCAGAACACTACTTATAACTCTCCTCCAAATATTTGGTAAAATTCTTCTTAATTCCTAAGTTAAACTTTGACCAAAGTATCATAAATCTAGAAGACATCTCTAGAAATTTTAAAGCATGAATTTGTTAGTGCACTATACTTTTAGCCGATTTCTAGCTTACCCAATAGCTGGGCTTAATACGTTTAATGTAAATGACACCATGTGGTCAATATCTTTCACACAGACTTCCATTGTTAGGTCATTGCAACTGATTGCTCATTTACCATATTTGGATATAACCAATCCATTTGCATTTGTCTAGTGTTAGTGATATATATATATAAATATATATATATATATATATATATATATATATATATATATATATATATATATATATATATATATATATATATATATATATATATATATAAGCATTCAGGTATGTATTTCGTAATTGAATGATAATATCCACTATTGATGTGTCCATTAACTAACAAAACAATGTCAGTAGAGTAGTTACTGTGCATACAGACATGGCTATGGTAAAAGGTAGCCTTTGAAAGCATTAGGAGCATTGCCATTGTAACATGTTTAACCCAGTAATACTCACAGCAGCCAAAAGCAGCTTGAAAACTTTGATAAAATCCAGTAGGCTAAAGAATAGATAGGAAAATATTCGGAAGAGGAGTACATGTTATTCAGAACATTGCCAACAACTCAGTGTTAAATATTTTGTGAAATCATTCTCAATTACAAAGTCATTGTCAGAAGTATAGAATATAATCAGACGAAAACTTGGGGAAATTTGCATTTTGGAATCTGAACAATACTCATTTTTTCAATATTTTCCAATATATCGCAAAAATAGACAATTTTGTTGGGCCACATCAGGCATTAAATTAAGTTAATCATCAGATAAGACTGATTTGCTCCCAACAACCATATGGAAATTTCAATTTATGTAATGCAACTTTATGAATAATTCATTTCCAAATTCAAATGACATTTTTCTGAGGTAAGAAAGGGTTAAATGGGGGTATACCATGTCAGATATGTGTGTTCCTGACTACCCAAATATTTTCAGAGAAACGGGTGTACAGCCAAGCATAAGTAATAGCACCCCATTCATCTTGACAGACACCAAGTGGTCTGATGTTTAAGCTTATATTTGCCATACACAACAATATATTGGTATAAGATATTTGAAGAAAATTTGTACTTAACGGCGCCTTTAAAAGGACCTTCCTGTAATGTGATAGCAAGTTTATACAAGATTCCAGAGCAAAGAAAGTTGGAGACATTTTTCATAGAAAAGGTGTTGGCATTCGACCCCTTTCCAAATATTGCAGCGGTGTGGATTTTATTTGCACGCCAAGAGTGTGTTTGTTTGACTTAGAAAGTCATCCAGAAATGAATTGATGTGAGAGGCAGCCTTACAGTAAGGGCAAGAAGGGAAGGATAATGGTGAATGTTCTGGAGCTGTTCTGAAGGGTCCTTAGGAATCCATTGATAGTGCATGGGTTAGTTGTTACAACCACCCTATCCTAGCATGACAGGACATTGAGAATCAAAGGGAGACATCCTTACTAAAATATTGTGACTTCCAGTACTAAGGGTATTTCGTCTAAAGCACAAGGACATAAAGATTTTTTGAAAATCATATCAACCCTGTCATGGTGGTGTTCATTATGTGAATTTTACCAGGGTTTTTTGTATCATTTTTTATTGGCCAAATTATACAGAAGCATAATGGTTAAGAATCTGTGAGAAATCCATTGATAGTGCATGTGTTAGTTGTTATAACCATCCTCTCCTTGTATGGCAGGACACGATGATGGGGATCAAAGAGGGACATCTGTACCAAAATGTATTAAGACTTCTCAGGAGATCTTGGCATTCCTAGAGTTAGTTGTTATACCCAGATTCCTATTTCATGACAGGACAGTGGGGGTTCAATTAACCTTTATGCTGCTGGTGTCTAATTTGGCCAGTGAAAGAAATTATGCAAATAAACTAGGAAAATGACTGAAACCCTGGCTCATGGTACTCGGGTACTCATCTGAAATTTCTCAGCGAGTGCTATCCAGTGAATACCAACATGACAGGGTTTAGATGGTTTCCCGGCTACATTTTGTTGTTTCGTTGAGGTATAATGTAAAAAAGAATTGGATAATGCAATTTCATCAGTCATACCCCAGGTGATAAGGGGTCAGTAGGTGGGCTTTCAATAGACTTTCAATTTATTAGCCATTTACTCCTGGGGAAACTTTATTAGCCTAGCCTGAAGCTGCATTTCAATATTCCCTATATGCCCAGGACTGAAGGAAGAATGCTTAACCTTTATGCTGCCGGTGGCTAATTTGGTCAATACAAAATGATGCAAAAAAGCTAAAAGATGACTGAAACCCTGGAACATAGGTATTCATCTGAGAGTGATCAGCGAGAGCTATCCAATGGATACCAACATGACAGGGTTTAGATGGTTTTCTAATAATCTTTGCGTCCCTGTACTTTGGACGAAAGTAGTCTTGACATTGGAAGAGTTAGGGCACAAATTCAATTGGAAATGATACAGTGTGTCACTGAATTCCCATACCACTGTTTTGATGGAATATTAACAATTTATTCCAATTGTCTGGAGATATACTGCATGTACTGGCATATTTTATAAGAAATTCTCACATTACCATATTTGGCTTATCACATGAAAAACATGGAGATTGTACAAATTCTAAGAATCAACTTTTTTATCAGGAATTGATCTTGCTGTATGAATGATGCATGCATATTTGGCTTATCACATGAAAAACATGGAGATTGTACAAATTCTAAGAATCAACTTTTTCATCAGGAATAGATCTTGCTGTATGACTGATGCATGCAGTAATGGTACATGTACAAGCAGAAATCTGGATCTGGTTTTAGGATGTATGTATATGTATAGCACTTACAATATACTTATTAAAGTGATACTACAAGTACTCTTTAACATTTTTGGTAAATTTGAAATTAACAGTCCTGACATGCAATATTTCCTAGCAACAGACATACCCACGTATTAAGATTCACACTTTCACTTCCTAGAGATATTGTGGGCATAATTGGTAATGTCACGTCAATTCCAATTCTTGGAATTCCTGGAAAGGGAGGAATATATGTACTCACTGAGCTCGGTACCAATTTGTGCTCAAATTGTTTGTTTTCTATTTTCTCCTATTATCCCTGGGTAATATTTCCTACTTGCCTCACTAATGGGCCCTTAATAGGCCATGTCTGCACTCAACCTGGCTGTCTCTTGCATGGCTTATGAGCTGAAGCGATCCCTAATTCAGGGTTTAGCTGGTTCAAGCTAATCATGCGATTGAGCCAACGTCTAATATGTGATGTGACAATATTTCTTGGTGACAACATTTTCTTACTTATAATGGACCCTTACCCCTCCCAATGCTTAGGCTACTTTTGTCCAAAGCACGAGGATGCAAATATGTTTGAAAATTATTCAAACCCTGCCATGTTGGTATTCATTTGAAAGCTCTCGTTAAATACTCTCAGATGAGTACCCATATGTCAAGGTTTCAGTCGTTTTTCAGTTTTCTTGCATCATTTTGTGCCAAATTAGCCACCAGCAGCATAAGGTTTAATAGGCCATGTCTGCACTCAACCTGGCTGTCTCTTGCATGGCTTATGAGATAAAGCGATCCCTTATTCAGGGTTTAGCTGGTCCAAGCTAATCATGCCTTGGCAGCATTTTCTTTATGAAGATAACTTCTTCATCAAAATATTTAATGAATATTAAGTCCAGTGAGGTTAAACAATGCCAAATTAAAAACCCAAAAAGAAATTCAATTATTCCTCTATTTGATAAGTTTCTTTTTCCATTGATAGTTCATGTGTAATCTTTAAATGTGAATTGGTTTAAGCATCTGCAACTATAGAATCCAGAAATGATCTGGCTATGTTGGTATTTTTTGACCAAAGCATTTTTACAAAAATGTTGAAGGAAAACATTGAACTGAACCAATTCCAAAACTCTCTCTCTATTATTTTGTAAGTCAAAAATCAATTTTTTAAGTTATTTTATAATTAGACTAGGCATCTAGCCCATGAAAAGTTGACATTGACCAACCAGTATGGTGCAGTACCAGCAATGGTAGATAAATGGCGCCATGGGGTCCTCCTATCTCTTCTGGTTTCATACTCAGACAGATTTTTCTATTCACTTGGTGAGGTAAATATAAACTAATTTGGTCACCTTGACCACTCATTCAACTTTACAGTCTGGTCACAGAAAAAATGATATATAATAAAATGATATATATATATATATATATATATATATATATATATATATACATGACAGCCTAGAAGTCTAAACTGTTTTACCATGTATCATAGCTCCCGGAGATCTTCAGGCATGTATGGGTTAACATTTGTGCTGCTGATGGCTAATTTGGCCATTACAAGATGATGCAAACAACCTAAAAATGAATGCAACCCAGGCACATGGGTACTCATCTGAGAGTACTCAGCGAGAGCTATCCAATGAATACCAACATGACAGGGTTTAGATGGTTTTCAAAAATCTTCACGTTCTTGGGCTTTGGACAAAAATAGCCTCAGCATTGGAAGGGTTAATAGGAGAGCCTGCACTCTGCCAGGGCTATGACACAGGTCATCAGTGCAACACTTAGTGGCCAATGCTCAGCCAATTAGTGCGAGAATGTCTACTGCAAATTAGAGAGGAAACTTGGCAGCTTCAATATGATGTCTGTTGGCAAGATGTCCCATCTGCCATGCTAGCTCATTTTCCGCCTCTCTCTCTCTCTCTCTCTTGACATTTACCACTTGAGCTAACCTCGTTAATCTTTTAACCCTTGAAATGACCCATGTGGACTTAATGATATGCAAATAAACTCCTAGTAAAATCATATTTTTCCAATAGAAAGTCATTAGGGTATCATACTAAAAGAGGCGTTTCTTATAATTTCACCAGGCTGCAAGTTATTAAGTGTACATGTATTACTACTTAACCCTTTAATACTCGCAGCCTCACAATTTTGATAATATATTGCATGCAAAGCATGCTTGGGAAAAAATTTGATTGAGAAATGATGATCAGGACATTATCGACTAATCTTCTTCAAATATTTTGTAAAATCATTCTTAATTCAAAAAATATTGTCCAAAGAATAAGAGATCCAGACGACAATTCCTGGAGGAACTCTTAAGCATTAATGGGTTAAATGAAAGACTTATGTTGCCTCCTAGGGAAAATATTTGATTGAGAAATGATTATCAGGACATTATCGAATCTTCTTCTACAAACATTTTGTAAAATCATTCTTAATTTCAAAACTATTGGCAAAAATATCAGATATCCAGACGACAATTCCTGGAGGAACTCTTTAGCATTAATGGGTTAAATGAAAGACTTATGTTGCCTCCCAGGGAAAAAATGATTGAGAAATGATGATCAGGACATTACCAACTAATCTTCTTCAAATATTTTGTAAAATCATTCTTAATTCCAAAAATGTCAAAAATATCAGAGATCCAGACGACAATTCCTGGAGGAACTCCTAAGCATTAATGGGTTAAATGAAAGACTTATGTTGACTCCTAGGGAAAATATTTGATTGAGAAATGATGATCAGGACATTATCAACTAATCTTCTTCAAATATTTTGTAATCATTGTTAATTTCAAAACTATTGGCAAAAATATCAGAGATCCAGACGACAATTCCTGGAGGAACTAGTGAGCAGCATTAATGGGTTAAATGAAAGACTTGTGTTGCCTCCCAGGGAAAAAATTTGATTGAGAAATGATGATCAGGACATTATCAACTAATCTTCTTCAAATATTTTGTAAAATCTTTCTTAATTCCAAAGATATTGTCAAAAGTATCAGAGATCCAGACGACAATTCCTGAAGGAAGAATTAATGGGTTAAATGAAAGACTTGTGTGCCCTCCCAGGGAGGCATGGTGTAAGGTATTCAGGGCATCTTCTATAATGACCTGCCAAGCTGTATTTTTGGTGTCGTATCTCTTCGGAGTCATCGGCCTGTCAACCGCATACTTAGGCGTAATAATCAACTCAACGCTCATTTGCAGCGGTATCTTTCTTGACAAATACCTGCATTGATCTATCCGTATATAATTACCGTATTCCTCTGAATAAGTGCACATATGCACATAACAAGTTAGGAAAGAACATTGCTAGAAGGGGCATTGGCAATCTTTCATATAGCCGTGAGGTTCAGAAGTCAATTGAGAAACTAATGTCTGCTGGCGTGCCCCTTTCAAGATTTTTTTAAAGAAAAGGGGGGGGGGGGGGTTTATTTAGGGTCTGTACGCTTAATCAGAGGAATATGGTACTACATTATAGTGTTTAGAAATGCTACCTATCACTTTCCTTTATGGATATCTGTGTCAAAGTAAAGGAACAGTTGCAGCAAAGCAAGAATTTCCAATACTGGTGTGCCATAACCACCTGGTGAGCATTTAAAGAACTAATGTGTCAATTACGCAGAATAATAACATCGTTAGTCACCTCAGATATGCTAACAGTGCCATAAGGCTGCAGTTGGTAGTCTTGAAGAAATGTCTCCAGCTGCGCTAATGCCACCTAGTGGCCAATTAGGGAACTGAATCACTGATTAAATAGCCTACTGAATTATATGCACATGAGTCAAGCTCAATCAGCTGTTGGTGCATTAAGGCGCTGTTGCTGAAATTGTAGCAATGGCCTAGTGGGTACTTAGGCACAGCCTAGTGGCAATTTAACGAACTAATGTTCTCATTAGGTAGAAAGATGTATGGTTTTCGGGTGAGTAAAAATTGCTAAGCTAGTTGATAGGCATTTCATTCTCTTAACCCTTATGCTGGTGCTGGCTAATTTGGCCAATACAAAAGGATACAAAAAACCTGAAAAATTTATTGAACCCCTTTCACATGGGTACTCACCTGAGAGTACTCAGCAAGAGCTATCCAATGAATACCAACATGACACGTTTAGATGTTTTTCAAAAGTCTTTGTGTCCGTGTGCATCGGGCAAAAGTAGCTTCGGTGTTTGAAGGGCTTAACCCTTATGCTGCTGGTGGCTAAATTCGCAATTACAAAATGATGCGAAAATCCTGAGAAATCACTGAAACCATGGCAAATGGGTACTTATCTGAGAGTATTCGCTGAGAGCTATCCAATGAATACCAACACAACAGGGTTTAGATGCATCCTTGTGCTTCGGCCGAAAGTAGCCTCAGCATTGGAAGGGTTAAGCATTACATACTAGCATGCCGGTGTGGCCAGTGAAAGGGTTTACATCCAATGGTTGTCTATGATGCTGTATTGGATCGATTAATACAGTTTGTCAAGCTTGATATGACAATGGTGTATGGTATTAATCAATAAATTGTACAGTGTGTGCTTTGTTGTTGTTTTTGACAATGACAAAAGACATTTATTTTATACAGATTTTGTGGCACTAAATGACCTTTTTGTGCCAATGTGCATTTAAGCACCCATTCATCCATTCATTCATTCATTTCAATACAGTATGTCAAGTATGAAATGCCATTGGTGCAGTTTGGATTACAGTTGTCAAAATGCTTATTAACCCTTATAGAAGAAAAATTCTAACCCCTCTTTTAAACACTTGTATTTTGCTTTTTCACCAGAATCCTATATAGACCATTGGCACCAATAGGTCAATGTTTCAAATTTTTGATTACTGTAGAACACACAATATTAGCGTATGTTTATATATAGCGTACATAGCGTGTGGTTCCGCTTCGCTATATATAAAAACGCTGTACTTTTTTCTTACTGTTATGGCGCTGTCAGCGGCGGCTACGGTCGCTAACATAAAGATACGCTATGATGCGTAAATTCCCCAATTCGCTATATTTGGGACACGGGTCATATATGTGTTCTACAGTATTGGTCTGACCACTGTTCAGTTATAGACCAGTGGTTGACCCTGGTTGACTTTACCAAAAGTGAAGTCAATGAATCAGGTTGGGTATACCAGTAATGTATAAGGTCCAGGGGGAGTTTGAAGAAAAGCCTCATCAGCTGCAATTTAGCCTCCTAGTGAGCATTTACAAAACTAATGCAGTACATGAGCAGAGTGATCTATGGTGGCATATAAGTCAGGTTTTATGCGCTACTGGTGTGGTTAGGTGCAGTAACTGTGATTGCAGAAACGTCCATGGTGCCTCTATGGTTGACATAAACTCACGTAAAATCGCCAAGCAAGGCAGCCCCTGTTTGTCTTGGAATACTAATACATGTACCACAAAGTATAATTCAGGGCTTAACCCTTCCAATGCTAATGCTACTTTCATTCAAAGAACAAGAATGCAAATATCTTTGAAAACCATCTAAACCCTGTGATTTTGGTACTCATTGGATAGCCATCACTGAGTAATCTCAGTTGAATACCCATGTGCCAGGGTTGCAGTGATTTCTCAGGATTTTTGCAATATTTTGTTGGTCAAATTAGCCACCAGCAGCATGGGATAATAGTTAGAATCGCTATGGGATTTGTATCTCAATGTATTGCCTTGTTGGTGCTCTTATGTAACATGAACCATGTTGGCTTTTGTAAAAAGGTCATTCAGATTCCATTCACCAGTCTCAGGCCATTCAAAGACTGAGCGGTTGAGTTTATCAGCTCATGCATATTCATAAGCCAATAAATGATCTTTAACCCTTTTGCACAAGGAGTGCAAACATGGTCCAACAACTTTAAATCAAATTAAATCAACCTGTTGTCAGATTGATAATTTAAAAAGTTTAAAGATGGATTATTAGATTATTCATGCTTGTAGAATCCAAAGACAACATAAAATTGTGATATCTTCAAGACTGTTTTTAGGAAATATTTCAAAAAGGAAAAGTTTGTTACAACTCAAGCAATAAATCTCCTTATGTTTAGTGAGTCAATGCTTTATTTGAAATTTTATTTTTAAAAAGTCACATATCCAGGTGTCTGATGGAGCATGAGTGGTCTAAACCAAAGAAAAGCAACGCGTTTCAGTCAAATATGCCTCAAAATATTTCTTTGCTAACAAGTTATTGCTACAAGTGCCAGGTCAGATATAAATGAGTTAACCAATTAATACTCACAGCAGCCAAACCCAGCTTGACAATATTGCTGAAATATTTTATGCAAAAGCCTATTTTGGAAAATATTTGAAGGGGAAATGTTAATCAGAATAATACCAACAACTCGTCTTCAAATATTTCATAAAATCATTCTTGATTCTCAAGTTATTGTCAGAAGTATCATAGATGCAGACAGCAATTTCTAGTGCAACTTTTAGGCATGTAATGGTTAAAGGAGTTAAGTAGACCACCCTGGTGGTTGGCTTAAGTGGTGTGCTGGACCCTAAAATCAGCCACTCAGTGATTACATACATATAAACATTGATGGTATTGCTCCATGGGGTTATTTAGATTCTTGGTCTAATTAAAGAACATCCACTTAACATTAGAACATCACCAATATGAACATCAGAACATCACCAATATACAGGAATTTAACCCTTATCCTGGTGGTTGCTAATTTTGCCAATACAAAATGATGTAAATAATCCTGAGAAATGATTGAAACCCTGGCACATGGGTATTTATCTGAGAGTACTCAGCAAGAGCTATACAATGGATACTAACATGACAGGGTTGAAGGTAATGCCTATCAACCAAACATCTTTGGGTCTTAATGTGCTTTGGAGGAAAGAAGCCTCAGTATTGGAAAGGTTAACCATTCTAGCATTCTACTTTAGTCTAGAGCCCTGAAGGATGCAAATATTTGTGAAAAACAATTAAACCCTGTCATGTTGGCATTCATTGGATAGCTATCGCTGAGTACTCTCAGATGAGTGCCTATGCTAGGGTTTCAGCGATTTTTAGCTTTTTTTATCATTTAGATTGGCAAAATTAGCCTTCAGCAGCATAAGAGTTAAGACACTGTTGCCAAGGATATCTGAGTGGTCTAACGCAGATGGCAAGACCTGATTCCTAGACCCAAATATTTGTTTATCATCCCATATAGGGAATGCACGCATGGAAAATTCTTCCTAAAAAGAAAACAATAGTTTTAGAAATAGTAATCTCTAAGTTGTTGTGATGATGGATTAAGCATTAAGTATTTTGCAATTTGCCAAGTGTTCAAAGTTGCCAACCATATATATCTATAAAATCATGATTTTGGCTGCCATATGTATTAATGGACTAAATTTTGATATAAAGGTAGATCACCAAAATTACAGTCCACAGCTGAATGCATCTATATGATGTATCTTTCATGATGTGTGACATGTTTATAAACACGTTTTTCATGCTTGTAAAACTATTGTATTAATTAATAATTCATGCTTAATCTTTTTTGCTATCTATTGCTAAACAATTTGTTATATTAATTCAATTTCCAAAATGTCTTTTTGCCATTTCTAGCCATTATACCAGAATTGCAGTATTTAATATATAAAGCAAAGTGCCTGAATATGATTATTGTTCTAATATTTATGCACATTAATCTGGTTAGGATGTATAAAATGAAATTTCCAATTATACACCCATCTCAGTTATTGCAAAGCCCTGGATGAAGACATTGCAGTTATCGTTGCAACATAAAAACAGTGTTTTTATTCTGCTCAAGCAATTTAGAATATAATCCAAAGGAACAGAATACTTTCTTATATAGGCAAGATTATACAATATATATATATATATATATATATATATATATATATAACCTTTCAGAAAACTTACTTCCAATACTTGTTTAAGAAATTTATCTCCATTGTAGTCACTGCAGTTATGATTGGAATATGTTAACTGCTTCTCTATCCTGCTCAAGCAATTGAGAATAGAATCCAAAGGAACAGTATATTTCCTTATATAGTCAAGATTATACAAAAGATTTAACCATATAGAAAACCTACTTTCAATACGTTTGCAAGTAATATATCTCCAATGCCTTTGAAGGAGTGTAATGTCTCTTAAATCTTAGAGCAATCCTATATCTTTTTATCACCATTCTCTCTTCTATAAGACATGGTCATACTTTGGGAAATACATATTGATAACTCTGTGCATTGTCTGTCTTCAGAGCAGTTGATTCACACTTTTTGGTTTGGTTGTCTGGTTCTGACTATAATTGACATTTACAGCATAAATCAAGAAAATATGTTGTATCTGTAGAAAACCAGTCATGTCCTATGTAAATGGGTACATTTAGAAGTCAATATCCCCCGCTATGTCTAGTTTTGATAAGAATGCCCAAGGTACGTTGAATTTCACTGTAAAAGAACAGAGGCTTTCAAGTTGTCACAACTAATGCCATGCCTTCAGAAGCATGACTTTCAAATGTGTTTAAATATGTCATAAATGTCTGGATTTTATACTAGCTTTCAAGCATTAAAAATCGATTGTGGTGAAAAATGATTTTGCAACAATGTAGCCCATGAGATACTGTCAGTCAACATGATGAATATTGCTGGAGTCACTGGTGTCATCTGTTACATAATGGAGCCTGGATTAGACATGTCAATAAAAGCTTAGATGAATAAAAACACATGGATATGAAACCAGTCGGGCAACCCAAACAACCAGGTTGTGGGGAATAGCCCAAAAGTTATGTTCTGCGCATGTTGGTGCGCAGTTTTCTCTATAATGTATACAATACAAAAGCCACAGTCATGCTTCTGTTGGACACTCTTCCTATCATGGTTTTGCAAATTTGCAATACACATTTAATAATGATATTCAATGCATATTTACAGTATTTATATGTATCAGTTATATTTTATATTATTTTATATTTGTGTTTATTTCAGGTATGCACATCCTAGTCATGCTTCTCTTGGACACTCTACCTACCATGGTTTTGCAAACTTGCAATACAGTTTTGATGATGATATTCAATGCATATATACAGTATATATTAATCAGTAATATTTAAAGGCCTGTTGTGTTTATTCCAGGTATGCACATCCTAGTCATGCTTCTCTTGGACACTCTACCTATCATGGTTTTGCAAATTTGCAATACACATTTGATAACAATATTCAATGCATATTTACAGTATTTATATTTATCAGTTATATTTTATATTATTTTATATTTGTGTTTATTTCAGGTATGCACATCCTAGTCATGCTTCTCTTGGACACGCTACCTATCATGGTTTTGCAAATTTGCAATACACATTTAATGATGATATCCAACACATATTTACAGTATACATTTATTAGTGATATTTAAACACCTGTTGTGTTTATTTCAGGTATGCGCATCCTAGTCATGCTTCTCTTGGACACCCTACCTATGCTGGGGAATGTCCTCCTCCTCTGCTTCTTCGTCTTCTTCATCTTCGGCATCATCGGGGTCCAGCTCTGGGCGGGGTTGTTACGCAACCGCTGCTTCCTAGATCCAAACGTAACATATGCTTTAGAAAGGTAAGGAGAGAAGAATTCTTTTTATCCACTATGAGGAGGAAAACATTATTAGTGGTCATTCCCGTACAAAGGTCATTCTTTCTCAAAAAAGCCTTCTTTTAACCATTGGTCTATACATTAAAACTGGTATTATCCTTCCCACTAAACTTGGTGAGACTTCATGAGCAAAACAGTTCCAGAGGAGAATTGTACATTTGGTGGTTGTTTGCATTTACAAGAATTGAAACATACTCTTTTCATTCCAGAACAAAATTGTATTCCTGTTTAGTAAATTAGGTGATTCTTTGTATTCACAAGAATTGAAACATACTCTTTCCACCGTGGAACAAAATTGTATGCCTATATTGAGTACATTTGGTGGTTGTTTGTATTCACAAAAATTTAAAAGCATACTCTTTTAATTCCAGAACAAAATTGGACTCCTATCCACTAAAACAATATTACCAGCCGAAGGAGAACCTTGACTATATCTGTGCGCTGGAGGGGGATAGTGGTATGATGTCCTGCGGCGGTTTGCCACGTTTCGAGAAGGACGGAAAACGTTGCAATAATTCCTGGGAACTCTACAGCAATAAAACCGGCGTGAACGGCTCTTGCATTAACTGGAATCAGTATTACAGTGTTTGTAAAGCGGGGGACAAAAATCCCTTCCAAGGAGCTATCTCATTTGATAACATAGGACTAGCGTGGGTTGCCATTTTCCAGGTAGGTCTGACTGCTTCAGATGATGGGGAAATTTCTGCTGATATTGTAATTTACACTCCCGAAAGGGAATTCCTCAAAGGGAATTCCAAGGGAATTCCTCAAAGGGAATTCCTTCAAGGGAATTCCTCAAAGAAAATTCCTACCAGGAATTTCTCCAAGGCTTTTTTTCCTAGGAAATTCCTACAAGAAAATTCCTCCAGGGGAATTTCTCCAAGGGAATGCCTCCAAGGGAATTCCTCCAAGGGAATTCCTTCAAGGGAATTCCTCCAAGGAAATTCCTCAAGGGGATTTCTCAAAGGGAATTCCTCCAAGGGAATTCCTTCAAGGGAATTCCTCCAAGGAAATTCCTCAAGGGAATTTCTCAAAGGGAATTCCTCCCAGGGAATTCCTTGCAAGCTACCCCTAAACCAGAGTTCTTCTCAACTTCTTTTTCATTGTAGGTTTAAACATCAGCATCATAGTATTTAATTTAAGTTTTTAGTGGGCTCCAGTTTTGGTCCACTTCAAAAATCTGGGTTACCTGGTCGGTCTAAAAAAGTAGTCCTACTTCATGCACCACCCATTTTCAGATAAAGTTTCTAGTTTCTATCTAGTTTACTTACTGATTCAAGTCAAATTACTGAAATATTTTATGGACTTTTCAGCAGTATTCTTAATATTACATAAGTTTATCGTTACTTGGCTTAGTTTTCCAATAAATAATAAAATATGCATTGCACTGCCACTTGAAAAAAAATGGTTAGTTTACTTTCACAACATTTCATGAAACTATTTCATAACAAAATAAGATGAAAAGAGTCCATTCATTATCAAGTCCTTTTTATTATGCTTAGTTTTCCAGTAGATATCTGAATAATCATTGTAGCACCTGGCCACTTGAAATGAATAGGATGAATTGATGTCAGATAATTACTTTCTGATGAGATGGTATAAATAACATCCATTCTCAAGTCCTATTTATGGTGCAATGGAGTAAATTATGCCAGCTGAAACCTATTATGTGAAGAAATGGTATGAATTAGCATCCATTTTCAAGTAATAATTACAATAATAACAATAATGATAATGATAATAATAAAAATAATGATAATAACAATAATAGTAATAATGATAATGATAATAATGATAATAATAACAATAATAATAATAATAACAATTATAGTAATAATGATAATGATAATAATAACAATAATAATAGTAATAATGATAATGATATTAATGATAATAATAATAATAATAATAATAATAATAATAAAATCTTTATTTCACGAGGGTAACACAGTCAAATGCAGTATTTGATTTTCGCTGTGGCCCTCAGATGTAAGGATTTATACCTCTCATGCTTCAGACTGCAAAGTTGAAAATTGTACTATATTTATGGTGCATTTGAGTCAATTACACCAGCTGAAACCTATTTTGTGAGAAAATAGTATAAATAGGTATCCATTTCAAAGTCCTATCTGTGGTGCATTTGAGTAAATCACTCCAGCCTGACCAGACCAGATGACAGATACCATGAGCACCGAGCCAGCATAGACATGCTCCTATAAATGCTATATATGATCAGAGCGAGAGAGAGAGCAGTGAATTTTGCTGTGCTATGTGCTGCCAGGCATGATGCTGAAAGATGGGCCTGAGAAAGTGTCGGGATAACTGTCTGCCCTCTTCTCAATACATGGCACCTTCTGTTGGGCCAACCTGGGGAGATATTTGTTAACCGCCCTGTTGATGTTTTCTTCTCACTTGAGTCACAAGTAGTCAGACTCTTCAGTTGGACTTTTCGCATAGGTGTGAATATGCATGAAAGTATGTGTGTGGAAGCTCACATGTATGTGTGTATGTGCTTGTATGTGTGTGTGTGTGTGTGTATGTGTGTTTGAATGTTCATTAGTGCACTTGCAGATATTGATTTCACCGTGTGAAGTGAATTTAATCCAAATCATTTTCTTATTCGGCAGAAAATGTCTCTCATATACAGAATTTTATTATTAAGAGGCGTTACTGGCATATATATTTCAAGCCATGTGCACCATAAGTGTTAAAATTACCTTTTATTGAATTTAAAATAAAAACCCTTTTAAAAAAACCAAATACCTAGCTTTAAATTTGTGTATTTGTATCCTTTATGTGTCAATGAGCGTGTATGTGTGTGTATGTATATGTGGTTGTGGGCATGGAAACTCACACATCATTGAGTTGAGATTGTGGGATTTGGTCTCTCAGGGGAAAGGTAAAAGCTGAATGACCGTTTGACCCCTCCCCCCATCTGTTCCCCCTGCCTTCAACACCCTGCTGTATCACACCAAATTGACTAGTGTTTTCTGAGTGCCCCCACCGGGACTTGAAAGCCCCCTGTGGTAAAACAGACATGGGCTGGATGTGATAGTGAGGTATCCTTGACTGGGGATGGACTAGCCTGCTGATGGAGATTTTTTAACCCTTAAAATCCAATGCTGGGGCTATTTCGTCCAAAGCACAAAGATGCAATTTCTTTGAAATCCATCAAAACCCTGTCATGTTGGTATTCATTTGAAAGCTCTCGCTGAGTACTCTCAGATGAGTACCCATTTGCCAGGGTTTCATTCATTTTTCAGGTTTTTTTTCAATACTTTGTATTGGCCAAATTAGTCCGCAGTAGTATAAGGGTTAAAACCGTAACCTGAGGATAAGCCATAGCGATAGATGAAAACCTGTTCTGTATTCGCATTGATAGCTTCAGGGAGAACACTTAAATACTGTAGTCATTCAATTAAGTCCTCAGGTAACCTTTTTCAGAATGGCTAAACTAACATCTCATGCTATACCCATTGTAACTTAGAAATTGCATAATTCATCAATTTCACTCCCCCAAAAGGTTTGGGAAATTCCAGGATGTATTTAGAAATCAGCTACAATTTTCAGTTCTCTGAGACTGTTCTAGTATGTATGGTATGTGAGATAAGTGTTTATTTGGACGTCTGATGTAGGATTGTTGAGGAGAAAAGGAAGGATGTATGCACGTTGTAATGTGATTTTTGAGAAGATTTTACAAGAGAAAAAATATCTGTGTACTTATCATGAGTGACAAATAGAAATTAGAACTGACAGGAAAGAGACATTTAAATGCCCTACTAAATATGATCACCAGTGTTAGTCAAAAGGGTAAGGATTTGATCTAAGCGCCAGTTTTTTTTAGAGATCTTGGCATGAATGAAGTATAGGTACATGGGTTGATAGATGAGCAAAGGCAATTTGATGAAGGCAAAAATATGGCTGTGCATGATCCTCCATCTCTTTTGCATACAGCTAAATGTCACCATATCTGCAAGACATGATTTCATCTGTTTCCGTATTGACACCGTTTGAAATTGATCCCACTTATTACGTGGTCTGCGTGGGTTCATTTCCCTTCCAAGAAATAGACATCTCAAATTTCAACCAGGGATATTTCAGTGTACCGCATACACTCAATGGCTGTTTCGGTAAAGTTCTCCGTAACCGACAGTTGATATTGATGCATCATGTTATTTCTCTTGGTCACACCTCTAAGAGTGGTCGGTGGCTGAGGATTTTTTCTCCCTGATGGATGTTGGCTTCCAATGGCTTGATGATTTAACCTTTATGCTGGTGGTAGCTAATTTGGCCAATACAAAATTATCCAAAAACCTGAAAAAATGACCGAAACCCTGGCAAATGGGTACTCATCTGAGAGTACTCAGCGAGAGTACTCAAAAAGAGCTTTCCAATGAATACCAACTTAACAGGGATTAGATGGGTTTCAAAAATCTTTGCATCTGTGTGCTTTTCACAAAAGTAGCCTCAGCATTGGTAGGGTTAAAGCCCATAATTTCCGCTGGATCGCTGGTGGATTTGAATGTTGAATGTTTTCCCTCTCCTCTCCTTGCTGAGTGAGAGCATTGGAAGAGCTATTATTTCTGCGGCACCTTGGCGTAAATCGAGTTCTTGCCTTTTTCTTTGAGCATAATCATTCAAGCCTCTGCGGACTTCATAAGGCCATTTCAGAACAGTTGGATGTCATTTAACTTAGTTTTAGGTTAAGATATGAAAAAATATAGGTTAGGATAAGCAGATATTTCTTCTCTTTTAAATTGTTTTAATTCAATTGAAGTTTATAGTATTTTGGTTTTAGGGTCTTCTGCTTGTTTCTATTTAAAGTAAAGTTTCTGATTTTGAATTAGGCAGTGGTAAATATTTTCAAGTGTATAAGTTACCTTTTAGTGATAGACTTGTGTATATCAACACAAGTGTAATGATATTAGAAATATTAAGCATTTACTTATAAGCTTGAACAATGTGCAGCATTATCTTGCTGTTAACCCTAATTTGGTGAATAAAAATGTTGCAAAAAACCTGAAAAATGACTGAAACCCTGGCACATGAGTACTCATATGAGAGTACTCAGTGAGAGCTATCCATTGAATACCAACTTAACAGGTTTTAGATGGTTTTCAAGAATCTTTGGGTCCTCGTCCTTTGGACGAAAAAGAAGCCTCAGCATTGGAAGGGTTAACTTCACGTATAAGTAGATTACTTTGTTTATAACCAAAAAAGAGCAGGTTGATAAAGTGAGAGTAGGTACAGGCCATGTAGAGATTATCTCCAGAATACCGACTCCCCCTTGACTGCTGAATTAATTATTGGTGGGGATTGTGCTAATGGTGATTGATTGTGAATCCTCTAAGCTGTTTACATGGTCTGGAGGTCATTGATGTGCTGAACCTTGCTATGAAGCAAGTTCCTATAATTGCCTACTCCCTCAGGAATCATATTACCTTTGGCTATGTGTGTGTGTGTGTGTGTGTGTGTGTGTGTGTGTGTGTGTGAGAGAGAGAGAGAGAGAGACAGAGAGACAGAGAGACAGAGACAGAGAGAGACAGACAGACAGACAGAGAGAGAGAGTGAGACAGACAGACAGAGTCAGAGAGAGAGAGAGAGATAGAGAGAGTCAGGGAGAGAGAGAGACAGGAGTGAGAGAGAGACAGAGTCAGAGAGAGAGGGAGAGAGAGAGAGTCAGGGAGAGAGAGAGAGTCAGGGAGAGAGAGAGAGAGAGGCATTCAGAGAGAGAGAATTAGAAAGAGTCAAAGAGAGAGAGAGGCGGAGTCAGAGAATGAATGAATGAACGAAAGAAAGAGTGAGTGAGAGACTGAAAGTGAGTGAGTGATTGGGAGGCAGACAAAATGAGAAGAGGAGAGAGACCCCAATGTCAAAGTTGTGCTATTGTTATTTCCTAACTAGGTATTGAATTGTTAGACTATTACTTATATCTCTAATTAAAACAATAGATTTGACAAATTTGAACTAATTCAACAATGACCTTATTTATACATTGGAGCAAATGACAAGTTGGGTATATTTTATTTGGTGTGATGGCTTCCCCCCTATGATATACCTTGTTCCTCTATAATCACCTTGTAGTACTCTTCATAGTAAAATTACATTTCTTTGGTGTAAAATTATGAATTAGTTCAAACTATATCTTTTATGCATTAACAATTGTTTTACTCCTTTGGTCAATTCAAATATAAAGGCATATATTGTAAGGCTTTTCCATAACAGTCTCGTTCTTCATCATTTGTTTGTCTGTTTAATGATTTAACCAAACATTTTTCATGGTCGTTTATTACTGAAAGAGTATGAAATTCAGAATTTGGAACATTGTAAAATATTACTTGCAATTTTGTATATTAATTTGTAACTGTTTCATGCGTCCATTATAAGTATGCTATTTTTTCATCAGATAAGTGGCTAAAAATGAAGCGTTTATTTTATTTAATTGCAATAATTTAATTCTTTATTTCAGTTGCTTTGATTCCACCTGTTTTGATTGCTATTTTGCATAACTCAACTGTTACCTTGATCATCCAATAGTGTTTGAAGTGAGGTATTAACATATAACAAAACCGGCATCATGAAATATCTTAAATTCTTTTTTGATGATATAGATAAATTCTCTTTGCCACATGTTGGTATTTTATCAACAATGTAATTAATGATACCTAGATACCAAAAATGATAAGATAATAGTTTTAAAACAAAATTTCCACAGTATTAGAATTTCCAATTTTTTCATTGTTATAATTAAACAAAAGTATTTATGGTATACTTAGATTCAACAGAGTGATAAAGTATAACTAAAAACCGAACTTGAGAGCATTTACTTTTTTTGATTTTTTTTCTTCTTATGTTCAGCGGAGTAAAAAAGGTTTAAGTACAGAGAGAACTTGAATATTTTGGTTATACTTTAATATCTACTCTATTTTATAATAATATAAATAAAAAGAGTTTTCATAAAACTATAAAATTTACTTTTAAAGAAAATATATACATAATGTTCTATTACAATGTAAGTAGTGTAAATAATTTTCAATAACCCAGCCTTGCAGTCTAATCTAGTTGCAAGTTCTTTGTGTTCAATCTCTCAGGAGCAATTAAGTCTAAGGAGGTAAATCTCAATTAGATGGTTAGGTTCATCATTTGCAGCTAATAAATGTACAATACAATACTGGAGGTAAGAGGTCAATCACCCCATCAGCCGTGAAAGCATGAGGAGATTTTAGTCAAAGTTTTGCACCTAAACACATCTTTTCTGAGCACTTAGCACTAATTCTATCCCAGTTCTAATTAAGTATAGGACAGATGTAGAAGAAAAAAGTCTTTCGGTCACCTGCAAATTATCATCTTTTGCTTAAGATGCCAAAGCTCTCATATCTCTAAGACTATAAAGGTGAATGAAGTCTTTCTGTCACCTGCTAAATACCCCTCATTTGCATTAACATACAAAAATAGTCTTAACTAATATAAGACAGATGTAGATGAATGAGGTCTTTCTGTCACCTGCTAAGTATCCTTCATTTGCATTAAGATACAAAAACTCTCATAACTTAAAGACTATATAGGTGATTGATATCTTTCTGTCCTCTGCTAAGTATCCCTCGTTTGCAT
>OZ012685.1:14991564-14994812 GCA_963942565.1 Maea johnstoni | reverse complement strand
AATAATAATTTTAAAAAAGGGAAACTTACAAACACACAATTACAGGGGCTTATAACGTGCCTCCCAAAGGGGGGTAAAGTTAGGAATTTACTGAATAATTGGAGACCTATCTCCTTACTGAATACCTCTTATAAGCTTATCTCTCTAGTTATAACAAATAGGATACGACCACTTCTAAATAAAATTATCAGTCCAGAACAGAAAGGATTCCTAGAAAATCGGTCAATTGCAGACTGCACACGGTTAATAAGTGATATTATAGAAGAAACAGAGGTACAGGAAAAGAGCGGACTCATCTTATTAGTCGATTTCCAGAAAGCCTTCGACAGTTTGTCGTGGGACTTTATAGAAGAGGCCCTTAAAAAATTTAACTTTGGTCCAAATTTAATAAAGTGGATAAAAATGTTCCAAAGAGATTCAAACTCTAGAATAACTTTAAATGGTCACCTGTCTGACCCTATTCTCCTTGAGAGGGGTTGCAGACAAGGTGACCCCATTTCACCATATATTTTTATACTATGTTCTGAATTCCTAACTCTAGCTTTTAAAAACGACAAAAATGTAAAAGGCATAACTTTATATAACAAAGAGAATAAACTATGTCAGTATGCCGACGACACTTCAATTTTTTTAGAAGCCTCTGCAAAAAAACCTAGATAACAGTCTAAAAATACTAAGATGGTTCCATTACAAATCAGGCCTGAAAGTGAATATAACTAAGACCAAGGTTATTCGTATAGGCGATATAAGAGAAACAGATCGCAGGTTCGGACGGGAGAATAACTTAGATTGTGTGTATGAGTTCACGGCATTAGGTATACACTATGATATGAGGAACATTGAACACATTACGGAAATAAACATAAACCAAAAAATAGAAAAAATGGAACAGACATTAAAATCTTGGGGATTTAGGAATATTACACCTATAGGTAGAATAAATATACTAAAAAGCTTGGTTTTGTCACAAATAACCCATATATTACAAGCACTTCCTTCTCCTCCAAAGCACTTACTTACCAAACTAGAAAACCTATGTATTAATTTTATTTGGAACGGGAAGAGACATGAAGTAAAAAAGGAAATACTATATAGAAACTTTGAAGAAGGTGGTTTAAATATGCTGAACCTAACCGAATTTGACCACAGCCTAAAAATAATTTGGTTACGCAAATTACTGAATGCAAACCAAGACTGGCAGGAATTCCCTAATGTATACAAAATTGATAGACTTGTCTTTACAGATACCAACTACCATAAAACAATAATAGCCGGAATAAAAAACAGATTCTGGAAAAGTGTAGCAATTTCATTTCTAGATTGGCATAGTAACTTCAAAAGAAACGTAAAGACACCAATTGAATTCCTGCCGGTCTGGGGAAATAACAACTTGAAAATACCGTTCAATGCCGACATGTACAATTCAAATCTTGTTTTTGTCCAGGACCTATTCTCAGGTGAAGGCAACCTATTCAGTTACAAGGAATTAGAAAACAGACTAGATAAAAAAATCCCTTTTACAGTATATTTTGGCCTTAGAGCTGCAATACCTCAAAAATGGAGGGATTACATGCAAAATTACGTTAGGACTCAAAACTTAACTAAACCAACACTAATAGAGTGGATTACCAGAGATAAAAAAGGTGGCCAAAACCTGAGAAGGGGTCTGGGGACAAAAACAAGAAAATATAAAACATATTGGCCAGACGAAATGGGAAATTGAGTTATTTTTACCTAACGATACAAACTGGAAAGCACTTTTCACTATGGGAGAGAAATGTAAAATTAATATAAGAAGTAAGTATTTTCAATACCAAGTACTACATAGGACGATTATGACCAATAGAAAACTATTACAATTTAACTTAAGAGATAATGATCATTGTGACTTTTGTGGCTAAAAGGAAACCATAACACATTTACTGTATACTTGTAACCATGTAAAACAAATATGGGACGCCCTGATAAAGTGGTTAAAAAGAATTATCAGAGATAAAATTCATGATGATGAAACTTCTATACTACTAGGAAACAACAAAAACACTATTCTGGTTAACTATATATTTATTACATTAAAACATGAAATTTACAAGTTCAAATGGCGAAAAATCGAATACAAGTTAATATTCCTAAAGAGAACGTTGAAAAACTATATGAACATAGAGCTTTATAACGGTAATATTACAGGAAAAGAAAGAACTGTACTCGGTAAATGGTCTCCTATTTTAAACGAACTAAGGTATATATTTTGATAAAAACATGAATGCTTGTGAACTATCTGGGAAAGGAAAAGATACTTAATAAATAAGTAATCTCCCATCCTTTACATCAATCCAGCCTGCGAACTGGAAGGGAACGAAGATAATGGAATCTATATATAACAAAAAGAAAAATATATTTGTACAATTGTTTTTGAATGACATGTCTATGGAGAATAAATATATAAAAAAAAAGAGAAATATTCAAAAAAGACATTTGAAGAGGAATTGTTGAATACATCAAAAATTTCTCAAAATATTTTTTAATTATGAAGATATTTCCATATAATCAGACCCATTGACTACCACAGATGTGAATGGCTCTGTGGACTAACTACAAATTCTGTTTTCTTTCATAGAATTTCCTATATTTCATTAAAAGATAGGCTTGGAAATTTGAAGAAATAGTAACATAATTAAAAATAGTGCTTGATTTGTGAAAATGAAATTCATATAATTACAGACCTAAAACCATATACTATGATTTTTTTTTGCCTCTGGAGTGCAAAGACTTAATTGAAGTATGGGGTAAAATTCTTTTATTCACAGGGTTCAGTGGCTTATGTCCCTCAGCAGGCCTGGATACAGAATGCCACTGTTAGGGATAATATCACCTTTGGGACTGAGATGAGTCCGTGTTTCTATAACGAGGTGGTAGATGATTGCGCCTTGACCGCTGATTTTGACATGCTTGGTTCAGGAGACTTGACAGAAATTGGAGAAAAGGTAGGAACATTTCAAAAAATGACATAAATGGGTTCATATTAGTCCTTTTTGTGGAGGTCGGTAGTAGCCGATCCTCTACTATGAGGTTACTTGGAACATTTATAGGGTATCTAATGGGGTGTCTCATGTCCGGTTTAATTGCCCTTATCTTAGTATTTCCTTTGATCTTGTCTGGAGGTTAACGTCTTTGTATCATGTTTTACAAGCATAATAAATATTTTACCTGGTTTGGTTTCTTTTCCCATAAACCCTTTTCGCGTTTGT
>OZ012685.1:14939064-14984064 GCA_963942565.1 Maea johnstoni | reverse complement strand
CGGCTCGCAGAGTAAGTTCTTGGATGTTGATCTCAGTGTCCGTGGTGGGACATACTCTTTCAGCATTTCCCTCAGGTACGAGGGTGCAGTTCCATGCAAACACTTGTACGCCAGGAGAAGAATCTTGAATTCAATTCTCTTCCTGACTGGTAACCAGTGAAGTTCCTTTAGTACTGGAGTGATATGGTCATACTTCTTTGTGAGTGTGATCACCCTGGCGGCATTATTTTGTACTCTCTGGAGCTTACATATTAGCTCTTCAGGTATTCCACAGAGAAGTCCATTGCAGTAGTCGAATCTTGAGGTTACCAGGGATATGACAGCACCTTTAGTTGATTCTGCAGTCAAGTATTTTCTGATCCTTCCAATGTTTCGAAGGTGATAGTTTGCAGATTTGACTGCCTTTGACACATGTGCGGCCATATTCATGCTTGGATCAAAAACAGAGCCCAGATTGCCGATAGGTATATTGAGAATCTTAACAATCTCACCATTTACGGAGATGCTAGGCACAGATATTTTGGCTCGCTGCTTAGGGGTACCTAGCACTAGGACTTCCGTTTTGTCTGCATTCAGTTTTAGCTTGTTCTGTGACATCCATGTATATATGTCAGGGAGGCAGCCCTCCAGCCTAGCAACTCCTATGTCCACAGCTTGTTGAGTGATAGGTTTTATTGCCAGATAGAGCTGTGTGTCGTCTGCATATATGTGAAGCTCTAAACCATGCTTTCTGATGAGTTTTCCAAGGGGTAGGAGGTAGATCAGGAACAACAATGGTCCTAACACTGATCCCTGTGGTACGGACCACAGAATGTCCTGTAACTCAGAGAATGACTTGTCAATCTTGATGCGGAGTGTGCGTCCTGACAGGTAAGACTTAAACCAAGCAAGTGCTTGACCCGTAATACCTAATGTATTTTCCATTCTGCTGAATAGAATATCATGGTCGATGGTGTCGAACGCCGCACTCAGATCTAACATGACCAGTATAACTACTCCATGCTGGTCAATGCTGGTTAGAATGTCATTCTGTACTTTCACTAGGGCAGTCTCAGTGCTGTGACCAGGCTTGTAAGCAGATTGTAAATGTTCATGCAAGTTGTTCTCAGTCATGTAGTCAGTGAGTCGCCCCGCCACCACCCTCTCCAACAGTTTTGAGATGTAAGAAAGGTTACTGACAGGACGGTAGTTCTTTAGAATATCTGGATCTAGGCTAGATTTCTTAAGTAACGGTGTTACTATAGCCGACTTCATGGATTTCGGTACCTGGCTAGATCTGAGAGAAGAATTTATGATGTTAGTCATTACTGGAAGTAATTCGCTTCTACTTTCTTTGATGAGCCAAGTTGGGATTGGATCAAGCATGCAGCTTTTCGCAGGAGACTTGCAAATTATCTTCCATACTTCCTCCTCTGTAGTATTCCGCAGAACATTCAGAGTGGAAACAGGTGGTGACTGTGCTATTTCCAGGTTGATGTCAGAGCAGTCAGGGAGGTTATCCCTGATTTTATCAATCTTTTCCTTGAAAAAGCATGAGAACCTATTTGCAAGTTCTTCTGCAGAGCTGTGTTCTGGGAGTTTTGACACTTTCTGCCTGAAGAGGAGTTCATTCATTGTCTGGGACATCGCTTTTGAATCCTGCCCACAATCAATAATCCTCTGATTGTAATATGACACTTTGCTACTTTCAAGGAGCTTGTTGTATTTGTCTCTTTCTTCCTTGAAGATTTCACGATGAACTGTCAGGCCAGTTCTCCTCCACAGCCTTTCAGCTTTTCTTTTCTCAGATTTTGCTCGATGGAGATCATCTGAGAACCAAGGCTGTTGTGGTCTTATTACAATAGACTTTTCCTTGGGTGGTGCATGCTTATTCAGCACATTGGTTAGTTGTGTATCATATATGTCCATGAGATCAGTGACAGAGAGGTTGTCATCAGGATCCCCCAGTCCTTGTGAAATGTCTGTTCTAAAACTGGGCAGGTTAATGGAGCGATAGGCCCTTGTTATTATTTTTTTCTTCTGAAGGTGTGGCTTGGGGTGATGGACGTTGCATAACAGTAGATGGTGGTCTGTTATCATATCACCCACCTGGACCTCTTGTACAAGATTATCTGTGTCTCGACACATGATAACATCCAATATATGTCCAGACATGTGAGTGGGTTTATTGACGTGTTGTTCGATACCCAGTGACCCCAGCATATCAGTAAATTTGTGGGTGGTGTTGTCAGTCTCTTTATCAAGATGGAAATTTAGGTCACCAACCATCAATAAGTCACCTGAGCCAGTGACTTTGTCCTGGAGAAATGAAGAGAACTCCTCGAAGAACTGACCAGTGGTGAACTTATTCTTTTGGTTGGGTGGTGGCCTATACAAGGTAATTAAATCAAGGCAGCGTGATCCTGTGTTAAACTTGATCTGCATGTTTTCAAAGCTGTCTGACTTGTAAACATCTGTTTTGATGATTTTGATTGAAGCCTTGTGTAGGACACCAACCCCTCCATATCCTTGATTTCCACGTCTTGGTGTATGTTTGAGTTCATACCCAGGTAAAGATAGTCCTTTGACGTGGAAATCATCCTTATCTTTCGTGGTGAGCCAGGTCTCAGTTAACGAAAGAATGTCTATGTCATGATTAATGACAATGTCTCTGATGATGTCTGTTTTATTCCTGGCAGACTGGATGTTCAGGCATCCCACAGTCAGTCCTGATGTTTTGACTGGAGTGGTGGTGCTTATTTGTAGAAGATTAGAGTGAATGGCCCCATTTCTATTGGGACCCACTCCAATCTTCCTAGCAGACTGCCCTCTGCGAGTCCTAGGGACTGAGCATATTTCATATGCTCTGAGAGTCAGTAGCACCTGTAATGGGATTCTGGGCCGCTGTTGAACTGCGGTCTGTTGCATTCCCAGCAAGAAGTTCCTGGTATAGGCCCTTAGAGGGGTCATGCTGGATCACGTAACAGGGTGCCTGGCCAGATGGCATGGAAGATGTCTGCAACTGGGTCAAGTATCTTTTACGACCCTTTTTATGATGTGCTGGTAACAGACCAGCTATGTCCTAAGATAGCCAGTTGTCCAAGATTCATATGAAAGTATCCAGATTGTGCTGTTTTTCAAGCACAAAAGTGTCTTCTGACTTCATCTAGTTGATCCTGGTGATGTTATGCAGGTCCTAGGTAAGTCTTTATGGTAGAATCCTCCTGGTTCTCCAGCAATTGCTGGAAAACCCAGGAGCTGATGTCCAGGCTGGCAGCCAGAGGCGCTCAGCTTATCACAGCTATGAAAATTATATAGTCTCAGTATTACATGTTTCAAGTAATACTACCTCAAAACACCAACATGTAGGACCTAGCTTAACTTAGCCATATAGGATATACAGAAAACTAACTGATGAATATTGTGAAATGCTTCCCCTAATACTAAATGTTCACTAGGTTGTTTTTAAAAAGAATATGCCTGTATATGTATGGTGGGCTTCTCAACTACTAGACAGCATTATGTAGGGACTTGTATCATGCCTTATTTCCCCATAGTCGGCACTGTTCAGGGTAATCCCTTGAGGGTAATATCCAGCTTGATTTCCCACTTACAATGCTTTATAACTGTTTTATTGTATGATGACAGATTAATAATCAAGTAATACAGTATGTGTGTGGTAAGTGGGGTCATTACATGTCCACACAGTTAAAAAAATGGATGTTACTTTTTCTTCTCATTCAGGTCAAGAGCTACAAAACTTCTTAAAATTTAGAGGGGTTTTAATAACTTGGCAGAGAAAACTTGATTTGGTGCGCTTATATCAGGCTGCTCAAGAAATTAGTATTGAAATAGACCTAGATGGCTTTCTGGAGGATAGAGAAGAGGTTATTGGAGAGAAACTTCAAAATTCCTATCTTTAAAACAATTTAAGATAAAAAAGATCATGCAACACTGAATAGTTCTTACAGTCATATATATATTTTTACATTCATTTTTAAAAAAGTCAACGGCCCATGTGGTCTCTACCATAATCTTGGATATTGGAGAACCATGGAAATAATCATTTTCATCGTTTTGTATCATTTAAAGTAATTTTTGAGGTAGAGAAGCATTAATGTTTAGAGATGAGTATACTCTTCTAGCACTCTCCATGGTTAGTGGTAGTGGTCACTGCTACTGGGTCCCAGAACCTGAATATGTACCCTCCTTTCTTGGCGGGCAGAATGTCCGCTGGTCTGCATGTATCACCAAGCACCATTTAGGACACTGCACGTGCCTTAACGGGATCACTCCTATTCCTAGGATATGTTAAAACACCTGGGATTCCTAGGATAATGTTAAAACACCAGGAATTCGTAGGATAATGTTAAAACACCAGGAATTCCTAGGATAATGTTAAAACACCCGGAAATTCCTAGGATAATGTTAAAACACCTGGAATTCCTAGGATAATGTTAAAACACCTGGAATTCCTAGGATAATGTTAAAACACCAGGAATTCCTAGGATAATGTTAAAACACCTGGGATTCCTAGGATAATGTTAAAACACCTGGAATTCCTAGAATAATGTTAAAACACCTGGAATTCCTAGGATAATGTTAAAACACCTGGAATTCCTAGGATAATGTTAAAACACCTGGGATTCCTAGGATAATGTTAAAACACCTGCGATTTCTAGGATAATGTTAAAACACCCGGAAATTCCTAGGATAATGTTAAAACACCTGGAATTCCTAGGATAATGTTAAAACACCTGGAATTCCTAGGATAATGTTAAAACACCTGGAATTCCTAGGATAATGTTAAAACACCTGGAATTCCTAGGATAATGTTAAAACACCTGGGATTCCTAGAATAATGCTAAAAAAACTTGAGATTTCGTGCATCAAAAGTCCCGATGCCACTTATCAGTGGTATTTTCAGGCATAAATGGGTTAAGATCACTATGCATACCCCATTTGTTATTAAGATTGAGTGTCAAGTGATTACATAGGAAAGATCCTAATAAATTTAGTCTTGTTATTAAATCTAACTATTGACAACTAAAAAGGATATGTAATGTGATGACAATGCTAAGATGAGATTTATTTCAAGTCACCCAAAAATGGCCAAAGTCCTTGTAAAGAATTTGGTTTAACCATTCATACCCGTATCAGCCAAAACTGCTACTAGTCAAGTAGATCTCCAGGTATGAAAGGGTTAAAAATAGTGTTATTTCTGAAGTTGAAAGTGTATAGTTCCGAATGAAAGCCTATTCTATAAAAGAGGGGAAGGGTAGAGTCACGTAGAGGGTTTTACTTGGATTCTTTAAACCCCCTCTTTCATATACCCTATGAACTTGCCTTTCTTTTTTAATCCATAGAAAAGAGCTACCTGATGGGATAAGCTAACTCACATTTTAGGACCTTAAAAGATTTTGGTCACTAAGCTGTCGATATCCTGAGGTCAATCCTGTATTTTGTAGATTTGTCTTAACTCATTATTCTTTCTTCTTGCCGCAGACGCGAGTGCTGGTAACCCATGGCATCAACTTCCTCCCCAAGTGTGACCGCATCATCTGCCTGGTGGACGGCGTCGTCTCGGAGATAGGGACCTTCAACGAGCTCATGAATCACGCTGGGGACTTTGCCTCCTTCATACATAACTACCTCACCTCAGAGGACGATGAAGGCTTTGAGGAAATAGATGATGACTGTAAGCTTTTACCTTTGTTACCCTATATATTCCACAAATGATTTCTAGTTTCTTACTTTGCGCTAATTTATCTTATGAGGTAGTCAATTTTCTAACCCTATATATTCCACTAATGGTTTCTAATTTTTTACTTTGGGCTGAATTTATGTTAGCTACTAAGGCTTTTCTGATGGTGGTGAAGACAATTAGCTTCAATCCTTTTCATTCCTACATTGTTTCCATATAGTTTTCCTAATACCAGGCTTAGTTTATCGTCTGAGCAAGTTGGGCATCCAGAATATTGATGAAAATAATAAGCTTTAACCTTTCATAAACCTAGATCATTCCATATAAGCTTCAATCTTTTTCCATTCTAGATTGTCCTCCAATGGTTTATATACTTTGAGTCTGAACTTATATCATTGGCTATTCAGGCTCAAACTCGTTGTATTTTTTTATCATACCAAGTGTCTTAATTTTGGGTTTAATTCATCTTATCGTGTGCTAGTCAGGGTTTTCAATGAATTGGCCATATGATGTTTTCATTCATAGATTGTCCCAGAACATCCTGCATAATTTAGGGAACCTTTCCTGATCAGGATCCAATTCATTCAAATACCCTGTAGCAATTACCCCCCCCCCCCCCCCCAAATAATAAAAAAATATAACATAGTGCACTGTAAGTGCTATTTCTTACCCCTCCCCTCCCCCTCTTTGCACACAATAAGAACTGTTGTCTTGATATAATCAATTCGTTTTTTTTGTTTGCTACCAGCGCGGAGTGTCAAGGAGGAGATCATGTCTCAGATTGTGAGCCTGAGGGAGGAGTGGATTGACTGCACACCAGAAGAGTGCACCAAGTAAGCCTTACTATACCCCACTCATGTCCAGAGCCCACACTCAAAAATTAGACTATTTCAGGAGGATCTTTCTAATTTAAGCATACTTTGGAAAATATTTGAAGAAGAATTGGGAATCAACAACCTATATACTACTACTACTCTCCTTAAATTATTTGGCAAATGTACGCTTGATTTCCAAGTTTTTCTGGATAATCAGATGACACTTATCGAGGTTAAACTAACAGATAAAAGACAACATAAGATGTCTATTTTATTTGATTTCATTGTCTATGATATGTAATATTAACCTGCCTTGCTGCCTGCTTGGCCATGAATAAAGCTTTCCCTTATTTATACTGTCAACAGCCAGAAAGGTTAACCATTTATTCAGGCACTGATATCCATACCTGAAATTTGGTATCAATTCCAGAAGTTATTCATTTAGTCTGTCCCTTATGTTTTCAGGGCCCGGAAGAACAGAAAAGAATTAACTCGCTCTAATAGCGTGGTGTCTCATGAGAAACCTCCGGGTAAGAAACCTCTGCAGCGTCAAGTCACGATCGTCGATGATGAAGTCAATCCTCCACAAGTCCTCGAATGCAAACTCAGAGAAGTGGATACAGCAAATGATGAGAAAAATAAACTCATCCAGGATGAAACTTTCCAGACAGGAGGGGTGAGGAACTAGCTTTGACACCAGTGCCTTTTTGGCCAGGTGCATGTCAAGTTATTATTTTTGTTTAACCCTTATGCAGTTGGTAGCTAATTTTGCAAATATGAAATGATGCTGGAAAATGACTGAAACCCTGACATATGGGTGGTACTTATCTGAGACAGAGTACCCAGTGAAAGCTATCCAATGAATTCCAACATGACCGGGTTTGGATGGTTTTCAAAAATGTTTGCATCCTGGTGCTTTGGATGAAAGTAGCCTCAGCATTGGCTAAATAATCAAATCTATGAATTAATCTGACATAGTAATATTTTTACTCTTTCTGTATCCATCTCCAACAATGGTCACAATTCTTTGTGACCTGTACATGGTTCCCAAACATTTCTCCCATACTCCTTACTAAATAAACACCTTTCACACATTTTTATTAACAATTTTGATTTAGACTATTTCTGTTCTGTCGGAACATTTCCAAGTATTTTTATGACAATTTATACAAGTCACTCCATTTACTCAAATCCCATTAGCCCACCACCACTTTGGATTTCGACTATTAATGTTTTTGTGCAAATTTCAAGCAATTTTTGTGACACATATATGTGTCACAAAAATATATATATTTCACTGAGACATTCTTTGTTGTGTTTATTACAGGTGAAGATGTCTGTGTTTGCCTCTTACCTGGGTTCAGTAGGTGCCTTCCTGGCGGTAGGAATTATTTTATTGAACGTGGGTAATCAGGCAGCGTCTCTCGGTGCCAGTGTGTGGCTCAGCGAGTGGAGTAACGACCCTATTGTCAACGGCACCAGTGACCCCGCCCAGAGAGACCTCAGACTTGGAGTCTACGGAGCCCTTGGAATGTCGCAGGGTAAGTAGTTTTACACAGTTTTGAAATTACAGGACAATAAACAAATAAACATCTTTAAAAACTGTTAACAAAATAATCCCAACTGAAAAGACATGCAAACAAACTTTTGCAGTATGAAAAATACATGACACTTAGCATCTTTAAAACCTCTAGAATGTTGGTTATTTCACTTAAAAGACTGGTAAACCAGTCTAGGACCTCCACATTGTATGTGTTCGGACTCCTCTTATGTGCATCCGCTCCTCAGTTCATTTTGATGTGGGGAAGAGGGGATCCTGTCAGGAATTGATCCTGTCTGCATTGTTACTCACAGGTGAAATATGCAGCTTCATTCTACCATGCTGTAGAATGGCTAATTTTCCATAATTTTTCATTTTGGGATGTTTCCGTTTCTAATATTGCCGAAGAGAGGACATATGTTTTTTTCCCCTTTCTAATTTTCCTGTTTTATGTAGATTTTAAATTTTAGTATACCAAAGAGTAAATATCAATGGGTAAGGACAAGGGCTTCTCCATGTTTATATGATATGAATATGAACTGTATTGTTTTTCCCTGTTGTTCATTACCATTTGAAAGCACTCTAGGTAAAACAGGAAAATAAATCTCAGTATTTCCATTCTTTGTTTTTTCCATTTTCAAACAGGCATGATGTACTCAGTTGTAACTTCCCCTAAACCCATAGGGCCAATTTCATTAAGCCACTTGCATGATACCTGGTTTAAAGTTAAACTAGGTCACAACTTGAAGATAGACCCGGTATCAAAGTTAGGCCAATTTCATTAAGCACTTAGTACCTGGTCTAAGATTGAACCAGGTCGCAAATATGGGACTAACTTTAGACCAGGGGAGGGGTGGTTTATATCCTAGTAGGGCCTGGTCTAAATATTTATATCGCTGAAATAAAGGCTATTTTCGAGTATATAAACTGGACTTAACATATACATAGCCATTTCATGATTATTCTGGTACAATCATAACTAAAACACATGTTTTTTCAGAAATAAAATCATGCTTGTAAATTTGCATATACATTGTATTATGTGATGCAGACGAATCTAACATTAACGCTAATAAATTTGAACAGATGGCTTTTGTCACGTTTCCTTAAAACATGCTTTTTGTCATAGATTTGTCAACAAAATGTCAGGTACCTCTCTCTTTGAAAAATCTCTCATATAAAAAGAAAAAAAATAACACAGTTTGGGAGCAAACTAAGAATCTTAGTAGTAAAATAAACCACTGGCATTTGCATTTTAAAGATATCTTGCTTCTACACTTACATTTTGATATTCATAGATAGTTTGAGTGGTGCTGATACATGTCTTGAATTAAAGAGTGCAGCATTCGAACCATCTGACACATATAAGTCAGAATAAATATCAAATCAATTAAAATTGACAATGAATGGTAAATATTGCATGTATCACTTTATTTTGTATTCCATACTTTTAATTAGCATTTTACATCATAATTGCATACAATACTTTATACATGTATTTTTCATTCCAAAGAAATAATACCCTACACTGGTCATCCACTATAGATGCAATAGGCTTTGTTGAGTGATTGAAGGTTTCTATCCTCTCAACATGGGGTCCTCTACTCATAGCCTTTGTTATACTAACCACAAGCCCTTGCCAATGCCCAAAATAGAGCGAAAACCAAGGCCTAGATAGTTGAGACTAGGTTTGGTTGTTACCTGGTACTAACTCATTTGATGAAATTGGACTAAAGTTAGGCTGGTTTAACTTCTAGACTAGGTAACAGCCGGACCAGGTATCAGAGTTGACACCTAGTCTAAGTTGGGTGGGTTTATCTCTCCTTAATGAAATTGGCCCATAGTGTCCCGATTGATTAATAAGATTTTTTTAAAAAGTTAATGAAGATTTCTTGATATTCTTGACTGTCCTATTGATTGGGTTTTGTTTCCATGAATATCTTTTAAAATTCTTAACCATTCATTGTTAAATTCATTATTGTCATTTTCTGTTGCTTTTCAGGTATTTTGGTTCTCATAGCCTCTCTTCTTACTGCTGTTGGTAGAATCCGTGCCTCTCGTGTACTCCATCTTAACCAGCTCATCAATATCCTGCGGTCGCCTCAGCACTTCTTCGACACGACGCCCATGGGCCGTGTGGTCAACCGCTTCTCCAAAGACATCGACACCATCGACATGGTGGTTCCCATGACGATGACGATCTTCATGGGCACCTTCCTGGGCGCGCTGGGAACGATGGTGGTGATCAGCTACAGTACCCCCATCTTCCTGGCATTGTTCTTCCCCGTGGCAGTACTCTACTTCTTCATGCAGGTATGCCTCTCTCTATTGTGATCAGCTACAGTACCCCCATCTTCCTGGCATTGTTCTTCCCCGTGGCAGTACTCTACTTCTTCATGCAGGTATGCCTCTCTCTATTGTGATCAGCTACAGTACCCCCATCTTCCTGGCATTGTTCTTCCCCGTGGCAATACTCTACTTCTTCATGCAGGTATGCCTCTCTCTATTGTGATCAGTTACAGTACCCCCATCTTCCTGGCATTGTTCTTCCCCGTGGCAATACTCTACTTCTTCATGCAGGTATGCCTCTGCCTGTTGTGCTTACACAAACCTAGTCATCATACAACAACAAAAGGATGCCACCTTTATATGCTCACTAGTACCTATTTTGTGGTGGACAGGTAGAAATCGGAATGGTCTAGGATAAGCCAGAGACTTTAATCTATGTCTCTGGATAAGCTAAATAAATGTACTTCCCCTATGGGCTAGGGAGATTTAGAAGTTGATGTTGAATGCTGTTGTCTCTTTATTTGTAGCGTTTTTATGCGGCCACCTCTCGTCAGATTAAGCGTTTGGATTCTGTGAGTCGTTCGCCGGTCTACACACATTTCCAGGAGTCAGTTGGAGGAGTGACTACGATCAGGGCTTACAAGCGGCAGCAACTCTTTACGCTCACATCGGACCAAATTGTGGATCGCAATCAAACGTGCTATTATCCTAATATAATTGCTAACAGGTCAGTCTTCTTTCCATCGATTTTGAAATCTATTTATCCTCAGGAAAGGAATAAATTAGTGTTTGAAGTATTTCCATGTGCTACCTTACCTGCCTACCTACTGATACCTACCTACCTACCACCTACTGACCGCTTTCCTATCCCCTTACCACTACCACTGCATTAATTTTATGATAATATAACAACCACCTACCCACTGCCTACAAACCACCTACCCACCGCTTACCCGATGCCTTCTAATAACCTGCGTATTGACAACCTGCCCACCACCTACCCACTGCCTACTAACCACCTACCCACCGCTTACCCAATGCCTTCTAATTACCTGCTTATTGACAACCTGCCCACCACCTACCCACTGCCTACTAACCACCTACCCACCGTTTACCCAATGCCTTCTAATTACCTGCTTATTGACAACCTGCCCACCCCCTACCCACTGCCTACTAACCACCTACCCACCGCTTACCCAATGCCTTCTAATTACCTGCTTATTGACAACCTGCCCACCACCTTCCCACTGCCTACTAACCACCTACCCACCGCTTACACAATGCCTTCTAATTACCTGCTTATTGACAACCTGCCCACCACCTACCCACTGCCTACTAACCACCTACCCACTGCTTACCTAATGCTTTCTAATTACCTGCTTATTGACAACCTGCCCACCACCTACCCTCTGCTTACTAACCACCTACCCACCGCTTACCCAATGCCTTCTAATTACCTGCTTACTAACAACCTGCCCACCACCTTCCCACTGCCTACTAACCACCTACCCACCGCTTACACAATGCCTTCTAATTACCTGCTTACTAACAACCTGCCCACCACCTACCCACTGCTTACTAACCACCTACCCACCGCTTACCCAATGCCTTCTAATTACCTGCTTACTAACAACCTGCCCACCACCTTCCCACTCCCTACTAACCACCTACCCACCGCTTACCCAATGCCTGCTAATTACCTGCTTATTGACAACCTGCCCACCACCTACCCACTGCCTACTAACCACCTACCCACCGCTTACCCAATGCCTTCTAATTACCTGCTTATTGACAACCTGCCCACCACCTTCCCACTGCCTACTAACCACCTACCCACCGCTTACCCAATGCCTTCTAATTACCTGCTTATTGACAACCTGCCCACCACCTACCCACTGCTTACTAACCACCTACCCACCGCTTACCCAATACCTTCTAATTACCTGCTTACTAACAACCTGCCCACCACCTTCCCACTGCCTACTAACCACCTACCCACCGCTTACACAATGCCTTCTAATTACCTGCTTACTAACAACCTGCCCACCACCTACCCACTGCCTACTAACCACCAACCCACCGCTTACCCAATGCCTTTTAATTACCTGCTTATTGACAACCTGCCCACCACCTTCTCACTTCTGACTAACTGCTTATCTACTGCATGCAGCCTACCCACTTTATGCCTACCCAATGCCTACTTAATGCCTGCATCCTGCCTACAAGAGCTACTACCCTCCTTCAGATATCTTGAGAATTTATGATCTAAATTTGAGATAATCTCATGCTAACGACACTTTCAAATCGTTAAAGAGTGAATGGGTAAATGTGCATTTGATAAATGAAATGAAAAATCCTAAGATTATTTTTATTACTTTTTGTTATCTTCAGGTGGTTGGCTGTGCGCTTGGAGTTTATTGGTAACGTGATTGTGCTGTTTGCTGCACTCTTCGCTGTGATTGGTCGAGAGTCATTGAGCGCTGGTGTGGTCGGACTCTCTATAACATACGCCCTAAATGTAAGTCAGCAGTCAAACCTTTATAACTTCATATAGTTTTTGTATTTCTAACTTTTGATTTGTTGATTTTGGATTACATGAAACAATGAGAATTCTTTCACAATCAAGAATTATCCTCCGGTGTTTTGGAAAGAAATGTGCATTTAAATCGGTGGGAAAACATCACAAGGCAGGAAAATTATGTAATTTTCCTTTTACTCTGTATGTATTAAAATTCATAGGAACTCTTAATTGAATGGTCTGAATTACTACAGAGATAAAGATTAACATTGTTAGGCGTTTGTAATATTCTGGATACATTATGTCTTCTAGGTGACAGGTACTAGGAATGTTATGGTGCGCAAAACTACAGAATTGAAGTCCAACATTAGTTGATTATTTCTTTGTAATTGTGTATTTATTATCTATTTCAAATGATGGTAACTCCGAATGTAAAGGTGCGCATCACTAACTGAAATAGAGACCAATATTTTTAGTTGGTTATACTGCGTAATGTTCTTGATATGTGATGTATTTCAAGTTACAACTACTCAGAAAAGGTTCAACATGGCTACAGAGATGGAAACAGACATTGTTAGTCGATGATTTTGGTAATATTCTCTCTGTATTTTAGATAACTGCTACTCTGAATATGATGGTGCGCATGACTACTGAGATGGAGACCAACATTGTGGCGGTGGAGAGAGTGAAGGAGTATTCAGAGACACCTACTGAGGTGAGTTATTTTCATCTACAAATTGATATTATAACCTATATTAGATACTATACGGTCTATACCACATACTCATATTGAATAGCAAATAGTATCTTATTGTACAAGCAGGGTATCGTAGTGTATTGTTGATATGTATGTATGAACTAGAGTACCCAGCAATCCATGGCCTAACCCTAGGTCACTGGGAACTTCCTCACATGCCCCAACCAGAATTGGAATCTGGGCAGTGGTGGGGGACAGCAACCAACCACTGGCAATGCTTTAGACCATTTGGCCATCGGGGCAGGCGGCAAGTTATAAATGATTTCTACTTGCCCAGTAGCTAATATTACTTCTCATGGCAAGTGGGCAAGCACCTATGTTGGTGCCTGTCCTCCTGTTGGCTTTGCATCCCTGGTCTCATTCTTTACGATACCAGATCATCTAATGATGGGAAGAAAACTGCGCTCACAAAAAAGGTGTATCACCCATGTCTGGTGTGTGCACTAAGAGCCAATAGATGATCTTCTATCCAGCTCTTTCATCACCACCAGAGTCACTTATCACCATCACTAGTGGTCTCAGCCCATGGTGCATTAACATAAGGGCTGAAAGAAATAAACACATAGAATATAATTGGTATTTCAATCAAATTAAGTATTTGCTAAATAGTTTGAACAAAAAAGTGCCCTTTAACTCATTTGAGTTGTAAGTATATATGGGGTCTGACAAAATTGATCACAACTATCCTAAAAAGACTAATATTTGAGAAAATACTTAGAGAAAGATTGTTGAACTAAACAACAGAAATAACTTGCTACATAGATATTAATCAGTATCCCAGATTTATGTATAAGGGGTTTATTCTATTTGTGGGGAGTTTGTTTTAATTGTGAAGTAGATCTACATAATTGTCTAAGCAAAATTAATGAAAAGTCACAATTATCAGTAAGAAATTTTAAATTGCAGAGGGGCGTTCTTCAAATCTTTGAACCCTTTCTGTACCAACAACTGTAAGAATCCCATGTGTTACTTTGCAGGCTGCCTGGGAGATTGAAGAAAAGAAGCCTGCCGCAGATTGGCCTCAGGAAGGCAAGATGAAGTTTGAGAACTTCAGCGTACGCTACCGCGAGGGTTTGGATCTGGTGCTCAGAGGCATTTCCTGTGATATCAAGGGGGGCGAGAAGGTATGTAGAATGCTAGATGTTACTTTTGAAAATAATGGTGGAATAACACATATATGTGCAAACAATTTGAAGGAAAGAGTGAAAGAGTGTTGGGATAAATCAAAATTGTTCTTCAAATATTTTCCTATAAATGCTCCAGTCACAAATATATTAGCTTAGTAGTCAGCACATTTCTAAATATACATGCAAACATGGGTTCAAGCATGCAATAATTTTCTATGATAAATCAAGCGGAAGGGATAATTTACTAAGATAAAAGGCAGGACTATTTTGCCACATTTCATTTCTCCTAAGGATACAGGGGTACACAATCAAACTCAAATATGTGCCTCGTGTACTCATTCAGTGCTCCTTGACAAGTGTCATCAGGAGAACCAATATGTGCCAAACAAGTCCAGCAAGGTTTCTCAGTATTTTCCTATCAATAGTCAAAGATAGTGCTTCTACTGCACTTTCAAAGAAAGACATAAGCATTAATTTGAAACATTTTCTGTAAAGAAATTTGATCAGAAAATTTGTTTCAATACTTTTGAAGACATAACCATGTATTTGAAATACTTTCGCATATTAAAAGTTTTAATAGGTGAATTTAATTAGAATGTTAGAATTGTTTCCAAAAATCAATATGACAATTATTCAATGAAGACGCATTTTAATTTAATTTTCAGATAGGTATTGTTGGCAGGACAGGTGCGGGAAAGTCCTCTCTGACGATGGCTCTATTCCGTATCATCGAGGCAGCAGAGGGCGCTATAACCATAGATGGCGTGAAAATCTCAGACATAGGTCTCCACGATCTGAGGTCCAAACTCACCATCATACCTCAGGTAAGATGTCAACACAACCTAGTTTCTTCGGCCTTGACAGTACAGTAAGGTCACTTAACCCTTATGCTGCTGGTGGCTAATTTGGCCAATACAAAATGATGCAAAAAAATTTGAAAAATGACTGAAACCCTGGCTTATGGGACCTCATCTGAGAGTGCTGAGCAAGAGCTATCTAATGAATACCAACATGACAGGATTTAGATGGTTATCTAAAATCTTTGCATTCTTGTGCTTAGGACGAAAGTCGCCTTAGCATTAGAAAGATTAAGGTATCTGTAGGCAGCTGGTCTTATAGTTTGGGTTTAGTAGGATTAACATTGCTTTCAAACAGCTAAGGTGTCATACTGTGAGTAATATTGGAACCAGAGAGAATTATTGTTGGCAGTTCATTTTACAGATACTAAGTCTTAATCTTCAATATAGAAATAATGAGAATGTCACCCTATACTCTTGGCTTCTACATTTCATTGTCAATTAATGAATGAAAATTTAACTGCTCTTAAATTTTGATGTTCTATAAGCTAAGCATGTTGGCCTTATATTTTCTTGATTAAGCCTTATTTATATTTTCTTTGCTCATAAAAAAGTCAATATAGTGATAAATGTCATTTTATTATTTTTTGCATAACTTTCATTAATACTATCCTTCTTTTAGAATCATTTTAAATCATTTTATGTTACTTTATTTCTTATACATGATATTTTGTTATACTAAATACTTGTGTTTCAGGATCCAGTAGTACTATACAAAATATTTATTGTGTTTCAGTGTCCATTTTTATTATACAAAATATGTATTGTGTTTGAGAATCCAGGATTATTATACAAAATATTTGTTTTGTTCTAGGATCCAGTATTATTTTCTGGAAGTCTGCGTATGAACCTCGATCCATTTGATGCATACAGTGATGAAGATATCTACAGAGCTGTTCAAAATGCACATCTCCAGGGCTTTCTCAATACCTTGGAAGGAGGCCTGGAATTTGAGGTCTCAGAAGCTGGAGGCAATCTCAGGTAAGTCTTGGGTGTTTTGAGAATTCTATTTACTAATTGGACATCCATCAATACTTTGGGTTAAGAGTATGGTTTGAGGTCTCACAAGCTGAAAGAAATCTCAGGTAAGTCTTGGAGTTTTGAGAATACTCTTTGCTTATTAAAAATCCATTAAAACTTTGGTTTAAGAGAGTATGGTTTGAGTTATCAGAAGCTGGAGGAAATCTCAGGTTAGTTGTGGAGTTTTGAGAATAGTCTTAACCAATTAAAAATCCATCGATAATTTGGGTTAAAGAGTATGCATTGAGTAATCAGAAACTGGAGAAAACTTGGGGAAGTCCTGAGAGTTTTTGGGATATTTATCTCCTATTGCTTTATCATTACCTTGGTAAGGGGCTCTATTTGATGTGCCTGTACTGAAAAGTAAATGAGTGTAATATCAGTGTTTCGCCGAGGCAGTTGGTTGGCCTGCACTTTCAAATAAACAAAATAAACTTGTGTAATTTCAGTGTTGGTCAGAGACAGTTGGTGTTCCTTCATACTTTATTATAAATGTGTGTAATTCCAGTGTTGGTTAGAGACAGTTGGTGTTCCTTCATACTTTATAATAAACTTGTGTAATTTCAGTGTTGTTTAGAGACAGTTGGTGTTCCTTCATACTTTATAATAAACTTGTGTAATTTCAGTGTTGGTCAGAGACAGCTGGTGTGCCTTGCCCGCGCCCTGCTCAGGAAGACCAAGATCCTGATTCTTGACGAGGCCACGGCGGCCGTGGACCTGGAGACAGATGACCTCATCCAGGGCACCATCAGGGTGCAGTTTGAGGAGTGCACAGTTCTCACAATCGCCCACAGACTCAACACAATCATGGACTACACAAGGTGAGAAATGAGAGATAATTGGGATTTCTTTAAAAATTATGATTGATATTTCCACCATAGTATGGTTAACTCTTGACTAGCCAGTTGAAATTGATGGAAGAAACTGGAGTGCCTGGCAAAAATGACCGCCAAAACCCAAGTCACTGGCAACTTTCTCACATGACCTGGCTGGGATTCGAACCCTGGGAGTTCTGAGAGGTAGCAAACAGTCAGTGGTAATGCATTAGACTGCTTAACAATCAAGGCCGGCCAAAAATGAGAAGGAAAAATGGTTAGATGTGATAATAGCAACATGGTCTGCAACTTAAGATAGAAGATAGACATTTAATACTCTAGTTGTTAGTGGCATTTCTCCTTCTAAATAAACAAATATACTTTCTCCACGTTTGACCTTTGTCGCCGTCTTGTGTGATCAGGTTTCCTCTTGACTATTTCAGGATCATGGTTCTCGACGCTGGACGCATCAAAGAGATGGATTCTCCTCAGACGCTCATGGCTGACAGGAACAGCGTCTTCTACAGCATGGCTAAAGACGCAGGACTCACAGATTGAGGGACACATACTGGCTGACAGATACAACCAACCCTTTCATGCCTGGTGATCTCAGGAAATGTTGTCTGCTCTCAGCAAACCTTTAAAAAAACTCTGGAATTCTACAAAAATTCATGAAATATTTGAAGGAGAGTTGTAGGTTGGCTTCTTATGAAAATTTCATCTTGAAACATGTTCCAAAATTTGCTTTGGTCTGGTTATTGTTACCAGGTCAACCAAATCATGCCTAGAGTTTCCTAGATCTGCAACTAGACTGGACTATGCTGAGTCGAACAATGAATATTGTCTGTGTTGTCCTTAATCAACCTGTTTTGGTTTTACTCTCAATCATAAATCTCATTCTCATGCATACAATGAACTGCTCCTTGTAAAACTCTGAAATTTAAATTGATTGATATTAGTTATAACGTTATCTGTATTTATCGTATTGTATCTTTATTATCAGTGCTTACTTGCACAAAGATACAAATACAAATATCTTTCATTCAGATAACAATTATGATAGGTATAACGTATAAGTAACACAAAAATACATTGAAGTTGGATCATCATACAAAAGTGGTATTTGCTGCTATAAAGAACATTTACTACTATCACCATGTGGTGCCTGACTTTTCCCGTCCAATGACTACACTGGTTCTACTATGTAAGGTTGTTTAAAATGACAAGTTGATTCCCCAAACATAGAAATGTTGATATTAAATATTAGAGTTACTCAATTTTACTCAATGTGCAATGTTTTTATAAAGAACTCAAGCTTTACATTTAAAACTTTCAAAGATAAAACTAGGAGTTACAGGGTAAATTTACTTCTCAGGTTTACATGATATATTTGTACAGTTTTTTAAAGTTTGTATAGATGTTTTTAGTATATAGGTGTTTATATAAGTACCAGTATTATACTTAGATTAGCATTTACATAACTCATGTATTTTTTTACTGATTTGTATGTAGGTTAATACTCTTTCTCATCCTGCATTACTTGGAAACACAACTGTCCTTGTTATTATTGTCTTATTGATATTGTACAGAAGAGATCATTAACCCACTGCCCTCATGGTCTAGTAAGCAGTTCATGCCACTAGTTGTTAGTATGTCCTGACTATTTTGGTGATAACTTGTGGCCGCATTGCATTTTTGCAAAATATTAAAAATAAAATGTTGATTAAAACCTAACACGTGGGCCTAGTCATATATAGTCTGTAATTATTTAGTTATTTCCAAAAGTCTTGTTTAGGAGACCTCTTGGCATGAACGGGTCAGGTGTGCAAATACAGGTAAACCTGCATATCAGATCACCTATTAACGAAGACCACCTGTCACCTGTTTTAAGACCATTGGCAGGGTTGTATATAAACCTCTTAAAGCTGACGTGCAATGCTATATTCAATTTCCTATTGGCAGGTCAGCTTTGGGGTTAACAGTTCCTTGTGTTTCAGTAAGGGCCAGTTTTTCCCTTATTTTCATCCTTAACATAGGCTGTGTGAATAGAATGAAAGGAACAATGACTCATCAAGAATTCCTAACTTTAAGACGTTTTATGAAACCGTGACTAGATCTTAAAGAGCCCAACTAAAATGCATCATCTTTCACCTTTGAGTGATGACCACCTCTTCACAAAGACCTCTTTTGAGTCATATTTTCTCATTTTATGAATAGGGTTGGCTGTATTTACCATATGGGAATGAAATACAAAAAATGTGTTGAGGGAATTATTTTTATGTAACTGCTTTTAACCAAAATGTTAACAAATGAAAAACATTTGTATTTTAATGATTAATATTTCTTTTTATGAAAAAGGTCTCTGATAGATTGATATGTAATGAATGATTTAATGATTGGCATTTATTCTCTCCAAATTTGCCAGTGTTCAGATGTTATCTCATTCCATAGCATAGAAACTATATAGTAAAATGAGTCAAACTTGCAATTTATTGCCAGTGGCATTTGGTAAAGTATCTACCTTTTTTCTAAGAGATTTTATGAAAGTAGTTGTAGAGTGAATTTAAATTTTTACTATAAAATGATTGCCTTTTACTGTTGTCTTTACTGAGTATTTTTACAATTTAAAAGGAATGAAATGTATCTTTTGCCTGGGCATAGAAACAACTGCACACCAGAGATGTCATAGCTGCAGGTATAGCCTTATCAAGCACCTATGTGGGTCTGATGTGGGTCTGATGTATGTGTGCCTTATTAGGTTGACCAGGCCGCTGGAGATTTAATCAACCAGTGGCTGGGTGACAACTGGTGCAGGAATTGAATGTCTATACTGTATCTATTGTGTTGATTTTATAGTTGAAGCCAAATCCTATTATTGGGACCATAGCTTTTAGTATTGATACTATCTCTGTAAAGTATGATGTGTAGGTATACTGCTGTCAATTGGGTGATTTTATGTATGAATAAATATGTAGGGAAGGAGTTTTGTTATTACTTTTATTATTCTATCACAATTTCAGGAATGATCTCTGTCTTGGTGATGGCCTAGACATTCACAATAGATCTGATTTTGAGGAAAAGGGTGTAGGCGTTAACATTGATAAAAAATTCAAAAAGGCCCTATATTCACACACTTACCTCATAAGCCACATTTAGGTGGATTATTTGGTTGATTTGTGGATACAGGTTCATTTTGGGATTTTTTACATATGCTAAAACCAACACCTTATACCTCATAATCAGATCAATTGTGACTCTCTAGGCCATCACTGAGCAATTTTTACCCCGTGCTTCTTGCCTTTCGCTGGGATTTTTTCTGGTGTATTTCTCATGAGAGGACCATTTATGCAATACATATATATACTATGTATATGCTAAATTGTCAAATAAAAGCAGGTGAGAAGAAATATTCACTCGAAAGCTACCTACACACAAACCAAGTTAATGGCGTGGATTTCTAAAATATCACTTTCCGATTTGTAGCTGGAACATACTCGTAGTCTGACATGTATGTGAATATCTTCCTCATTAGGTAATATTATGAGAAATTTTTGACAAAACTTTTAAATTGCTGTATAATATTTTAGCTCTTAGCTTGTGATCAGAAAAAGTCTGACAAGTGAAAGCTAGATCCAGCGCAGTAAGCACAGGAACTTGCCTTATGCATAGTTGGTTAACCAGTAACATCGGACATTCCACTAGGCGAGGGGCATGAAGAGTTGTTGACTTGGTTTCCTGTATCTCATTGGCTTAGCCTGTTGGCCATCTTCAGAGCAGTGGTCAAAGGCAGCCGTTTAGTTTTTCCCTGTTGAACTTACCTATCTTTGGTCCTGGTTCCCCAAGCGGGTTGGCCTGGTCGCTATATAAATGTGCGGTGTTGTGGAGGGCTGTCCATGGTCCTTCTGTAACTGAAAGATCCCTTGGAACTATTCGTGAAGAGACGGGAATTTCCTCCCAGTTCTGGGTCTCTATCTCGTCGCAATATGACCTAGGCTGTTGAAAGGGACGTAAAACCAAATTCCTTCCTGCCTTCCTATATTTTGTCCCTTCTTTGGTTAAATGCTAAATGGCACCATGAAATCAGTTTGGAAATGCATCTCAAACTTTTAAGTATTTGAAGAAGTATTGTATTGTTGGTTGGTGACTTGTAAACATTTCTCCCTTAAATGACTTGGAAGGATATCCTACAGTATGGCATAGAGCTAGCTCCTAAATGATGGAACCTTTTTAATGAAGTAGCGTGATTTCTTTCTTCTATGTTTCAGAACTAATCTATTGGTATATGGAAATGCCCACATGTCTTCAATCTCTTTCTATCATTGTAAAACAAGCATATGTGATTGTACGTTTATGTATCAACCTTTGTTCCCACCTGTCTGTTTTGACACCCCGCCCAGTCAGATAGGAATGGATATTGCGTTGGTTGTGGAAAGTCAATAGGTACAATCTATTTGCATCTGGGCCATTGGGGTGCAAACATGGTCTCACAACTCAACACAACCATTTTAAATGAAGAGGAAATGGTTATACCCCCCCCCCCCCCCAAAAAAAAAAATAAATGGCATATTTCAAATACTTCTTAAACTATTACTTTATTTTCAAATTATTCTCATATGTTTCAGGCCATTTGTTCATCCCGGATGGAAATGTTTTTTCTGTACAAGAAGGATCGTGTAGATTCCTTTATTTGTGCAATGCGTACAATATAGACTGTCTTGCAAGCGTCATATCATTAATAGCATGCCAATAGCCATGCCCAATTGTTTCATAACCAGGTAACTAATAATTGAATTTCGTAATTTTCAAGAACAAATATTTAATGATATTCATTTGCCTTACCATTGCATCTTCAGGATCTTAATAGAAGTCATAATTACTTTCATGAGGAAGTATACAAAACCTTCAAGAGGAGTATTTCCTTCATAAGATAACTTTATTCTAGATTAATCTTATCAAGACCCTGCACTGGATTTGCCCAATTAAGAAGCTGAATCAATCGGCTGTAGATATAACAAGGAGATTCGATTGAAGGTGTGGAATGTTTTACTTAGCTGTAAAATACTTTTCTATCAGTATCAAGCAAGATACCCATTTAAGAAAAAAGTTCTCATAGGCCATTCCCAAAAAGCGTTGAAAATGGATTAGGTTCCATATTTGCGTACGCAACACAAGGTTTAGTGTAGCCTGGTTCTCAGTAAGGTATAATGCCAAAACTATACTAGATGGTAAGCTGGTTTGATGTCTTTATCAAACTATAGATGGCCGCAGCACAGTTTTCCAGGGCTGCGGTTTGAAACTCTTCTGTTATCAAAAACAGCTCCTGTGGGTTCCACTTGAGGATTAGTACAGAGCGAAACTTGACCTGAAATCAAGCCAGGGTAAACCAGACCCAGAAAGACTCAATTCTAGAAGGGAAAGAGTGCATTGAGCATGTAATATTTTGATGGAAAACGCGAAGTTGTGCGGAGAAAGGCGCCCGCGACCGCATGTCAATGGCTGTTATAGTTGTATCTCACTACACTCTATTGATAACTTGAACAATTGAGCTTTTGTTGTAGTTAGATATTGATCCCATGATATGTTGTGTGCTTTATGCACGAGTCCACCCAGCTGAACGGCACCTTCCCACCCCGCCCCCCTCCCCCTGATTGTTGGCGCTTAACAGCTTAAAGGAACTGGCACCAGTCTATTCAATCTATTCAACACAAGACTGAAAGGACTGGCACTATAGTCTATAGTCCATCCACTGAATTCCTACACGCGGTGGCCGGCGAAGCACGCCACTATATACAAAGAGTTCTCCAATAAACACGGCCAGTAGCAACATAAACATACGCAACGACACTAGCGACGGCAAATCTACAGCATTTTATTGACAGCCAATCATAATAAAATCATTCTAAGCGTGATAAAATACATTGGACATTTTTTTAAAAAGTACCAGACGATGACGTCACTGAATCACTTCGCATAACCACTCGCTGCGGTCACCGAACAACATAGATGTATCCCAACACTTCGTCAAGAAAAATTCCGAAAAATAACACGCCCATGACCAACATATAGGGCGCCCAAACACTAACGACGCCAAGGATTCAACATTCCACTGACAGACGATAATAATAGAATGCTTAGAAGTGTGTAATAAACGCACTGTCGGGTTATTTGTGTGGTAACGTGATCACTCGGAGTCCCCTTGCTTCTCCAAGTATCTATACTGGTAATGTGTCTGCGCTATTTTCATAGTTGGTATAGCTGTCAAGACAGCCACAATCGGAGAATTGGGCGCACGAACGTCCAGAGTGACGACAGACGTATAGCTAGGCCATTCTAGGCGTATGCCATTGTTGTTTTCCTATTGAATAGACATTTCCTCGGCTTAGTCACAAGACAGAAAATGGTGCACCTCATCTCATAACAGAAAGTTAGTTTGTATAATTCGCTTGTCAGGCAACCTGGATCCTCCTCATAAACGCGAGCCTGCCCCCGTCGCGGAGCAGTCGTTTGTATTGCGCTCGCGCCCCCTTTACACATGTATCGCAGTCGCCTTGCATTTCGGGTTAGTGTAATTTTGTTATTCTAATTTTCTCAACTTTTTAATACTGGCTTTCAACAATTAAGCCTAGTATGGGGAAAAGTTATAATACACAAAATTTCGATCAAAGCTGGCAAAATGGTCAAATAACAAACCCAAACAATAACAGGCCTGACAATGTACCAAAGGTACCAGTAAGGTAGGTCTATTTAAAGGGATCCATCACCCTCGTTTGTCCCATCCCAATCCGAGATGCTTAAAAGTGAGTGGTATTTGACATATCGTACGTTTTGAGCCATTGTTCTCTATGTTGTCCTGGCACCCTGAAGACCCTTGGGTAAATGTTCAGCGTAAATAAAGTTTATTGTCCAATCGAGATAAAATAAACACAGTTTATGGATACAGTTAAACAAATACAATTCTGGCCAGCCATCCGTCTTAATTTGGACTAAAACACTTTACGCAATACAGTTACAGTTACCAATAATGTTTGTAGATACAAGAGTATTGGCGAAGCCCCTAACAATGTTGAGAGAGCCAGGGACGGAGAGACAAAATAAATAGGAGAATAATTAAGGGTCATAGGTGGCTTTGTAAATGTTCCTTCTGAGATGAATCGTATTAAACCGCAAGCTGCTGTAGCAATCAGGGCCTCATCCTGGAATGTGCACCTTATTTTTAAAATATAATTTGAATTGTTAAAAGCTTGATTTTACTCTCTTGGACAATGATGACAAAGGCAATCTGATGGGTCACTGTGTAAATATTACACCTTAAAGTGAAATGAGTTTCATCTTCTCCATCCTTATCCCAAAATATGTTATTCCTTATTATTATATATATTTGATGGAAGGCAGTCGCCTAAGGCACATGTTACACATGTACTTAGACCCCTCAGAGGTTAGGATGTGGATACAGTGATACTTCCTTGGGGTTGTTTAACTTCAGATCGCAGAACCTTCACTTAATCACACACACCACAGTTTCCTTGAAATCTGTCTATCACATATAATGATTGAATGGCGGGCATATCAAATACACCAGTTTCCTCGGAATCTGTCTATCACATATAATGGTTGACTAGCAGGCATATCACATACACCCCAGTTTCCCTTGAATCTATCACATATAACATGGAATAGCGGGCACATGGATCACATACACCACATTTTCCTTGGAATCTGTGTATCACATAAAATGGTTGAATAGAGTATTCCCCTATGAGCAGTTAATCCCTAGTAGGTATTTACACACGGTGGTGTATTGGAGGATGGCCCCGGCGACGACGAAGCAGTGCCAGATGGCGTGAGCGAAAGGCAGGCGACCATCACACTTGAAGAAGACACCTCCCACAACGAAGACTAGAACACTCGCTACGATCTCGGATAGGCCTGCCATCTCCTCCTGCAATAGACACGGTATGACCAAAAACAGAATGCATATAAGTGTTTTAATCCAGTTTTTCGCTGACCGATTCTATTAAACCCAATTATGACTAGAGATACCGTTAGTATCTGGTTGCATGAAACATATTATGGTTTCCTTTTATTTTTATCATTACGATTAAGATTATCTTTGATATTAAACGGGACATCTTTAAAGCGACGCGAATTATCCTATGACTTTTTCGTTTACTAGTTCTATATTAACCCAATCATACTTACAGATTGGGCGATGTTGCATAAACGATGGGGAGGTTTCCCTTAATCTGTATACTTAAGGTGCACCTTAAGGACATACAGGACAATTCGCTCAAGTCACGGATTTCCACGAAATTTGGTACAGAGATTCCTCGGACCACCCTCTCTCGAAATCCTGAAAATTTAAGGGATGAGGTGTTTCATTCTCCCCCAACAGGGCGCCCCCTTCAGGGCAATTTAGACAACTGTTCAAAATTCACAGATTTTCGTGTAGTAATTACAGAGAAGTAAAATGACAAAAAAAAACGATAATGCTGTACAAATATTCTTTAGTATATATATATTTCATTCTCAGTTCCAAAAATATGGTTCCATTGTTTTGTTGTCAATTTAGGGGGCGCTACTCTGGCAAGTTCACCCATGGTACCTCTGTATTGTGGGAAATTGGTGAAGTTATAGAAAAAATCTCCACATTCAGATTTTTCTTAAACTTGCTGTAATTGTTCTTTGGACCAAGCATTTTCATAAAACAAATTTAAAAATGGGGCTCAACCGTCTTGTTTCCAAGCTAGGGGGCGCCACATAACCAACATTTCATACAGAACTCTTCAATATTGCAGGCAGTTGGTGAAGCTATAGAAAAAAATCCCCACATTCAGATTTTTCTTATACTTGCTGTAATTGTTCTTTGGACCATGTATTTTCATAAAACAAATAAAGAAATGGGGGTCAACCGTCTTGTTTCCAAGCTAGGGGGCGCCACATAACCAACACTTCATACAGAACTCTTCAATATTGCAGGGAGTTGGTGAAGCTATAGAAAAAATCTCCACATTCAGATTTTTCTTAAACTTGCTGTAATTGTTCTTTGGACCATGTATTTTAAATAAAACAAATTAAAAAATGGCGTCAACCGTCTTGTTTCCAAGCTAGGGGGCGCCACATTACCAACATTTCATACAGAACTCTTCAATATTGCTGGAAGTTGGTGAAACTATAGAAAAAATCTCCACATTCAGATTTTTCTTAAACTTGTTGAACCTGTTCTTAGGACCATATAAACTCATAAAACAATCTAAAAACTGGGGGTCAATCATTTTGTTTTCAAGCTAGGGGGCGCCACATTACCGGCATTTCATACAGAACACTTAAATATTGCAGGAAGTTGGGGAGGTTATAAAAAAATCTCCACATTCAGATTTTTCTTAAACTTGCTGAAATTGTTCTTAGAACCATATATTTTTGTAAAACAATCTAAAAACTGGGGGTCAACCGTTTTGTTTTCAAGCTAGGGGGCGCCACATTACCGGCATTTCATACAGAACACTTAAATAATGCAGTAAGTTGTTGAGGCTATAAGAAAAATCTCCACATTCAGAAAATGTTGAAATTTTCTTAGGAAAAAAATAGGGTCAACCGCCTTGTTTTTAAGCTAGGGGGCGCCATATTACCGTCAATTCATGCAGAATATAAAGTAAGGATTTATATTTTCAGTTATGAACGTATCTTCAGCTGTTGGAATTGTCTTTTGTGAAGTGTTTTGCTTAGCTCTAATATCACAATCACCAATATCACACATACCCCCCCCCCCCCCAACCCGCCCCACCCCTCCCTCCCCAAATCAGAGGTTCTATAGACAGTGCGAGTCTCGCGGCTTGTAACTTGAATAACCACACCCCTTGTAAATTAACATCCCACTGGCTGAAAAACACGCTACCACTTTCATCATGAGAACAGACTACAGAGACCTGATCCCCGTAACCCTTCTTGATTCCCCCCTGCACTAGCCACCCCCCCCCCCCCCCCCCGAGTTGAGACAGGATATATATATATATATATATATATATATATATATATATATATATATATATATATATATATATATATATATATATATATATATATATATATATATATGCATATATATTCATTATCAGTATCACTGTTATGTCATTATCATTTTATATTTAATATTATTTTCATCATTATTATTATCATTATTATTACTATTTTTATTATTATTATCATTATAATCATCATTAGTAGTACTTGTTATCCAGGGAATTAAAAAGTGATTTGGGTCTGCCACTATCTCGTACATACGCTGGTTATCGAAATTTAAAAATACCACCTAGAGCACCGATTTCATCCCAAAAAAGCAACCTTATTTTCGAAAAACGCTGACTTTTTCCAGTAAAAAAAACACCCCTTCTTTCATCAAGACACTGACATTAGATGAACGGGAACACGCATTTTTTACTTTTGATGTTAAAATTCTCTGCCTGTTTAGCGGCAGCAGACTCGGAAGTCCAGTCACTTCAGTAGTCATTCGGCGTCAGAACCGCGGATACTACGTGGATTGTAATAGGATTTACACTACTCAAATTCGTACCTGGGTACAAAAACATACCCTTCTTTTACAAAGCGAGGACATGCGGGGGTCTCAAAAATGACCCTTCTTCTGCGAAATACGTAACTGGGGTGCGCCCCCCCCCCCCCTCTGTGCCTGACTGCTACATCGAAGGAACGCGCGCGCCACTGTCTAAAATGTGCCTCCACCGCGCGCGTGAAGAGCGGCTATAATGACGCAATGCATAGTCATTAGAGGTCGCTCCGTTCGTATGTCCGCACTCCTCTTAACGTTAATTTTGGGTAGGAAATACTTCAAACATATATGTGATTTTCACTTTAAGAACTCTGAATTTGCCCATCCTGCGGCACATATGCGGATAAATTTTGAAAACCCATTGCCATAATGGCATATGCACCACCGTATGAATGGCGTATAAGGGAGGCCAGAAGTAAAGGTTTGAAGTGCTGATAGGAGAAAAGTACATAGGATGGCGTGATATTTTCTACATCACATCAGATTTCTTTAGTGGTATATAAAGCTGTGACATCAGAAAGGGAACAGGGGAAAACCTTACCGTTGAGAAAAATGCAGCTGACGGGCACACACCAATCACAATATAGAGGAAACTCTCCAAAGATTTATATCTGAAAAACCCAACACACGCGCACGTTAAAACCATATGCAACAAAAATAAAAACACAATGGAGCAAAACTAATTTTAAAGTGTAAAGTCTGAGAAATGTTTGAGGAGTAGCACAGTTGGAATTGAAGCTTGCTGAATACACAGAGGCGAGGTGTAATTCAAAACATGAATCCACTGCTGATTATGCCCTCTGAAATTGTGGATATGTTCATGAATATACTAACCTCTGCATTAATCCAAACTTTTACGGAAAGAAGGAATTCGTCTTTACGTCGCTTTCAACAACTGTCGCGAGGGACAGAACCCTGCGTATCCCCCCTAACATATATAGACTAATACACAACCCCATGTATATACATAGATATGTTCAAGGATGACAAGGCTCCAATGACTCACTTTTCATGGAAGGTAAACTGGTACGTAATCCCTGCTCCCGCCATGACCCACACCAGCCAGACCATGAAATAATTTAATGCACCCATATGCAAGGGTTTAAGTATCAACCTGAAATAAATAAATATAAAATACACTTGTATACTTTAACAGGCGTTATGACTGAAGCTGGATTTACCCATCCGCATGCATGTAAGGGGTTTTATTTTGGCGTTGTCTTTCTATCCAAGGCATGCTTAGTATAAAACTGTTAATCAGACACCAAACTAGTAACCAGCCAGGATATCTTAGTGATTTCACACCTGATTCGTAGTAGTTTTCATATGATTCACATATTTAGGCGAAACGTTTCAAATGTAACTTTAAACATGTTATCAAGACTTGTAGCATACAACTACATATTTCTAATTTGATTTCCTAGTCTTTTACTTGTCTGGATAATGTGGGTATTTCAACTACTTCTCAAAAGATTACTCCTCTTTCTGTGCGAGTTAGACTGATAGGCTTTCGCATTGTCAAAGCAAAAACAGAGAACTTCTTCTCACGCGCGGGGAAGTGACTGGTATACCAAGCATCATGATCTTCATGTCCTCAAGTTTCGAAATTTACAATATCATCACTTGATTCAAGAAAGTTAATTTAAATTATTGGAGGAACTTGTTAAAAGCGTTTTTGGTTTTTAACAATGATTTAAGACATGTAAGGCAAGCTATTTACTTACCATGGCGTATATGATGATGCTATGAAAATATAAATGGAAGACCTCTTTTAATGATCTGAAATAACAGAACATGCACAGTATGGCATGCTGAGGCAAACTCACATTGGCCATAACCATGGTTATGAGAGTTCATAAGTGCAGATTCCACTCATACCTGGTCGTTCCTGGTCATCCAACCAACCTTCCTTTAATGTTACCACTAGGACTAGGACTAAGCTTGGTAATCTTATGACAAAATAAACGCTAAAACTGTTGCCAGAATAATTGTAATTTGCCAATCTTAGACATTTAGATGTAGAATTTTGTTTATTGCAACCTTTTACGGCATATTGTGAAGTCATACTTGTGAGATATAAAGAGTGTATATCATTTTATTATCACATTATTTCTATATCAAATTTGCCTAAATACGCATTAGGCTTAGAGATGGCAGGTACGCTGGACTCAGTTTAGGTAGTGAAGTGTCCTGAGAATTAGGATTGAACCCCTCTCACGTCCTCCACGGGATTGGAATCGTGGATACGCTGACACCGAGAGACATCTTGAGACGTTCCAGCAAAGTACATGGAGATTAATTTTGGTCAGAGTATTGTATCTTGCTGAGGATTCTCACACACATATTGATGGTTTAACAATGATAACACATGCTTAGACCCCTGGCTTGATCGCTATATGAGCATGCGACCCTGTGTGGACAATTTTAGGTGGATCTTAGTTTTTAAGCTTATGTAGGTTCGTAGGAATATGATGGTAATTTTTGCAGACATATTCGGTCTTACCTAGTTTTTGATGAGGAATTCAAAGAAATATGTTTCCAATTTTTTAAACATTTTCACGGCCATGTCAAATGGTTCAAATATGTCTAGTTTCAGCAGAAATTAGCAGCAATAGAAATTCTTGTGTTAAACAGTGATTTTGGGGTAAATTACATTCATCTGATATCATTCATTCTTTATATTGACGTAAGATATGATAAATTGAAGTTCAAAGGTCAATTTAAAGACAAATGTCCAGTTTTATCCTAAAAAGCAGTAGCAACAGAAATCGTTATAGTTCAAAGGTTACTTATATAGTAGACAACATTCCCTCAATAGCATTCCCTATTATTATTTTCATTTAAAGGACGTTTTGACCGTAACAAATGGCGGGAAATATTTCATTGGTCTCTGGTGTCTATCTCCTCCCTATAAGGCGATAGTTTTAGCAAGATACTCTGTTTTCATTCAGCACTAACCTGACTGACTTGTCATGGTTTATAGCTGCAATAAGTCGTGACCTATGGCCGACAAAGAGTAAATTCCAAATTCCAAGGCAAAAAAGCCATGATGAATCAAATTAGGCGAGATCTCACCTGTGTTTGTCTAAGAGGGCGAGAGTGTGGTAGGTAGTGGAGACGGTGAAGAGGATGATAAGGGACGCTCCGTAGATAATGGCAGCCGCATGCTGAGGCATAGTACATGCTATGTGAAGCAACCACAAGCAACCCAGCGCACTGGGCATTATGAGCAACTGAAATAGTCAAATACAATTCTCATGCCAAAATCATGCATTGAATTATAAGAATCAAAGCAAAGAAGCAATTTAAGGACAAAATATGATCCAGGTGTGTCTCCTGAAAAGAACATACAAACATTTTAGAAACGTGCCCACTTTTCATAAATCTCTCTCTCTCTCTCTCTCTCTCTCATATATATATATATATATATATATATATATATATATATATATATATATATATATATATATATATATATATATATATATATATATATATATATACATACATACATACATACATACATACATACATATATATATATATATATTATTAGTTATCCTCCTTGTAAAAAAGGGATACGGCCTGGTATCTGCGTGAAGCCAGCCGTATCGCACGAGGCCGGAGGCCGAGTGCGATACGGCTGGCTGAACGCAGATACCAGGCCGTATCCCTTTTTCACAAGGAGGATAACGAATTTATCATCAGTTTCTTTTTTAAATTAAAAAAATATATATATTTTTTTTTTTAGTTATTTTCAATTTCTTTTTTGTTCAATTTATTTTATTTTATTTATTTATTTTTTTTTAATATTTTCAAATTTTTTAAAAATCTAATTCAATTATTTAAAAAAAATTTTTTTTAATTTTTTATTATTATTTTTGTGTGTCTTGTAATATAACAAAACATCGAGGCTGTGACCTGTAAACTTGAGGTCAACCTAAGTAACCATGGCGAAGGAGGATAAAACATTGAGCCTCGATTTCAAGAGTGAGGATAAAACACTTATCCCCATCCTGAAATTGACAAGTAATGAGAAGCAATGAAATACAGTCCAGTACCTAACAGCAATTGACCAATCAGCTGCGAGTATCAGAGTGAAGCTGATGATAAATATATATATACTAGTCTTTGATGCAGGGAACATATCCCCCTGACCATCCCCTGACCATATACTTTATAAGTCTTCAATTATCTTACCCCGTGTGTGAGTATATTTGCCAGTTGCTCAATATCTGTAGGTTGGTAAGCCTCTCCAGGTTTGGCACGTGCATTCATTAACCTAGAAAGAAAACGAACCTGTCTTGAACCTAATGAAAACGGCTATTCTGATCGTTAAAAGAGGCCTAGTTACTTGCACCCCATATTACCAGACCTGTTTAGAAATCTGTGCTTTGTATTAAATAGGAAATTGATTAAAATGTGTGCCCCATTGACAGAAGCACGTGTGTTGGGTGGACGGGTATTGGTTTACAGAGGAAAGAGATACATAATTAAGGTGAGCAGTCACCAGTATGCCACAAATGAGGAAATGCTCTAGTGGCCTCTTTCCACGGACAGTGATGAATGTAGCATTCTTTCCTTTAATTCTGGTACGTTTTTTCAAACTTTTCAAACTTTCTGAATTTGGTAAAGACGGTGCCTTTAATCTTGAAATATTGCTACATGTATACACTTGACGCACAACCAACTTTCGAATACCGACATATGGTTATTACTTGTATCTTGACATTTGGCTTTCGATTATCGTCACTTATTGTGTCACATTTAGGATAAGAAGTCGTGACCAGGCAGTTGTAAGTGGTAGTGGTGTAGGGAACTACAGTACCTGGCGAAAACCACCACCTAAACCCACGTCACCAGTGACTTCCTAACATGCCCGACTGGGTTCCGAGCCCAAGCAGTGGTGTGGGACAGCGATCAGTCAGTGGCAACGCTTTGGGCTGCTCGGCTATCAGGGCAGGCCCCAGTGGTGACAGAGAGCGAGCAGTCAGCGACAACGCCTTATACCAATAAGGCCTAAGATTATCTTGCATCAAGACGTTATTTGTTAGTAGATGCCATAGGGCTCTGGGGCCAGTTTCTCGTATCGTAAATTACGATTTTCATTGTTGAAAATCGTAATTTACGATTTTTCTGTTTCTCGAAGCTGAGTCGTTCGTAAATATTTACGAAAATCGCGTAAAATTTACGAGGACCTCAGAGGTCACGAGGACCTCAGAGACCCGGATTATAAGTTATCGTCTATTCTCTCTACCTCCTTATCCCCCACCCCAACCCCGCCCCAATTAAAGGCAATGAACTAGAATACGAAATAAAAAAGAACAAAGAGAAAATAAAGAAAACTTACAGTGGTCGTGCGGATTTTTTTGTTATCCCTCACTTTATTTGCTTGTGAATGTGTTCATTTTCAGTCAGTGGTAAAGCGAAGTAATGAACGAGCACGGCCCTTGCCCATCTTAACCCTCATGCTGGTGGTGGCCAATTTTGCCAATATAAAATGACACAAAAATTTAGCTGAAAACTGACTGACTGACTGGCACATGGATATTCCTCTGAGAGTATTCGGCGAGAGCTATCCAATGAATACCAACATTACAGGTTTTACATGGTTTTCAAAAAAACGTTGCGTCCTTTTGCTTTTGACGAAAGTAGCCTCAACATTTTGATAACAAAGCATCTATTTTAGTATATTCATCATGAGGTCGCCGACTCCAGTTTGGTTTTAATAACTTAAAATAATCCCCTGACATTAAATCTTCTTAAAATATTACTCTATTTAAAAATCGTTTCAGAAGTTGCTATACGCATTGTATATTCCGGATGCAAAAAAGTTAAAGGTAAAGTAGTTATCTTACATTTCAAGCGCCGAGTCTGTGCCTTATAGTAAGAAATTCACAACTTTCCACCTGCTAGTACATAGTAGTAAACACACTACACAAATGAGATCTAGACGCGAGGTTCCAGAACCCGCCGTTAGGCGGCTTCAAACACGTCGAATGCCTTTGTGGAACGCCTGGGATTGTTTCATTACTGAAAACTTGGTTCTTCCAGTTATGTATGATAGCGTCCACTCTGTTTTGGTCAAACAGCATGGATACATTCAATGGACTAATTGTACTAAGAATACACTTTTAGGAAATTAAATAACCTTTTTTAAATCAGTGAAATTAGCGATTTTACAGTTTTGATGACGTCACAAGTAATTATAATATTATAATACGCGACGGTGGCGACGCGTAGCGGCCGGGCGTTCATTTACACTACAGACCTGTAGTGTAAATGAACGCCGAACACAAACACGTTACAGTCAACCCCCCCCCCCCCCCCCCTACACCCATTCTTCTGCCGACACACGGCATCCAACCCTAGTTCCGAAAAACTCTGGGTCACAACACTACCTCATATTCGAGGTCTGAAAAGATAAGAGAACTAATAATAAATTAACTAATTTAGTACACAACATGTGCGAAACAGCAAAAAACGCCAAATAATGCTTTTGGCAAGCGTTTATAAAGGCAGCCGTGTACAGAATACGTCGTAAAAAGTCGATATTCGCTCTATATATCACACCTAAGAAAATCAATAATATTTTTTTCAACGTGATATCAATATGAATATAGATATGCAGTAGGGCTGTTTTTGAGCACTGCCTCAAATGCGCACCGCCACATTTTGTGAACTACAACATGACTTTCATTTTATACCAACACATATAGATTTCTACTACTACTACTGCTACTACTACTACTACTACGAATGTCGATCGTGTCTATTCATCTAAATTACTATTACTAGTGGTATATTCTGAAATTGACGCCATCACGTGACTCGCTCAGGGGCACGTGCCGGCAGCAGCGCGTGCATGACGTCAGCAACACAGACGCCGCACGCGGGTTCCCGCGACTTTTTTACGTACGTGGTATCCGCACGCCACAATAACGACATAGCCGCGTATCATGGACATGCTTTCTTCAGTGCGCAAGGCAGTGCAAACGCGCTTCTTGCAGATTGGTTCCAGCAACGATGTTGGCATCTACGAAGGAGAAAACAATCCGTACAAAGTCGATATACTTATCCTAGGAGAGCAATTACTGAGTGAACAAACTATGTTTTCAAACCAAGAGGAAACCATTCGCAGAATCGGACATTTAGCCTATTCAGGTTAGTTTTACCGCGAAATCTCGCATGCCTGAAAGTTTGGCTTTCTCAAATTGCTACCAGTGGCAATGTACATGTATACCGCTTTTAGTTGATAGAAACAAGGCCTTTTTAAGTTTATACAGATCTATGCCATTACTTTAAGTTATTCATCTTGTTATTAGGCTGAACCTATAATATAGTTTTGTACTTGCCTGTTTCATAGTAACAATAGAGGGGGGCTGAAGCACAGGTTTCGTAGACCTGAAGCGCCTGCTGACCCCGTTGAATACTCTGTAAGCTTATACTGTACTTGTCTGTTCTAGGTGGACCTGAAGCCCAGAAAGCCACAGGAATCTACCTGCCTCACATGCTGACCCTGTTAAATACCCTGTAATATAGTACTGTACTTGTCTGTTCTAGGTGGACCTGAAGCCCATAAGGCTGCAGGAATCTACCTGCCTCACATGCTGACCCTGTTTGATACCCTGTAATATTATACAAATACTAATATGGCACTTTGGTTTCGTGCAATCAATATAATTTTTCAGAGTGCAATAAAAATTGATATTGAACGAAACCAAAGTGCCATATTTGTTTTATTATATGCCTACTGCTCATTCAAATTAAATAATTCAACAATTTAAAGAATTGTGAAAATGTAAATAGTATTGATATTTTTTATTTTCTGGTTTTACCACAAATCATTGGATTATTGTAAATTTCTAAGCTGAAAAATGTTAGTTCAGTAATATAACAATAACAATACTGTAAGTACATAAAAAAGTCACATGCATTAGTTTCGGAGATTTATTCATCTAATTTGAAATTGTTTTGTCTTTAATATAAATAATATAGTTTGTATTTTTGCAAGGGTCCATTCCTTATCAGGATTCTACAAGAAGCCCAAACTCTTCTGAGTTCCTTGTCTCAATTCACATATGTTGGGTTCCCTTTCAGGAGTTCAAGTTGAGAATTGAGCCCATGAACCTGACAGCTCTGAGTCTGAGTGTTGGAAAGTAATATTGCACCCCAATATCAATTTTGTAAGGTGGTGATCTGACCAATCACAGCAGAGAATGAGCAGTAGGCATATAATAAAGTACTGTACTTGTCTGTTTAGGTGGACCTGAAGCCCAGAAGGCTGCAGGAATCTACCTGCCTCACATGCTGACCATGCTAAATACCCTGTCCACCTCTTACGCCCTGAGACTGCAGGTGGTGAAGTCTCTGAGCGAGATCTGCCACCTGAACAAGGATAACCAGGCTATGGTCAGCGAGAAGAGGAGCCTCCCAGTACTGGTGGAACTCGCGGGCGGCCCCAAGATCAAACTAGCCCACTGGGCCTGCTACTCCCTCAGCGTCATACTGACCGATAACATACCTTTAATGAAGGAGGTTTTAGGTAAGTACACGGAAGGAAATATCCCCCTGCCTGGTGGTAGAATGTTTGTTTTTAGAACTTTTTTTATTTTCCTTGACGCCAGGTATAACTGGCCCACATGGTGGTAGAAGGTTGACTTTCAATGGGCAGGGCATTGATTACAGCTATGAGAAATATGCATGACGCTGTGTCAGTGAGTTCTCAAGTCTTGACGACTACAAAATTAGGTATATAAATACACGAAAGTTTGTAACCATTAATTCAAAATGCCAATAAGTATGGAAGGAGGTAGTTAGATCTTACACACATGCGGATTAAGCCTGCACATCGCAGTGTCACTATCATTGCCAGTCAGAGGAATAGATTCACACGAGGGCAAACGCGAACGATGATTCTGACACAATTAGAAACATGTACCCATTTAAAAATTACTCACTGTGACTGTTTGGGTTGCAATTTAGACAAATTGAATATTTCTGACCGTTATAAGCTATCTGCAGCTTTACTACAGGTCTTTATTTTTTGTGAATAGCAACTATTTGTTAAGTTGTTCGGAATACTTAGCGCATACATTAGATATGTCATGCTTTTTAATGTTTTTACTTTTTAGTCCATCAGCATCATTTGAATAATCTTTTGTTTGCTTGTGTAAAAAATAATAGGATGCAGACATTTGTATATTGTTCTAAATATCATTTCAGAAATATCGACAGTTGGCCGTGTGTTGACACAGTCGGCGGAGGATACGGACTCGTGGCAAGGTTGGCCAGAGAACTACGCCAACGTGCTGCTTGATATCCTGGGTATATCCTACGACCAGGATCCCAACAGCTACAGGAGACAGTCAGACATGCCCAGGGGTCCAGGAGGAAAGCGAAACGCAATTTTCTAACCACGGATAGTACACACATGATATAGATCTAAAAAGATATATGCATCGACATGTATCGTTATCTCTAAGTATTTTCACATCGGAGAATACACTCTCGTATATCGCAATAACATAACAACATAGCTCTTAACTGATATATTGTGTATTACACGACATGGAACGAGAGATTCGATCATTTTGAGAGTATGGCACTTGGATAGTGTACTGCTTAAGCCCAAACCAAACATTTCGAAAGAGTGATCATTACCATATATAAATACTCAAAGATATGTCCGGGTTTAAAGTTTTTAACAAATTTGAATCTGGCTCTGATTGCTAGTGACTTAAGCAGGACAGTTTCCCCGAATAGTCCGGTTTCTTCCATCATTAGTAACTGTCACGATTCAGCCTCAATACGAATTCCATTTCAAAAAGCTAGTCCTACTAAAGAAAAATATCGCAGTCTGGTACATGATAGATAGATCCCAACGAAGCTAGCTCTAGGGTAAATGTAGTATACCCATACGAGACGAGGCCGAGTAATACCACAGTTTCCCAGAGGTATGTGTGGCTCGTACGACAGTTGATTGCTTTGCAACAATCGCAGGCCAGAAAAAGGTTTGCCCGAGCACTCTTTTTTTTTAAATTTCGCAAACAAAACTGTTGTTTTTATTCATTTTTTAGGCAGCAACAAAAAGATACAAACATGCACGACATAGCAAAAGAGATAGACATACATATATAACTAAAGACACAAGTTTTTTCAATGATTTCTGGTTCCATACATTCTTATAAGAGCTCTAAAGGAGTTTTTCTTTATGCATTTGATAAATCCTCATAACCTATATTCCATACAAATTGGATCTCGTTGTTTTCTGTATTTGCAAGGTATTCCTCTAAAAGCATCTGATTTGATAGAAGCCTTTTAACCTCGTTTAAATGATATTTTTTCCCAGTTTGTGTTTTTGTAAATAATTTGTATGGTAGTTATGATACTTCTGTTAATGATGCCTTCAGAGGAATCACATCCAAAGATCTTTTCAACATCCCCCAGTATTATATGGGGATCAACCAGTGTTTTTTTTAGCCAGGATTCCATTTCATTCCAGACATTGGCCACAGGAGAGCACTCTATAAAGGCGTGTTATAAAGTTTTAGATGGGTCATTACATTATTTACAGCTAGAGTCAGTGGCTATACCCATTTCTACTAATTTTTTGTTTGTTATGGTACGAGAGTGGAATAGTTTAGAGAGTATGTATTTAGTATATGCATCAACTGGAGTTTTTTTTCGTGTTTCTTAAAACACTCTTACACAAAATCCTTGTGTAACACATTTGTGGTTAAGTTTGAGCCTAATTTCAGTAAGAGAAATAAGCCTCAAAAGCATGGGTTATGCCATATATCCCCCAACTTTCCGAGGCCTTTGATTGGCGGAAGGTACAATTATGGATATATTTTAGTTTGGTGAGCCAAAGATAGATGGCAGTATACATCAATAGCTGACCTATCTAAGTTAATCAATAGAAACATATGCCGACCTTTGCAATTGTTTATTAAGACCTTTCTTCACATTGAGATGATCCAGAGCAGCGATTTTGTAGTCTACTTATAAATGAGATCAATTACAAACGGGCTACTTTCTGCAGTGGTTTACATGTCATGTCTGTCAATGTGTGCTGTTAAATGATACTACATGTATACATATTGCGATGTGGTTGCTTTATCAAAGACTGGCGTCAAATTGTAAATGGTCTTGTCGTCTCAGGATATATTGAAATGCCTTTATACAATATCAATAACTTTGTTTTTTACTTTCTCTGCGTGGCTGTGTCACAGAATTTTTAAGAGAAGACAGGGAGACAGAAATTCCACAAGTTACGCCACTGGACGTGAAGTGCAGCAATTGCATACTAAAGATTGTCGCGCTACTTAACCTCGTAAACTAGTGCACATCTGGTTCATCAACATGTAATAAAAGACATATCTCAGATTGCTCATACATGTACATATCTGGGATATTTTCATTGACTTTCTCTCGGATACTACCCTAATAGTCGTAACAGCTGACCTGTGCGAAATCACTTAATGAACCTATTCTTCCGACAGTTTCCATCCCATACGCACACTCTGTGCAATCCTGCAGGGCCCGGTAATACAAAGCTCACTTAACTTATACATCTTACGTGAGCTCTACGAGAAAAGATACACTTCACTTACTGGGTAAAACAAAACACACTTATGATACCCTCATGTACTCCAACACTTACACGGCCATCTTATCTCGAGGAACAAAAGAGGCTACTTCCAGGAGTAGCTCATTATCAGCATTCACTGCCTCACCTCCTGTGGCTAGCAGCACTTGTCCACAGATGGACAGCATGCTTGAGCCACGGTATGCAGGCATCTCTGGAAGTAAGCTAACTAAAGCCCTTCCATTTAACTGACTACAAAAAATTGTACAAGTATGTTATAATACACACTTGTGCTGTTTTACGTTTGATTTAGATAAGCACAGACTAAAAAGTATGATTTAGACACTTGAAAAATATTTCAAAATCTATATTGTGTTGAGTAAAGTTAAAATTAATTTTATTATTATCACTTAATCATCTAGAATACTTTTTATTCACTAATCTTTGTGAAGTTAACTGAAAAAGTCACTATTTATTGGTTTCTAGACAGCTTGCAGGAGTTAAGTGAGGGTTAGGGGAGCCCCCTACCACCCTTAGCTTTTTGCGAGAATCTTAGGGGCAGCAGGCTCTAAGTGTGCTTTGTATGTGCTAAGTGAGGCGTAAGATAATATTTAAGATAAGAGTGCTTTGTATTACTAGGCCGCTTGATAACCTTATTGCCACTTAAGCCTAAAACACACTTGAGCAACGTCTTAAACCATACCAAAACGTCTCGAACCCTGTGCTAACGGTCGAACCTTTGCAACACACACACATATATATATATATATATATATATATATATATATATATATATATATATATATATATATATATATATATATATATATATATATATATATATATATATATATATAAAATAATGAGCTACATTCCTCGACCCTTTGGTACAAAGAACAGGATTTTTTCAAAATCTGCATAAAACGTGTTCTTATTTCAAGTATTAACATATAACTATTAACAGATAACATGTTTCGACCGTATTTAAGCTAAACAACGACTAGCCAATTGTAAGCGATGGAGGAAACTCGAGTGCTCGGCGAAAACTACCGTCTAACACCAAGTCACTTGTAACTTCCTCACATGCCCCGGCTAGGATTCGAATCGGACAGTGGTGTGAGCCAGTGAGCAGTCATTGGCAACGCCTTAGACCACTCGACCATTAGGGTAGGCCCTAAATACATACAATTGAACAGGGTGCTTTGTTAGAAACTAAGGAGAGGGGTCTCAAGACAGACAGAGCTTGCGTACTACTTAAGGTCTAGTCAGAATTCCTTGCACCGACACTTAAGGCATCCATCACCTGATCCGGGCTTTAAGTGGCATACTCCATAGTAGTTAGTGAGTGATGCAGCTGTATCTAGCGCGAGATTACGTTTATCTGTATGCATTGGTGCTCTCGTACATCACTCCTCGCGACACTTTTTGGTGAAAAGAGTCGCACAGTGCAGGAAGATAGAGTAGTTAAATTGTCCTATCATCTACTAACTATGTCAATGACCTTAACGCCTCTATTGCACTTACTAAGCATACGGCTGCTGTGAGGAACTACCGCTAAAGCCCTTACTAATCTACCCCTGATGGGAAAATCTCGTTTACACATTCGGTATGATGCGATCGTGGACAGCTCCTTGATACCCACCCCTAATGAAACGCTATCTGGGCTATAATACTGGCCGCCGAGCATATCGCAAGCCGGAGCCATCGCCACGTCTTTAACCTATTGATACTAACGGTTCCCCTTGAAATTATGCTATGATACATTTAAAAATAACTTGAAACATGGATTGGGAAAATATTTGACAAAGAGTTGTGTTACTGGCAAGCTTCTGATTAACTTTTCTTTTTCACGCTTTTGTTAGACTTGGGTGAATGAATAGATTATGAATGAAAACGAATAGTCTTAGGATAAGAAAGTAGATAAATTTTCAGAGAGTACGTTTGTGCATACGGATGATTATTGTTCTACGTCAAAGATGGGCTGCAAGCGATCACTGTTTCAAATACTAGTATGATATGAGCATACGTACAATGCCTTCTATCATAACCTCGCCTGAGAAAATGATACGGGATAACTAGACATTTGATGGCCGTCGCTTCTGGAGTTGAGCCAGTCCATTGCGGAGTGATTGATGGTATTACAGCATAAGCAATTACATGGAGAATATGCATTAACCTCACTAAGGTCGGAAAAGTATTTGCTTCCAGTAACCCTACGTGGCCACGATTTTAATGACTATCATTGCCCAAAGTGTCCACGTAACCATAAGAGTCATCGGGAGCGGTACACACACATGTTTATCTTTGTTACACACACACACACACACACACACACACACACACACATATATATATATATATATATATATATATATATATATATATATATATATATATATAAATATATATATATATATATATATATATATATATATATATATATATATATACATATATATATATGTATATACTAGTATATATATGGTCTAAATTCGATGTAGTCCCACCGAATATATAAGGTTTTATCTAAATTATATCAGTATTGGATGCTAATATATTGATTGCCCCAACCTCTGCGATTTTATGGAACTTCTAGTCTTTGTAGGTTTTCAATTTTTGTATTCAGTGTAATGCCCGGGAAGGATGTTTTAGAGTTAATGTCTGCGTCTCAGGGTATAGCCCATTCAAGCTCTAAGAGCATGAATTGTTGATCAAGTGAATCAAATTTCATTTGAAAGTGATAAAGGAACCAACGATTGTGAGAATAACTTTTGATAGGTATAATACAAAAACAAACTTGACAAAAGGATGTAAAACTTTAAATTTTTAACTTTGTTCTCTAGACGCTCATTTTTCTCCCTAGGCTGTTGACTTACTCAGGCATAGGAAGACACCGCCTTCAATATTTATGACACATCATGTTGTTCTCTTTAAGCTACGTAAGGCTGGGACAGATAATTGAATGTCCTTAAAACCCATAAACATTAAATTGGTTCTCGCGGGAGGTACTGCGCTGGGAAACAGGACACGGCGCACATCTTGTACTGCGTAGCCGGATGACTTTAATACAAAACAAATTTTCTGCTTGATCACAAATTGATTACACATAAACAGCATCCCACTAAGCCGTGTAGTAAGCATGCTATTCTGGGCGAATGTCCCTAATCTGACCTTAAACTAGAACAGTCACCTCAAGTAATGAGCAAATTCTAACTCCAACATAAAATCCGTCGGAACGAGCTCGTTAAAAGACAATAAACCCAAAACCAGACCTGATGCTGATGGTACTGAAGGTACTTTATAGAGTAGTTTAAAGTACACTGTAATCTTGCCGGTGCAATGATTATAATTACGCAATAACAAAGACGAACATTTTACAAGAATAGCTTTGCATGGTCAATATCCTATGAATAGTCAAATTAAGTTGCAACTTTTAGAGGATTAGTTAACGCCCGTTTTGGTCTGCTCTAAACAGTTGTACTGCTTTCAATATCATGATAATGAAATCATCTGACAACTGCACTATTTCTGATATTGCGTTTACATGAACCATTGCTTATCAAATCACTATAACCTTTTATTCTGTAATGATAGCGGTAGTTATGTTTGTTAGCGAAATATAGTGGTTGAAAGTTGCAAATATAAGCGTCATTATGCACTAGCTTAGTTCATGTGGTCTATTTGAAAATGAATTGGGATGAAAAACATTTTTAATCATTTCCTGAAATAATAAATACTCTGTCGACAATCTTTTATCTGAATGTTTAACAATCATAATCACCCCTATAAGAAACGTCATTTTAGCTTTTAACTAAAATTCAGGTCAATGATGTTTTATACAGTTTTTTTCCTTTTTGGTAATCATAGCTTTTTTATGCATATTTCCGTGTCATAACAGATGCAGTCAATAAAGATGTATATCGTGCCGGCGCCCAAAATGCTCTTTTGGCATTTTGGTATATTGTGTTTCGGTTTATCGCTAGCCTAGCATTTATTAGATATGTCATGAATGTATATTTTTGTTTCACCTTAGTTCGCTTGCCTAGTACTATACTCATATTCACGTGCTGTGGTAGCACGCTGCTGCTGGGATGATTTCTGCCATGTCCTTGGTCTGCATGTTAGTATTGATCGCACAGGGTTAAACTCTGTGCTACCCATGACGCGTGACCGCGTTCGCAGCATCGATAAGAAAAACACATCTTCGGCTCGTTATGAACAGGTCGACGGTTTAACTGGTGGGCATCTCAGTTCCAGAGTCAACACGCCGTCTGCTGCTGATGTTGTTATAGATAACCTTTTATTCCTCCCTCAACATTACCGACATTCTCGATACATATCAGACGCATCACTTCTCGAGCACCAAACTAGCCTGCTTCTCAGGCTGAATTAGATAGATATAATTCCACTACCAGACTAGATGCTAAGTAGGTCTGATGTATCTATCACATTATAGGTGACAGCACAACTGTCAGGGGTTGAGGTTAGAAACTTGCCAAACACAGCTCTAGCGGCTCCCCCATTTGGTACTAATAGAGAATTAAACCTGGACGGAAATAAATCTAGGGTTAATATACTTGAGTCTTACGAAACAGCCATTTAACGCAGACTTGTAGCAGGTCTACCGCCTATCCTGTAAGCCAGCCACATTTCTCTATGAGGACGTCGCAACAACTTAGGGTCTGCGTCTGTAGGTGGCGCCACGAGATCTAAGAAGGACCACTCAAGTAGTGTTAGTGATCCCAGTGCATGAGCTTTAGTTACCTTGACCTGCTTTATATAAAATTTTGGTATAAAAATGGAACATTTTTCTGATACTCAGGGGAATACGATGAATGCATACGGTTTAAATAAAATGTAATAGCGGTATCTTTCTTAATTGTTGGTATAGATGGTAATAACATCATAAAAGCGGCTCACACCCAGTGTCTTCTATCTCATTTGATTTTTGAGACACTTTTGTTTTATTTAGCATAGCAAAGAAAGCAGGATTTTACGATAAAACTCACAGCTTTTAAACTATATACTAAAATGGAAAGATCTAGTATACTGAATTAAGTCCTAATAAACAGGTTGCATTGTCGTAGTGTATGTTTATTGCCTAATCCTTATGAAGGTATAACATCATACTTCACACCTTTTATGCGATGGAGTCGAGCTTTTCCCATCTAGCTCAATATTTGACTACGTTGCAAGGCATATGTCTGAATTTTGAAATTAAATAATAAAGAACATCCATCGTTGACAATTTAAAAACTGTCGGCATAAGTTTGGTCTCGGCTTTAGCCTGTTGGACCTCTGCTGGATTGGATAGGCGTCAGACTCAATGCATTTACATCTGAAGTCAGGCCTAGAATTTACCGCTTCAAGTAATCAGCAAATTAGAGCTTTGAACATATTTTTTCTGGCATGGTTTGGAAAATTGAGA
>OZ012685.1:14884064-14934064 GCA_963942565.1 Maea johnstoni | reverse complement strand
AGCGAAGATGCTGGTTATTATGGCGACGCTCTTCGCAATCTCTTGGCTGCCATGGCACATCATGAGTATTTGTCTGGAGTTTATGGAAGGCGTCAAGAGCAACTCTGATTTGTTAAACATCCAAAAGGTCTACACGTATGCTTTATGGTTCGCCCACTTTAATTCCTCCATCAACCCTATCTGCTACTGTATCATGAGCGAGAGTTTCCAGCACGCCTTAAAATGCTGCTTCGCGCGGGGCCTCTGCGGTATTAGTGCGCCCGGTCGCCGCCAGTCGTTCAGCTCCATGACCAACGGCAGTTTATACACGAAAAACTTCATTTCCAATAAAGGCTTCTTGACGATTAACCGCTGTAAGCCGACCAGTAGCTCGGACGGTTCGCATTCCAGGCGGGAGAGTGATGAAGTGGAACTTGCGCTCCAAAATCCAATAATAAAACCTTCAGACGAGAGCGGCTCTGAGTAAGGTGAAAGGAAACATTCGTCAAGGTATTAAATGGAATGTGTTTCATATATCATGACATTGATTGCATATCATTAATCTATTAAATGATGTTTGTGTAAGAAAAAAGCGACAGATTCACTTCCATACTCGTCTGTTCGGTTATGATCATTGTAAGTTAACACTTATATCACAATCTTTACAATCTACCCATTCCATTGATTTGTGTAGGATTGATCCATAGGAGATGGACCTACCCTGATAGCCAAGTGGTCTGAGGCGGTGGCACTAGCTGCTTGACCTCTCTCGCCACTACTTGGGCTCGAATCTGGCTCTGGGCATGTAAGAAAGTAACTAGTGACTTGGGGTAAGTTGTTGGTTTCCGCCGAGTTTTCCGGTTTCTCCAAAAATCGCATTAGCTAATAATGGTAATGGTAAATATTACCTAAAATGTCGATAATCGAAATCCAAATCCAAATCCCACACTGATAGGTGGGCATGAAACGCTTATGACCTCGCCCTTTACTGATAACCTTCCATATTTGACGGCTTTAACATAGGCACCAGATTACCAAGCGAGCATAATTAATTAGATACTCTGTAAGCACATCCTCCCTTGTTTATTATTCCTGGGACAATCCTAGAATAAATCATATTAACATATCAAAACACGCATTGACTAACAATAGAAAGGACATACACAAATCACAAATTAAGGTACAAAATCACCATATGTTTAAAAACCGGTCTGTGATGTTAGAGATCTATTGCGCTCCTAACAAATTAGCAACAATGGTTCGTCGTGCACCTCTCACTCGCACAATTCGCCAACTTCCAGTATATGCTCTTATACATGCACAGGAGATACAAGTATTCTTTCTATGGATCTGCATATAAAGGCAGAGCTATATACGCGCAAATTGTAAAATAGCTAGCACCACCACCAGACAAGAATTTATGTCCATAACAGCTTTTACATTTCCTGGGGTGAAACTATTGGGCAGAATTGTACCCAAAACCAAAACGCATTGTAAAATTGATCGAATCTTTTTTTACATCGTAGCTCACTAAAATTGATTGTATCCAACAATATCTTGTTTATTTCAATCACTCTTTATTGTTAGACGTTGTAAATTAAGTGACAGGTAGCATTATTTGTGAGATATGTTTTCGCCATACTCGCCTCCTCGCCTAAATCCAAGTGTAGCACAGGAAAATACCTGCACTGAGATTATCATGATCAGTTGAAATACATATATGAACAGCCGGGATATGCGAATAAACAGTCGGAATAAATGTCAAGATGTAACACGGTACATATACACACAGTGCGGCGATGGTTTCCTGTTTTGACAACTGTTGATCACACGTGTTGCCCATTGCCAGGAGTGTGCGCTGGGAGTATAAAGAGGTTGGGATGAGATGAATATAGATCTGGCGATTGTCTCTTACTCTTTGATCTTACGACTACTGCAAAAGGCGCTCTGCCATTGACGTCACTCGTCGTTCACTCATAGAGATAAAAGCAAATTCATGTCCACTATTTGTTTTGAGACCCGTCCTCGGATATCATTACACGTAAATCGTGCACAGGGTAAGCAAAATTTTCTTTTTTTTTCTTTTATTGAGCATAGTAGAGAAAGTATAAGTGACAAACATTGGTTTGCAGATGTATATACAGTACGAAAATAGTTGTCACCTTTTATTCTTATCAATGTTATATTATAAGTGCTCATTTCTTTATTTTTATATTTTTCTTCTTTTTAATCTTCTTAATTTACTTATGGCAGTATCGGTGTACATTCCATCTACCAGGAACTTTCATTGTTCCCTAAATAAATCAAGAGCCCCCCTGTCAGTATTTGTATTGTATATTTATTGACTGTAGACAAGTTACAAAATACACGTATACAAAAAGTATAAATGAATTACAAATATAAATGAAGTACAAATATAACCAAAAGGGTACAGAAACGTAAAGAAAAATACAGAAAAAAGGAATTAATGGAACTGAGGAGAAAACGAGAACTAAATTTAATATACAAGAAGTGTAAGGTACTCGAAGAAAAGCGTAAAGTAAGCTCTTCTCAAAGAGAGTATACCTAGAGATCAGTGACACACATCAGTCACCAACAAAAAAAATATATTCTACCCATCATCACCATCTTCATCGACATGATCAGCAGCGTATGTATGCATCTTTATTGACCATATCATATAAAATATGAAAGATATATAGTACAAACTGTATAAACTAACCAAAATAGAACATAAAATACGGAAAACACAGATACTAAAATAAAAATTAACACGGAAAACACGAGGATAAGCGCAAACCTAAAGTTAGTGTATATTACGAAGTATATAAATTTGTGCTCCTCCCTACACTTCCATTCGTTGTTATTACAAGTAACCATTACCGAGTTAGTCTAGATAGGCAAAAAGTGACGATAAGCGAAATTCTCAAATCGATAGCCCAACGCCCTCTATCGTCATCACCACTACCGCCTTCACCACAACCTTCACCAGCACCACCCTAAGTCTATACAAACAAAAATATCTTCGCAATTTTAGGAAATACAGCAGTGAAAGCTACAGCACCTTCAACAACACAACCATCACTACAATAACATCATCAATAACTACAACAACATACAAACTAGCAATACAGCAAACTGAGCAAAGTAACATAGAAATGTAACAGCAACACCAACAACAAAAGCAAAAATAATAACAAATAAAATAACACAACAACAATAAGAAAATCATTAACAACACCAACAACAACAGTAAACACAACAGAAACTTACAACAAACTATCAAATGAGCAAAAAGTAACACAGATTTAACAGCTCTTTCGATGACACTGATTCAATTCAGTACACAATCCATCCGCATATGGATGGCAATCAAAGCCAGTATGCGTTAGAAGCAGTGAATGTGGTCACGCGCTAGCATTTAGTCTTTCTTGAATTATAGCCAAATGGAGGGAATGGCATTAGCTTTAACGAGTAGGGTGTACTCTGAATACACGTAACGTCTTCGTACTTACGGACGGGGATCACATGGGCTTTACTAAACACAGTAAGCCATCCAATGGCTTTGTTATTTTCCCGTGTTATTATATAAGCCACTGAAAATGCCATATTCTATTAGAATATTCTTCCGAGACACCGCCGTATTTACCTGTTTAATACGTGGATTTGAGAGCTCCATAAACAGTGTGTGTTCTCTATGGTCGGGCTAGCTCTGTTAATGAAGGCAATTTAATAGGTACAGTATAGTACCTATAGTGCCAACCTGAAAGTAAAGAATATGTAAGCAAATGATGGGCAATAAGGAATCAGGAAAATACAACACTAGCTTACACTAGCTGTGTGTAAATGAGAACTAACCGAGAACAATGACATTGACTATATTTCACTAAATAATCGTGCGGTATAAATTATTATTTCAACTTGCTTTTCATCGATGCAGTTTGATAAAAACGTATACTCATTGAGATATTTGGCTTAAAGAACAGTCGTCTATTGATTCCTTGTCTAAGAAACCCACATTAAAAGCACTATGCTATACCATTGAATCATGCAGAGGGTAGACATACTCTTGTAAATACAAAACTATATTTCGCAGATGACCTCATGTCTAGTCAAGTTATTTTGACCTGTTCTGTGATTGTAGCCAAAGGTACGGGAATAGTCCGGTGATTGTGGGCCAAGGTGCGATAATTCCCTTCAGAGAAATGTAGCAACGTTGAAGTACTAGTAACTAGTAAATAAGATACATTTTTCTTTTCAAAAGTGTGGTCTTCATTACTTATAAAAAATAAGTAAATAGATTGAAGAACCAAAAAGTTATGTTTAGTAATTCTTTTTGTGATTCCAAAGTGCCAATTTTGAGAAAAAAATCTCCCGCCGAAAAACGACTGAAAACGAGGCTATGCAGTAGTAAACGTCACTGGTGCCCCTCTCAGATTTTATAGGTCATCTTAGTAACGTGACTGTAAGGGCCGTTCCATTTAAAAGTGTGGTGGGGGGGAGGAACAGAAGGTAATTAAAAATTCGACACCCCCCTCCCCCTCCGGCCAGAAATCATATATACTCTAATGGTATAAACTAATTCAGAATTCGGCCCCTCCCCCCCTCAGAAAACCTTCCGTTCCTCCTCCCCCCCACACTTTTAAATGGAACAGCCCTAACGTATTTTTGAGGGCGTGGTTGGGTGGGAATGAATGAATAAATGAGAGCCATGTAGTGCCATTAATTCTTTTTCAAAAAGTGGTCCTTTGTCACTGTTTATGAACAATGACAAAGCATATTCATATTAATTCTATAGTCTGTCTGACCCAAGCTTGACTGACCGTTTTTTCCTTGTTTTGTTACAAAAAGTTCTTGTTCGCTACTGGCATCCAACCTTGGCAAACCTCTTATAAACACTTAGTCGTTTATGTATGTATATAAACATATTGTTTTACTCAACTCAGCAAAATGTTGAATTTGCTCATGAATCCCATTGTAAAATTGGCCCATTGCAAATTTAAGCAGGACACCTGAAATGTGAGCGATGTCGTGCATAATTTCACTATGGGCACATCATGGGCAAAATCTACATTTTGCTGAGTTGAGGCAGAAAGTATGTTTATAAAACTCGACTTAGTGCTCCCAAGAGGTTTATCAAGTTTGTATAGCATATATATATCAAAGAGGAGAGACCGTTCGGTTAAGCTTGGGTCAGACAGACTGGTGTAAGTTTAGGTGAAAGAAGGAATCGCAAATGTCGATCTATTCAACTAAGAGTGGGACATATAAGGAATAGTTGTGTACTTTTTTGGAAATTAGTAACAAGTACATTTATTTAACATTTGACAAAACCACTAGTTTGACAAGTATCTTAACCTGCGACAGTTCTTATTGTCAAGCTTAGGAGACAATTGCGTTATCCTATATAAAGCAATTTCATGTGATGTAGGGACTACCCTAAAATGCTGACAAATGCTATTTTATGCGACCAATCGTCACAAAAACGTATCAAGTAATAGAGCACTTTTAATGCTTTAAAGCGATATAACTATTGTAGAAATTGGACACTCCTGGACCAAGAGGCAGCCCAAAGCAATATGTCAATATGTAATTTCCATGCGATAAGATTTGACGCCATCCTGCATGAGGACCACCCGTGACGTCACAGCCAAGTTTTGCCGCCATCGGCGTATTTTATGGGTGTCAGAGCAGTTATGCTCTGTATCTCGCTTAATACTAGCAATACTACACTTTTATTATGCGTTTTTAATCTACAAATACACGATGTATAACATCCCAGAAATGACCCGGGTACCCATTACTAGTACTTTGAGGAAGAAACCTCTCCGCAAACACAGGAATCAACAACCGTGATAATTACATTCCTGATGTCTAGCCATATTCGTCTCGTGTTGCATCAACATGCTTAACTATTTTCCAACTTAATGGCAATATTTCCCTCGAGGAGGAATTCCCACATAAATACATTGCTATAAGTCGATGTAGCTCGCCCTCGCTGGATTTCTTTTGATGTCTAGAGCAGGGCTTACATGTCAATTGGCATTAGAAGTCAGCACGGTGAGCAATGAGGATCAATAGGTTAGATAGGCATGTGATCAGGCATATGGTTATGCTTAGACTACTCAATATGCCATCATCAGGCGAGGGCGACATGGGCTACCTGATCCAGTGCTCGATACCAAGACTATATTCAACGGAGTTAGCATAACACATTAGGGTACTGCTGCATTACCTTTAAATATACTACTCGCCCACAATTCCATATGAAATACATCACCTAGATTTAAGTACAAGCTCAGGAAGAAATCTATAGCCGGTTGTAACTGTACACGGGTTGTAGCCTTATCATTTTAAATTATGACAGTATGCATGCGGCATATTTCTCCCTTTCAGATTTTATAGATACAATTTGCTTCAACAGTGTGTTCGTACCCTATCTAAATTATCTGACTTATTGAGCTCATTTCTTGTTCCACCAATGAGTTTAACTCATAGTGTTGCCTTTTATCTATGTACTTCTATGTATTGTTTTCCACTTGACAACATTTTTTGATTAACTGCATGATTTGAAATAGCATTTCCATCCGCATTACTAAATAACAGACGCGATAGTTATGTATACATATTTCAATGTTAAGTTTGAAGAACACCTCGCTTTTACATCCACAAGATGCGCCGTTTTCATTGCTTAGGAATTCCGTGTTGGCATTCGCGGCATTTCAATTATCTGCCTCCCATATGCTACATAACCCTACTTGACATTATCAATTATCAAATCAGAAATATTGCCGAGAAATATTGATTAATGTTGTGTAATCCAGAGATAGCTAGAATAGCAAATTGTTGTTGCGATCAGTCACGTGTTGCAGAACTGTCCAGGCGTGTGACAGTGATTGTGTTTGGGAACTGTCCCAGATTTCTGTCTGGTTGGTCTCCATGACGGCACGAGCTGCATTTTGGAATTTGAAATTCAAATTATTGATGATATCGCTGCAAGTATATCGTGACTAGCATGTGATTAAGGGTGGAGGGGACGTGAAATACACAGCCCAACCTAAAGTCACTGGCAACTGTTTCTCATGCCTCGAGCTGAATTCCTGCTCAGATAGTCTGAGAGTCACAGCGAATAGCCAGAGGCAACGCCTTATAATACCACTCCGCTAGCATGGCAGGCCAAGCCAGATTTGAATGCTCGCAAGGCGATCGTAACGATCGGTTAGCTTGCTTTAAATGGTAATACGTCAAACGACAGGATGATCATATTACATCATTGTCAAGATTTCTGATAATGAGTTATTTGATTCATTGCCACTGTCGTATCATAACATGACCCCTTATCATAATGTTTACTACATGTTAAACAGTGAGCATTATATATAACAAGTTATTCTGTCACAGGCACCACACATACACACATTTGAAAAGTATACATATACTATATATATATATATATATATATATATATATATATATATATATATATATATATATATATATATATATATATATATATATATATATATATATATATATATATATATATTTCTCAACAAATAAATGACTGAATATCTTGTTCCGCATTTATTCAGTCCCAAATCACATGGTGTTGCATGTTTGGCTGGACATTGGGTAGGAAGCTGTCAGTGTGGTGGGCGGTCTAAGAACTACCTTTCACTGTGTAGACCATGCCTATCAGCATGGCACGCAAACAGTGCCCTTTCACAAACGATCAACATGGGAAGCCTGTGTTAAAGTACGTTAGAGTAACAGACATCGCCATGTCGCAGTAAGAATGATTCGAATAGTAGATGGATCAGTTCTAAAGGTCTAGTTGTGGCCGGTAGTTTAAAGCCATCGACAACCTTATTATGTACCATAGCATTAAACAAAATTAAAATGAATTTATTGAAGTTAGATATGATAATATAGAATAAAATATCATAAATTGAAATGGAATAAAATGAAATAAAATAAAATTGAATAAAATCAACTTATCAAAAGTTGAATTAAATTCGAAATTAAATTACATGGAAATAAGTAAAATGTTAATGAAATATAATTAGTTAGATAAAACTAAAAATAAAATACCTTAAAATAAATAGGAAAAATTAAAATAAAAACAATTCAATACCATTGATTATACCTAATTAAATCTGATTATGTTAAGTTAAGTTAAGTTAAGTAAATCAAATCAAATGCAATTAAACTATAACAAGATGAATTACAATCGAATCAAACTATAAGAAATAAAAGTGAATCAAATACAGCCTGTTTAAACCCGATGCAGTTTTGCGGTCATTTTGGGAACCATTACTCAGGATGTTGTTAGTAGTGAGAAAATGACGACGCACTTGTCTTTCGTTGCAAGGTCTAAGGCAAGCTGTTAACATGCCCTCTCCTTTACCACTAAAGAGTAGCGAAAGTTATCAGTGACTTTATGTTCCTGTTGTAACTGTTCTACATAGAAATATTTGTATTATGTATGATGGGGGGGGGGGGGGGGGGGGTGGGGTGACGATATTCGGAATTGCATATTCGCAATCCCAGTCCTTGAGACATGTAGGTGTTGTCTAGCCAGTAGTCCTGGAACTGAGCTATGGGGAGCAGGTGCTTCTGGGCTCTGGGCTTATTGACTACATCTTCCTCTTCAAATAGCGCTCAAGTCGCCCTCGCCGCGGCCTTCCTACTACACAATACCAATTAGTCTCAATTAACACGGCATTCGCAATTGTAATTGCTCTCCCAGCAAAACAACACTTAACTTTTGTAAAGTAGTACTGACGTCATGCAAAGCACCGGCGATGATACCTGCATGGACGACGTATCATGGAATGCGTGTACATTACCAGGAAAGGCAGGTGTATTTGGCTCAGGATGTTTGTGTTAACACCTGTATTAACACGTACCTCTCTATTTGGACGTTAATGTCTCTGACGCACTGTCTACTTATCCCCCCATTGTAGGGCTAACTCTGACTGTATGAGAGCAGGAGCAGAGATTGTAGCAACACTGTTCTTTCAATCATGATATGCAGAAGGCGTTTATTCAGGCATAACATAATACGTTTGATGCTAATGCATTGTGAACAAATAACGCAATTTCACTTGGGTGAACATTTAGCACCTGCACCGCAAGTTCATAGTGGCACGTTACCAACAACGCGAATGTCTGTCTATTCACCAAAGCCAATATTTAGCACGTGTATTGAGCGGTAGCACTTTATGGGAAATCTACAAACATGCACATGTAACACAGATAAAACATTTTATGCAAATGAGCATAGTCAATAAATATACATACATACATTTGACCAAAAAGAGTCCAGTCCGAAGCAGTTGAAAAATGTGTCGGTGCCCTGGTTTTTAGTTTGTGTTTTTTCCGGGTACTCCGGCTTTCACTTAATACATATTCAACGCGCGTCACATAACTGATATTCAACTCCCGCAATAGGCTCTGATTGGGTCGTTAGGGTGTCCGATAGACGTGTCTGTCTGTTATCGTGTCGTTAGGGTGTCCGGTAGTCGTGTCTTTTCTCGCATCGTTAGGGTGTCCAATGGACATATATATTATACAGATATACATACATGTTCCATGTTGTATGTATTGATGCCCTGTGTAGTTCTAGAAGTGTTTTTCTTTGAATCTACACGATTTTGGAGACTTATACTTGATGAACTCATATGCATGTCATCTGATAGCCCTCCGGTCAATCGGCCCCTTGTCCACCGGTCGTTTAAGAACAGTTTAAGTATACACCTTCTACGACATGTACTTATCGACCTCAGACTCTACATCTACACTCCTAAGGAATCCAAATACGATGAGGGAGTATCAAAAACATATTGATCATCATTTAAAACACATTCACGTAGACAATGTGGTATCAGATTTGATAAACTGTGTTTCATGAGTGTACCAGAATATGGTAAATGGGTTTTTCAAATCAAGGAGACATGTAGATGGCAATGACTATTGACATTTTCCAGTGATATGGGGCTCGTTAGGGATGTTAACCCAATTAAGCCTGGTACGTAATGCACCAATCAATTGAATCCCCGGGAGGGGGGGGGGGATGGGGCGGGGATAGTGCACTGACTTTCTGCACTATTTTGCATAGTCCCCGCCCCCCGCGGCACATTTTTTTGTAACTAATCCCCGCCCCCCGGGGCACATTTTTTAAAGGGGCCCTTAAGGCTCACATACATATCAGCTTATATGAAAATAAGAACTTCTTTTTCTCTCAGTGATCCCATGAGGGGAGATTTTTGCATATTGCCATCATCCTGCCCAGCTCATGGAAGCCACTGGCTGCGGCCATGTTTTTCAATTAGGTGGCAGAGATCACTTCCGGCCCCTAGCTCTGTGCCTATCTCATGCACCACTAAGCTCCTTTGCTACCCAATAACACTGACCACAGCAGGGGGTGATGACTCGAATTCACAATGGCGGCGGCCTTGGCTCAGAGGAGGTGCTATTCACTAATTGCAATTTTAGATTTCTCTTTGTGTGGAGCTCTAGGGCTTCCCTGTTTATGACAGATGTTGAGCTATGTTTATGAACTTTCATATAAACCTATGATTTGTTCTTCCCCAAGTTCCCCTTTAAACCATATTTTCTATCCATGTGGGCATCAAAAATATGATAAATGAACATGAAAATAAACTTTTATTGTATTGAATTGTACAAATTCAGGAACATCCTAGAAAAAAAACTATCATATTGAGGGCCTTCATGCACCTCATGAAGATTGTCTTTGTTGAAGAGTCCATAGCAGCTTGGTCTGTAGTACGTGAGAAATTCCAGCCACTGTACATCCTCATGCAAACTATCAATTCTTATCAACTTCTTACCACGATTGGATTTTAAAATGGCTATTTCATTTTTAGATATTTCTGGCATATAATAGCTTGTGCAGCCCTTCTGCAAAGAAGTGTTTATGATTGGCATACCATGACAAAAGTTCCACTGGATTGGTCAGTTTCGAAGTTCATTTGGACGAAATTTGCGATGTGCGCAAGTTTTGTGCGCAACTTGTTTCTGCAAAGTACAAACAAAAGCGACGACCACTATCGGCGGAATTTAGGAGAGTATGACGTCACGGTGAGACAGAATCCCATCGTAACTTTGTGACTGCTTTAAAGGTTAATGCAGAATGATTAGGGAACGCACTAGTGCGTTGCACATACTTTTGACCGCCACTGACCACGCAACATGCGCAACCACGCACCAAATCCTTAGTGCAACAAATGCTCACGCGACGCCATGATTATAGTAGCTGGAAAAATTGCCACGCCGATGTTCTCTATGTTAAAAAAAAAGATAAATTATCTGCATCTCTGTGGGTCAACTTTAATGCAGTTTAGAATGTTATAACCGCCACAACTCATTTTACTTGCCATTTAATTATTTTAAAGCTGTTGTGAAATGACGATGTTGCGATAGCAGGGTGCAACATAGGTTCCAAAACATTTCTTGCTGAGCATGGCAAGCTGCCCCTAAAGTTTACTTGCCCACGCTGGCACTTCCACTTGTCCCACAACCCTGTTTAACTAAGGTGAGTTACATTGCGGGGACTCTGCCAAAAGACATTTCTTGTCGAGCGGGGCAAGTAAGAATCTTGTTCTGCTTGCCAGATTGCCGTTTTTGCCGAATTCACTTGCAAAGGGGCAAGTGGTTATTTTGCACGCTGGACAGGTTGAAATCGTAGCAATTGTTGTGCCATTATTTTTTAGTTAATCACTACTCATATTGTGTGGCTATTTCACAAATATTTTCGAGATTCACGAGCATTTGAAGCTTTGCTTTGTAGTCACATTATAATTAAAGTGTTATCCTCCATATTTTACGAGATTCAGTAATCATCAATGTGTTTGTTTTTGTCAAAATTCTTGTTTTTTTCCTCGTATTTATATAAAAAAGATAATTTCATACTAGCCACATTCAGTGCCGGTCGTATCATTATGACAATATCTCATACCATTTGTCTATCCACTGCTGGGCGGCAGATTGGGCTAATCATAAACAAGTAAATAGGATTTTGGCATAAGGATTTGGGTGGTATTCACTATCCCCGCCCCGTGCCCCGGCCTATATCGTCGCTCTACTAATTAGTTATGTCCCCACCCTGCGGGGCAGCATTTTGGTGTACTAAACAGGATAAGCCCGGCATCACCCGGCCATTTCCCGGCCCCCCTCCCGGGGATTCAATTGACTGGTGCATAAAAAGTATATCACACATAAAAATAGTGGCATTACAAAAGCAATATCATGATAAATATTTGATTGAAATTTGCTATTCTTGTTCGGTTGAACGATCTCTCTTCATTATATTTCGAATATTAATCTACTCAAAACGTGTCGTTTACGAAGTTATGGGCCATGTGTGCTCTCATGATGCTACTGGGGAAATAGCTAATATTCTTGTACATGTACATGTACTTGAAACTAATGGCTGATTAAACTGAGTCACTAGCCGCTCTGTTTGCAAGTGACTCCGTTTTCCTCGACCACTTAAGGCCGGCTGGTTACGAAGGGCTATTGGTGACGTCAATAGGAACAACAACCTCAATATCCACGCTCCATGTGTGAACGGGTTAACGTGCTTAACTGTGCTCGGTGCACCAAAGTCGAACTTTTCTATGTCACCTTTATAACAAAAAAGCGCACTTTCTGACCCGGTCCCACGTTCCTAAATGTATTCCCGACATGAACGAAGCTACGCTGTGCTTGTAGTGACAAAGGTGCCACTATAAATCCCAACGTACTGATTTATAACAACACCTTGGAAGCTATTATCTTTGAGGCAAGGAACGCTAAGTCCGCCTCCACACCACTAAGATAAATTAAGGTGATTTTATGACTTCCTCGGCCAAAACGAGGTGGTGCCTGAAGACAAACGAGAAACCGGTAAACGGTACGAAAGCGCGTTAACTAAAAGCTTTACATAAAATCAATATCTGAAGGTCAGGACGTACTGTACATGGGTCATTTTAGTGTATGTTTTGGCAGTAACATGATCGATTATTACTTGAAAGGCGGTAGATCTATTTTTTTCTCTCCGAGAATCTATGAAAATGGGCAGGCGAGCCAGCATTCTAATACAAGATCATGTTGCAAGGCGCAAAGATGAGGCTGCTATTTGCACCCCATCAGGAAATGCCTATCATCCTCAGTAACTCTTTATCATACATCATCATGCCGGCAAGATGTATTCTCTCACTCCGCAGAGTTGAGGAGCCATCTAGCCTGCTCGAGGTTATGTGTCAGCAGTTTTCCTTAATGTGTAGATATACTAGATAATGTAGGAAAGCACAGTTAGTCAAGTTTTTTTTGCCCCATATAAATTTTATGAACATTTCTTAAGATTTCTTTGTGAATTTTCAGATTGCAGATTGCATACTCTCATAGGAACCAAGTCAAAATTGGGAAAGATGTGACAGTTTATCCTTTGTAATACTCTAAGCTATTAATAAACCAGATAATGGCCAAGATAGTTACAGTTGGTCTTATTATGGGAAAATGGCTAAAGGATTTAACATGTGCTAACGTTTCGAAAGGACCATATATTTACAAATTAGGCCATAAGTCATAGTGAAATATAAAGTGCATCATATTCTTTGTGGATATAATCATAACCATTACCAACTTCGTCTTCGGTTTTCTCTTATTCATAACTCATCATCATCACTATCGCCGACGTCATCATCATCGTCATCATCATCATCATCATCATCGCCGACGGCATCATCATCATTCATATCATTGTGATTATAATCGTCCCCAATATTCATCATGCCTATGTTTGTTGTTATCGTTTCGATAATGGCCAACGTCGTCGTTATAACATACCAGCATCATCATCATCATCGTCATAATTATTACTATCGGTATCATCATCATCGTCACCATCATCATCACCATCATCATCATCATCACCTATCTCCCCACACCCGTGGAGACGTGGATTTGCTCTCCACGTGCTCTAGCTAGTATAAACAGCAGCAGCATGGGAGAGATTAGAGAGCTTTTCTAGTGCAGTCCTCACTCGTTGACAAGAGCGGTACACAATCTAGCAATGTGTGTGCAAACCACGTTTGTCATTGAGGTAATTGCCGCTACTTATGGTTGAGATCTCGGGCAGGCGTAAGCAGGCCTCTCAGTCCCTTGGTAGAGAGTGAGAGGCGAGCGCGGGGAGTTATGACAGGGCTTTAACAGGAGGGTGGAGATAAGACGCTGAGACGTAGCGTTATGGCTTGTTAAGACATCCCAGCCCTCTGATAGATCTACTACGACCCCTATCACATAATTCAACATTCTCATCTGCGCATAAAGTCTGTTGCTTGTTAAACGCATCCACCCTATACGCTACACGTACGCCTGAAAGGAAGTAATACAAATTCTACCCGATATTAGTTTGTGATTATGAAGATACCTCCCTTTTCATAATCTTATCTTTCTATTTTTATAATCACGAAGATTTTATTACTAATGAGATTATACATAAAAGCATTCTTCTCAGTTTCCGCAAATTACACCTTTATCTAATCTAAAGATATTTCTAAAATATGCACCCATGTTTTAACTTCATTGCTCAGTTTTGCATCGTGTCGTATATCTATCGACTGTAAAGTTGTACTCCATATGACTTCCATATATTAGCAGGGGGTTAGACGTAGCACTGAACGTCCTGGTGGCATTGCCTCAATTTAAGGTCAGCCTCATAGTTTAAAACATTTCGACTGTAATACCTTTCAGTCTCATCCCTCAAATGATAGTACAACATACATGTACTTGTTGTTCAAATGTCCCAACTCTTCGAAATTCGTTTAAAGGTAACCGTTTTTGATTTAATCAATGGCCTTTCTTTGAGCTTGTACCTCCCTGCATTCAAAAGGTGGCCAATACTTTAAACATGTACTTACCATATAATATAGCAAGTTTAATGTAATGATATTTTTGGTTTCTAAACTGATATCGTTGATGGTAGTTTGTCATGACAAACATACGTTGTTACAAAACGGCCTTTATTGTGTCGTTAACTTATAGTTTACTTTGCACAGATATTCTATACGATCATTGCAAACATCAGCAGGACCATCATCGTGGTTGTCATAATCATCATCAGCATTAATCACCACCACAACCACAACACCACTAACACAACCACCATCACCACTACAACAACCACCATCACCACCACCACCACCAACATCATCATCAAACATCATCACACTTTTATTACAGCAAAGTCTGCCTAGATCATTTCTGTATATATTAAGAGAATAGAAATCATTATGAAAATATTTGCTTTTCAAAATTTCAGCAGAGGACTAATCAGACAATCAAAACAAGTTTTTAAATGAAGGCGTCGGTGATGTTAGGCTTCACATTTTCACAATATCAGGATTGCATTCAGAAACAATGTATTTTTCTATGCATGACCAATCAGTGTACTGCATATGTTATTCATAAGCTATAGGTATAGGGTGACAAGAGGAGTTGACAGGAGATGTGATGAGAACGGGGAACACATGCTATCTGATAGCAGTTGTTATTATGGAGGAATTACATGATCCACTCCCCACTAGCTCTCAGCCTCATCGTTCACCTCACTCCTCAAGCGCCGCAGAAATTGATTACGTCAACGTAACTGCTCTTAAAGCAGCAGCTCAAAGAGCAGGTGATTTGATGAAATGCCACACCTGCCTCACGCTACTTAAGCGTGACGTGCCCTTTAGTCCAACAAGACAGATTGCCAAGGGGAGAGGTTTCTCATATAGCGAGATATGTATTTGTGTAACATGTTGGAACCCTGACATGCTTTGCTCAGTATAAAACTTAATTATTCCTCCTAGCAGAACAAATAAGTATGCAGCAGAATAAAACTCAGAAATAATCGATGTTCCATGAGACATGTTTTTAAATCAATTAAGATATTGTCTGCAAGTTCATAGTTTTTACCAGCATCTTATGAATTTAAAAACAAATATCGGATGACGAAGATATGATGGACAACACATATCTAACTGGCCAAAATGTATTAACTTAACCACTGAAATCTGAAGAATATACATGGTCAGACATGCATTTAAATATCTTCCTAAAAAGGTGTTATTTAAAAAAAGATACTGAAATATGTTGGAGATGTTGAGTTTAACTCGTTCTCATCAAATATTTCTTCAAATATTAAACTTATGTATGAATACAATCATGTGTGTACAGAATTGTGCAAATATATGCTCGTCAGGGTAGCACATGTACTGTACTAAAGAATAATATCTGTACCAAGATATTTCAACACAACATGACACATGATGACAAAACGCTGATATGAAAAAATAAGATTTGCCATTTTGAATGTTGTTATAACTCATAAATAATTGCACTGAGCAGACCTCCTTGCAGAGGTGCACTGCGACCCTTTAAAAGAGTTATGAGTATGGCGTAGTATTCTTTCCAAAATACACAAGACTTTAGATAAATCCATCGCCACAGAAGAACGGAATTGTGGAGTCTTCGCTTATATCAAACCATATTACCCCGTACATTATTACATTAGCCTGTAGGCTTTTAAAAGAAATAAAAGTAGATTTTAAAATACTAAAAGACATTGTCAAATTCGACTTGATATCCGGCTACCTAAGTTATGTATTTACATTCTTAAATGAGTAGCTAACGCCCCACAACCATCTATGTTTTACTAGGTGTGTTTGTGCAATACGACTGGTTGTATCCTATTAACCCTTATGCAGCTGGTAGCTAATATGGACAATACAAAGGGATGCAAAAACAACAACTGAGAAATGGCTGTGTAACCTGGCACCTGGGTACTCACCTGAGAGTTCTAAGCGAGATCTTTCTAATGAATACCAACATAACAGAGTTTTGGAAGGTTTTTCAAAGATATTGTGCCCTTGTGCTTCGGATGAAAGTAGCCCCAGCATTGTAAGGGTTAACATTGTGGCCACTATAAATTTAGTTTGTTCCCACTCAAATGTCGCATTCTATCTATACAAAACATTTTTGTAATAAAAGTGAAAGTGTGTAAAGCTTTCATATCCTGCTAAATCTTGCATCAGAGTATATAAACAACACAGTCGTAGTGCTTTTTAAAATTACGATGTACTGCAGATGAAGTTGTATCTTGTACACGCCAGATATAAATTGAATTCAATCTGCTACCCTCTCACTCAAGCACTCCAATTCAGGCTATAGTAAAATGCAATCCGTATACTAAAAATATTAAGTGGTGTAATACTTCCCTACTCTAGCGGTGTTAAACCTTGCCTTTGGGGGATAAAACGTGGGCTAAAGAAGCATTGTGCGGCTATTTATTGACTACTCATGTGCATTCGAGCATGTCAATGGTATTTTCGGGATCTTTTCTGTCTGACAAGACGTTGCGCACGCAATCCCCGTGTCTGAGGCTGAACTAGTCCCAGACAAACTAAATCACGGCATTAATCAACGTCATGTTGGCTTTATGAAGTCCAGATTAGATTGTGACATGGCGGGTTTATAGGGTAGAGATTACATTATAACATGTAGGAACTGGACCACTATCTTGACAAGACACACGTAAGTGTCTGTCTGCTGCCATTCCGTAAGGGATCCCTGGCTGTTTTGTGCGTCACATCTATGACTCGTGATGTATGACAGCCTCTTGGCTTAACCTCCTCATCTCATAAGCCTCACCCAGGGGGTCTGACACTTGCGAAATTACTCTAGAGTAGGGCAATATGGCCAGGAAAACATACGCTGCGCACCCGCTGTATGCAGTAGAATTCGCAGGTCTGCATATCTTTATTATCAATTTTAGTAGAGGCGTATACAATCTCTTTAGGATTAATTAAAGTGAACATGGTCTAATCGGACTGTACACAGGTGAGAAAACCTATTTGAGCTTTAATTCCAAAGTGAAGTTGAATGTTGAGTGCGAAAGGATTCTCTCTCTCTCTATCTCTCTCTCTCTCTCTTTCCACACACGCACACACACACACACATATATATACTAGTATATATATATATATATATATATATATATATATATATATATATATATATATATATATATATATATATATATATATATATATATATATATATATATATATATATATATATATATATATATATATATATATATATATATATATATATATATATATATATATATATATATATATATATATATATATATATATATATATATATATATATATATATATATATATATATATATATATATATATATATATATATATATATATATATATATATATATATATATATATATATATATATATATATATATATATTCATACACATATAGATATAACGAAATGCATAAAGTTAACGCGGTAAATAAGGTCAACTACCAGAAGACCTTAACAAAAGGCGAAAAAAATTGGACTGTTACTTTGTGACAAGTATATTTTTATAGCAAATGCAAAATAATGGTTACTCATTTCACCTACAACACAGGGCTATAGCATGGAGCTTAATATGATATATTAATGTTGACAGTTCCAAGTGTATTCTCATATAAAGGCAGACATGCGCTCTACTCGGTCATTAATAACAATGAGGGTGATAAAAATATAACATGAAACACTTGAGGCCACTATTATTATTTCGTATGATGTATTGCGCACTTCAGAAAGATTACACATTTGCGTCAAACAATGACAGATTGGATTCAGAAATTAACATGAAAAGGGGATGAGTTACAAGCAAAATGTTTTTATATTCATTCCAATCTAACACAGAAACTTGTTTACCATATCTAATTAAATCATACCCTTAGAGTATTTCTTGGTTAATAACCATCAGTAAGGACTATTTTCACAATCAAAATTTTGCCACTTCCTTGACAAGAAAACAAACCTATTAAAACATTATTCCCAAAAATCCTTTCTAAATGAAAGAAAAACAACTTTTGTTAGCATTTATTTATTTCAACACTATTATGTCAAGTGTATATTCCCCATAGGACGAGTGAGGTTCACAGTTGTAGAGGTAATACGATTCGATCAGAAATAAGATACAAAACACGACGTACGTGTGGCTTATTAAGAATGTTTAGTACCTTGTGACAGCTGTCATTGGGAAAATATGAGTTTTACAAATCTTGATTAATTTTTGTACTTCTCTAATATGTGACTTTGAACAACATTATAATTACACCACAGTTTATACATCGGGTTTGTGAAACTACATGGACATTTCTGGATATCAAAGTAGATTTTAACAAAATCACTGATCAAATTGAGGTATAAAGACCTAACGGCCGCCATGCAAATTCGTTTCTCCTGAACAAATCTAAACTGCATTTCGCATCAATCAAATTGATACTGGTTAATGCAAGGTGCAATGCGGGACTCATTGCTGGATAAAATAACAATATTTTTGTCTTTGAAGTTTCGTTGGCGTTTCTCAGGCAGGTTTTAGGCGTATTAAAGCACTGGCTAAAGCACTGGCTTTCTCTCCTTTGACAAAGATCAATGGCGGTTTCTCAGTGTTATTTGTCACAACTAAATACAGGCGTCTTTATCCTAATAACTATGCTAATTCTATCGGCTATCGAGTCACACAACTCCCGGAAACAATCAATCCATAAAGACGTTTTTCTCACGACGAACAAAGCCAGGGCGGCGCGCGCTGAACAAGCCTCTAGTCCTATAACAACGATTTATCACGTCAAAGATATCTGGCTAGCATGTTGTAAGTAGATAGAGGAAACCAGAATGCCAGGCGAAAAACCCCGCCTAACCACAAGTCACTAGCAACTTTCTCACGTGTTCAAGTCAAGATTCCAGCCGGCTAGTGGTGAAAGACAGCTAGCACTTATTGCCAACGCTTTAGACCACTCGGCTATAATGGCAAGCCATTGACATTTGTTACCTCGACATTTCAAATAAGGTAATTATAAATGCCTTTATCAAATTTAACCTGATCTGTATGATGACCTTGGTATCATAACTCATCACATACCTGTTCCCCACATTAATTAATCATTTAGATACACATGATGAGATGAGCCCCTTTCCGAATACGTATACAGTAAAGATATTTAATTCCTATAGCAGTCGGCCGGTTGACTATCAGCAACTGGTAGAAAAGTAGCCGTGGTACTGTAAGCTGCGTCGTCGAAACAATGAGGCAAATATGAATTCAAGTTTTATAGCCGTGACGCCACGGGCGGTGAGCCTTATCTATGCCCAAGCATTGGAGAGGCACTTGGGCATAGCCGATCATTTAGAATGTCTGGTGTGCCTGCATGTTAAGTGCATGAATTAAATATCTTTACTGTATATTGAGTCTCTCTATGACCACTACGTAAACCTAACAAGGCAATATACCGGATTCAGGTGATAAGAAGATGCCCCTCTACCTGTATTATAGATGTTTAAGTTCTGTTCTTCTCCGCTGTATAAAGTTGTTCGGTTCAGTTATTTTCGGTAATCAACCACTCTATATGTATCTGATATTTTGTTGAGCTATTTAACAAATTTCGTATTTAATCAGTTGATCATTTTATTATTATATTTGTTTTGTTACACTTTAGTTTACATAATATATATCATACATTATGTAGTCAACTACAGTCAATAAAGTATACTAGTATATATATATATATATATATATATATATATATATATATATATATATATATATATATATATATATATATATATATATATATAAATATATATATACATACATATATATATATATATATATATATATATATATATATATATATATATATATATATATATATATATATATATATATATATATATATGTATGTAATGAAAAACGCTATTTCGTACATCTTGGACACCGAAGTGATTTATTTAATTCCATAAATGTCGTTTCTGGTCGTTACGTATTAGACTTACAAAATATATCATTATTCTTTTAAAATGAGCTACCTAAAGAAAAATTCTAATTGTAATCTAAATTAATCACTTCAGGTAAGTACAAGTTCAACTGAAATACTTTGTTTTTCAAACTACTGCGAAGCAACGCCTTAGAAATCTCTGCAATCATTAAAGCACATTACTGTCAATCTAGTATTACATGCTTGATGCGGATTTTAAATGTCATCAAAAGTAAATCTTAAATAAGGTTTAAGAATCATACCTAGCAATGATTATACTAATTGGCATTATAAACTAGCAAGGGGAAAATCCCAATTACGTTAATTCGATCATCTGTGATGAACGCGAAATACTCTAATCAAAACATGACATTTTTGATATACGATAAACGTTCATTCTTGAAAAGAAAACATCTGCAAACAGTCCTTTTTACCATGTTACCACTTCTTGCAGCTGTATGTTATCGTTAGATCTGGGTCAACATAAAGGGTGTGTTTATGAACTCAAATGTTTGAATGGTGACACATATTCCTTCACTATTCCTTGTGTATTTTCACATTCTCCTCCCATATATTCAAGTCCCACACAATGGCTTAGCATTATGGGCTCATTATCAACGTACCATCATTCGATTATCATGTAAAACTTGATTGCAACTTTCCGATCTCGACCGGAATACTCTCATCTAACATATATGATGTACAATCTGAACTGTCATTACTAAGTGTCTTTGTGTATCGTTCTACGATGATATATATTTATTTTAACTATTCGACATATTCCATTACCATCAGGTTATCTAGTATGTATAGTTCGACGATGTTCATGATGAATCACTTCACACATATTTGTAAATGACACATGGTATAATGATATTCGAAATATTTATCAAACTGTATTATCATATTTGTCGTTTTTGTAAACAACTGTACAGCATTTGGTAATGCAAGGGCGTGTCGTTAGCTTTAGTGAACAATCGAAATAAAAGAAACGAATAAAGTTAATTGCTCATTTGTTATCTATGTTCTCTCTACACACACACACACACACACACACACACACATATATATATATATATATATATATATATATATATATATATATATATATATATATATATTGTTGTTCTCTCTATGCATACATACACACACACACATATACATATATATATATATATATATATATATATATATATATATATATATATATATATATATATATATATATATATATATATATATATATATATATATATATATGTAGGTAAAGATGTCCACCGTAGTCCTCACACAACCTTCCTCCACTAGCAGGACTGTACACACAGAAACCATTTCAATCCCCAGAGGAATATTCCAGAGCAGTTGGCAGCATATAGCGCACAAGCTGTAAGCACTGCCTTAATAATGCTAGGTACCCATTATTGCAACTGGGTAGACTGAGGCAATATAGAATAAAGAACAGACCAATGTGCCCAGCCGGGAATTGAACCAGCGACCTACTGATTACTAGTCCGACACCTTACCAACTGAGCTACTTTGTCACCACTGTGTATGTATGTATGTATGTATGTATGTTTTGTGTATGTGTGTGTGTGTGTGCATTGATAGACACCGCTTATGGTTTTGATATCTTGGCATTTGTTATAGTTACCGTTACTGCTGATCTCCTGTTCCAAGCTGCCAACGCATCGTCCACATATACGCCATGCAATCTAACCTCTCAACATGCGGTCTCAACTTTAACTATTCGCCAACACATTTGCATAACAGTAAAAGTAGCTATCTTACGCACGTAGTCAGTGTTTTATTACAAATGAAATAGTTTTATAGACCAAACATCACCACTTGCCCACGATTACACAACATGCAGTTTTTATACCTTCAAACCGGACTTGCGTTTTTCAATAGTAAACAAACACGTCACATTTTATTTTCTGTCAGTATCCTTTACGTTATGATAGCACGCATAGCATAAATACGCACTTCTGACAAAAATAAGAAGTGAAAGCCATACGCTATTTCAGAATTATTTAGGTGTATATTCAAACGAATAATGGCGTGACTCGATTGATTGACCCAAATCATAGGGTAGGGCACACATGTAGGATATCGTTTCAACACATGAAAGGCGTCATATGCCGATTGGTCCAGTAGAGTTCGTTTTCAAAAGCCTGTGATTATCAATAGATTTCCCACGATGAGTAGCATTTGTTGTATAATTAACGTGATATTACGTCGGGAGAAATCAATCATAATCATAGAAGACATTGGCGGAAAAGGTGTTGATGTATAGAGCTGAAGCAATGAAAGTACCAATTGAAGTATGCTTCGAGTCACACAAAACACCTATACAGGTATGTTCACAATACTCCACACTAGCAGGAAATTCCTCATTACGTACATAATACCATTCAATAGATAATCCAATTTTGTGACTCCTTGCAGGTTGGACAATTTATGTTTAGTAATGCGTTGATTGGTTTATAACACGCACAGCCATTGTTTTGCATATGCAACTAATCACATACTATTTGTAATAATACCCAAATGTAAGAAGGATGATGATGATGATGGTTATGATAATAATGATAATAATAATAATAATAATAATAATAATAATAATAATAACAATAATGATAATAAAAATAATGAAAATAATAATAATAATAATAATAATAATAATAACAATTATAATTATAATAATAATAATAATGATAATAGTGTTATTGATAATAATCGTACTACTACTACTACTACTACTACTACTACTACTACTACTACTACTACTACTACTACTGATAATAATAGTAATGATGATAATGATAATAATAATTATGATAATAATAATGATAATAATGATATTGATAGTTGTAGTAATAATAATGTCACAGGAAAGAAACTGAAAGATTTTCTCTTGTTTATTGTGAGGAATTTAATAGACGAATGCTTGTTAAGTACATGTAGATAAATAAGTTGGGTGAGAAAAAGAAAGCATATCTAGGGGCTTTCACTTTCCTTTAGCTCTTAGAAGGGGCTACCAAACATCATATCTTCAGGAGGATCAGAGCGTGGTTAATATCGACATAATGTTATCCAGAAGATTAATTTTACAATCAATCGCGTTTAATATCGTAATAGATATAAATCAATATGTTCAGAGAAAATTGCTAAGATATTGTTAAGCATAATTCTACGCGACTCAAGGAAGTCTTTAGCAAATAGACGAAATTATCTTAATGACTATTGTCCAATTTGACGTTAGAATTTGCCAATTTGCCAGAAAAACGTCATATTGTATGTCTATACAGAGTGCAAAATGCATCACACTGCTTTGACCTGTAACCGCCTAAGATGGTTTTGAATAAGCATATGCCAATAAGAGGACAAAAATAGTTTAGATGAGTGACGCATGTAACATCATAGGCAATCTTCTCGGAAGGAATTAGCAAGAATATTGCATGAAAGGATGTCATTCAGCAGAGACGCATCGTGACACAGGTATCTATAATAATTATCAAACCATAGTAACGAAAAGAGTTTCAACAGTCCTCTGCGCATGCGTGTAAATCGACGTAGGCGTACATACAGTACTATCAACCTGATATTCGAGTTGTCGAACATCGAAATACATAAAAGAAAATATTTACACAAACAGTCGTGTCATCTTTATACGTAAGTTCAGATACAGGGGAGTTATCACTTCCAATGACACAAGATCGACAACTATTGATGTAATTTATTAAATCGAAATGATGAGTATAATTGACTTTATAGTTACATAACCAACTATACTCACTCTTATTCCCGTCCACAGTTTGCATTTAGGGCGCAAATGCTGTTAATAGGGAGCAATTGTAAGCAGCCTGATAGTCCTAACTATCTCCTCGAAGTACACATCATATTGAACCGGCCAGGAGTTTATTCATGATGTGCGTAACGTAATTGTCAGGATTTATTTTGTCGACAAACATACATACACACACTTATGCCGCAATGCCTACTTAGTACAATGCAATGATTACCTAGTGTGATTGGACTAAGCCTCTAAATAGACTCACACTCCATTGGTATGATGTTCGACCAAAAAAGGGGATTATACACACACATAATCTCTTCTGATTTAAGTAAAAATCTTACAGATAGAAATTTAGTCATTTGCTACCTAATTCAGTGCCCTGTTTCAACTTATATGCTATGTCTCTCAGATAAAGCAAACAAAATCACATTTTGATAATATCTAAAATGTTAAATGATGTGATAAGGAAATTCAGCACTTGAATAAGTCATCTTTTAATTTGGGGTTATTGCAAAAGGAATCAGTTTGTCGGCGCAAACTGTCGCTAAATCGATCTTTAGCATTTTTCTGGTGTACTTTATATAGCTTTCATCGGAAATTTTGCACATCTTCATTTGTGATACAGAATAATTGCGACCCTATATCTTCATTAAAACATGAAATGGTCAGCTAAATGGAGAATATCTTGCTAAAATTGCATTAGACATTTTTGCAGCTATCGCGCTACGTAAAATATGCCAATTTAGAAATGATTTGTGTGCGGATTGAAAGTATTGGTTAAAGGATATGTTTAAACCATTTTCATAACATTGACTTGACATAAAGTTGATTAAATAGGTATTAACAAGCACATTCAATTTAGTGCAATAGTCACCTCTAGTCGTATGCGTATCGACGTTTATTGTTGAAATATGAGATTGAATATAGATGGAACACGTCTGTTGTATTAAATTACGTTTGATATGGCTCATATGGATTTGTAAATATATGAACTACTGGGTAATGTCGATTGCATTCATGATAATTAACAACTGCTCAGTACGCGTGTAATCCATATATAAGCTTAGAATTTCTCCGTAATGTCTCTCGGACCAGTGTGGTTCAAGCTATGATATCATTGCATTTTACCAAATTCAGAATAAATGGGACACAGAACTAAATGATGAAATTCCAATAAGAGAGAGTCTTCTCTGAAAAAATTACAAAAGAAACCCCGGTTAGTGTGTATGTCAAATACATTCAATTAAATATTTTGCATCACTGAATCGTTACCAATAAAAAAAACAAACTTGTAGATATGGATTTGGAAACAAAGGATAAATGTACATATCGTAATGCGGCAAAGGAAACTATTGTGCATGCCTTCATAGAATACCCAGATGCTTGCAACCTTATGGAAACAGGTAGAATCTTGGCTAAAAAAATTAGTAAAGAACAATCTCAAGATCGGATATTTAGAAAAAAATATTGGAGAAAATGAAAACACAACATCACTGATGAGGGTGATACGTGCCACAAAACAAGTGATTTACAAAAAACAAGCAACAAACAGAAGATATACTCTGTGGGAGGTAAAAATAAGTTTTATCGCCAAGTGCAAATTGGAGAATATGCATCGCTAATTAATGAAAGTAAATCAATTCCACACAATTGGAACACTGTATACTTGGATTTGGAAAACCAAGTTACGTAGCTCCAAGGATATGAATATCGAATATCAATTACTATATAACTACTTCATAATCATATTATACTTGTGGAGAGGATGAAGAACGTTTGAATGGTTGAATGAATAAAAACCATCAGCTTTTGAGAAATAAAAAAACACTATAGTAGGAAGCCGCAGGTAAAAGGTTGCTCTTTCAATTTCCGTATGTATCAACAAATGTGTTAGGAACCTGACATTGACGAGACACGTGCGATCGATAATTCCTTATTGCAGGCTAAAGCAATCATCAACATAATTGACCTCCAAACCTCATTGTACAGTTGCGTGTACAAACTATTTTGGACGCGAAGAAATGAAAAGCTACAAATAGCACAAGGTGCAATCTCTGTAAACATCTCACTCAAATCAACAGTTCCATTATATTCTTGGCTGCAAGTCATGCATTATGGATGTTTAATTCACTGCTGTGGGGATCGTGTATTCATCGATGACGATTAACTTTAAGGAAGCTTAGACGTCTTGATCTTCAGTTACAATAAATGCATCACACAATCTTGGATATCTCCACAAAGCTGTTTATAACATTTTCCATGTGAGGCAAACTGCAATTTAAGATTGAAAATAACGTCAACATGACGCACATAGACAAGAGTAGATAGGAGACTTTTGTTGTTGATAAACAGTTTATTGTCCAATCCAGATAATGACATTCATTACATACAATGCACAGGTGTTAAAAATCCGGTCAGCCACATAGGCTTATAATGGACCAAAAACAATCATGAATATACTCATAAATAGTATCTGATAGGGAATTAACCTTACCATCTGCTGTGTTGTAATTCTCGATGTTAGACCTGGAGTCGTTCACACTTTGTAGATTTAATATTGCACGGCAGAATTATTTTCATAACTTATATTACTCCATAATGAACATGAAGTAGGTGTACATACAGGGTAGTGGTAAGCATATATCAGGCATACATATAGACAGTTTTATCGAGAATTGTGAGGAAGTTTACTTATGATGTTGTTACTATGTTGTGTATAGTGTTGTGTATATATATGTTGTACCATTATATATATCTTCACTTGCATTTGCCTTAGGAAGATTCGTTTAAGGTAGTTTAGAGTTAGGATGTTTTCCTTCCACTTCTTTTTGTAACTGCAGAATTCAATGTTACCACCTGGCCAGCAATCTGACCCCTAGATGTCACCAGCCTCGTTCAAATGTATCAAAATATTTTATGAGATGTATTTGTTCTTTTTTCTTAACATGAAAGAACAGGTGATAAATTTGTTACGCCCTGTTGGAAAGTGTGGTCGGGCCTGCTATCCACCCTCAGTCATCCAGATCCCACTCGGCTCCACCTCGTAGGATCTGGATGATTTCGGTTGGATGTCAGGCCGGACAGCTCTGTCCAACAGGGCGTAACTAATACAATGGTATAAACTATATCATCTAATCTATCTAACTTATAGTGCGTCTTGTATATGAAGAGTCTCAATTAATTTACATACAATTTCCTAATACCAAACTTAAATCTAGCCAGACGAGTTTATGTCAAATAAAAAAATAGACTTGAGTGGCTTATAAGCAATCAATTAATAGTTAACATCTGTGACCTCCTGTTGTGTATCCTACTGCAACTAATGACTAGCTGGGTTGTCTCCATATCCAAGCAGTCGAATACGTTGCATACCGACTGATAACTTATTCGACTCGTATGGGAACATTGCCAGTGACATAGATAGGGTGGTTACGGTTCATCCGAATTTGTCAAATAAAGTAACGATAAATAAAAGTTCATATTTCCACCGGTTCTTGACGATTAAAACAGATCAAGAAATCATTCACATGGCCCATTCATCCTGGCAGTATGCAATGTGGATGACAGCGGAATAGGTAGATTGATGGATATTTCGCTATCAAGTGGTAGATTAAGGCAATCATATTTATTTTAGAGGGAAAGATTGAGTTGGGTGTCTGTATTGTTCCCGAGTGTGGTATTACGTAGCAAGATGATTTATCACTTATGTCATAAGTCATAACTCAGCGGCTGCATCTATATTTCTTCATAGATCTCCATAGATATCTTTTTGTAAAGATTTTCTGGTCTGTAATGGATTACAACAAGAATCATTCGTCCATTTTAAATAAATGAAAAGCGACATTATAATCTTTAAACACCTCATAATATAATATATATCAATATATATATAATATATATAATATAATATATATATACATATTTTATTATATACATATATATATATATATATATATATATATATATATATATATATATATATATATATATATATATATATACATGTATATATATATATATGTATATATATATATATATATATATATATATATATATATATATATATATATATATATATATATATAAATAATCAATATATATATATATATATATATATATATATATATATATATATATATATATATATATATATATATATATATATATATATATATATATATATATATATACATACATACATAGACAGATATATTTCAGAGATGTGATCCTGCCGGCAGTACGCATGGTTTGCGTTAGACCACCTGGCCATAAGAACAGCTCTTCAGGGTGATTGAACGAATTCTCTCCACCAACTCTTGCCTAGTAACACCAATGCCAAAGGAGAGTTTCAAATCCAGTAAGAGAAATTATTGTCTTATAGGTTCAATGTTTAAAGTTTAAAGACCCTCACATTGGCCTGGTCTGCAGTATAATGTCGTAACGTGTTGTCTATTGGCAATTAGTGGTAGACGAGATTCTGAATGGCCATTATAAGGTAACCCGTGTGGTCTACGCGAGCGCGTAATGTCATCGCCTAGCAGCTTTACGATGCTTTAGGTTTAAGGGAGAGTAGGTGATACTCTCTCTAATATCCTTCATGGCATGAAGGGACATCCTCATGGGCTGAGCTTTTAATTGCATTCGGCTGCAACTGCCCCCTATCATAAATCTCTGAATATGATCTGGTTTTCGTCTCCAGGATAACTATGTAGGTTGATATACCCCGTTGATGTACCCTGTGTAATGCGTTTTTTCTTGGCTTCAACTACTGAATAGTAATGAGTCAAGAATCACGATATTAAATTTGGGATTTGAAAGTGCTTGTATTGATATTGGCATATTGAGATTGCACGCACCCGTAACCCAAGTCACTGACATCTTTCGCACATGCATCGCGCAAAATTCACATAATTTAAATTGCACCAAAACAAAAATCACGATAAACAAAGCCAATTCCATTTCATTTGAGCGTATGCGGTCAGCGCCAGCATATTTCCTATGATTATATAGTCTAGTTTCCTCCTTGGCATGGCATGTTATCACGAGTGATCACAAGAACATTGTACAGGAATTGCTGCAATTACGGCCAATGCCTCACGAACAGACGTCTTCGTGTCACCTACTAATGATCATCAACTGAACTAGAACTTTTTTCTCATCTTACCTTGTTTTGTTAGGAACTTAGGGTCGTGGCACCATAACACGAATAGATGTATCATTCCGCTCAACTAACTGGGTTAATTGTGCGAGGAATCTCATTCGGCAATAAAAACGTCGATTCCACTTTGTGCTTACTTATGACGTCAATGTTGTTATTATAAAAGACAAAAATAGTATTGGATTGTCCTTCATATGTAGGGACACTACATCAATCTTTTATGAATGTACGCAAATAAATTATCCATGCACGAATATGGCTATAACAAATATTGGCAAAGAATTAACATTCATCTCTTAAAGTTATGCATAAGGTAAATACCGTGGTAGTATTTGATTACTGTATCAAACGACCGGTCGGCTTAGAAACCGGTGTCCGTTCGTGCGGTCGATATGGAATCGGTCGATGCCACTGCATTTCACGACCACGATTGTTTTGGCGTCTAAAACATCCCATCTCATTATAGAACTCACGCGCTCATGGCGCTCTTTGAGACCGGGGTGATTTGAAGATCGCCGTATTATCGCGCCAAATCGCTGTGTTCATGCTTTATGAATTTTTTGCGTGATCCCCTTTCCCTGCCCAGAGCTGGTTTTGTCTTCAACAAGGGCTAATCAAAGTACAACGAGCACAGCCCGAACGTGATAAAGGTAGATACAGCTTACTAGCAACAACATAACAAAGACCAAATAGTGTGTTGTGTGTGTGTAGGGGGGGGGGGGGGCGTACGATGCCTACATTGCGAAGTACGATCGCCAAGATCATTGCATAAAAATAAACGAAACGCAATGGGTCCCATTTCATTGTTTGACCAACCACAACATTATCTGCTCACAAGGTGTTTTCTTCACCGTAAAGAATTGCCTCTCAAAGACAAAGCGAATGATTCGATCAGTCGGAAATGTCACTCAAAATCAGTCATCAAAGTTCTTTCCTATTCCCCCAACGTCCACCCACCTCCAAGTTCTCCGCCACTCCAGCTTCGTGCTGACCTCTGCTCACCCCACGCTTCAAGGCGACAGCTCTCCTTGAGGAAATTTACGACAATGGTCTACAGTACGTAATTTCAGATTTTTCGTGTAAGTCTGCCTTTTCATCCTGGTGAGCCGGTTGGTGTACACTTTGACCTTTCTGCCAAAGCCGCTTCATTAAGTCATCTTTCTCGTGCTTGTTATACTCGAAGTGTTCGCACCAAGCAAAGGGAATGGGTAATTATGTATGCGAAGGTTCCTTTCTTTAGATGGACCTACAGAGTAAGATAGGGATTAAGTATGACTTAACGTATTCCACGGTGCTTCGTGGTCGAATTGTACAGGTCTTAAATCGTAAATATAACCTTGCTGGCGAATTACATTCATATGTGTTCACTCGGACACACACACACACACACACACACACACACACACACACACACACACAGGCAAACGCACAGACAGATAGATAGAAAGATACAGTTAAGATATTTAATTCCTGCATTTGTCAGTGCCTCGTTGTACAAACACCCATGGATAACAAATCAAAATAAAAGTGAAGCACATCAATGGCCAATGTAGATAGCGAATCAAGGCGTGGCCATCCTCGCCCATGAAGCTGGCTGGAAATCGCAACTACGCCCGGACTGCCCACGCATTTGGTGCAAGAATTGAATGTCATCACTGCATATTGACCTGTTTGTGCCTATTCAGAGTTTATGATTGTTATAATGTGACCACCCTTTGCTTTTTCTAATCTCTCAAGACTCCGGTTAAAATGGATATCCATACTTTGCTCCCTTGTTACTTAAATAATAGATCATTGTTTAATGATCAAACAATCATGAAAAAAAAATCATCAATAGTCATTTTTCCACCATAGAAAGTGCTCAAACGAGTGCCCAAACAGCCATAGGCTGACTTTTAGTAAACTAAAATGACGGTAAAGAACACAAATTACAAGCAGAAATAAAGTGGATGAACTAATAGAAGTAGGTCTTGTGATAGGATATTGGGTGATTTAGATTCTAGGAGGTCTGATCAGCCCACGCCAATGCTATGCCTTTTGCCTGTTGAGCAAGTCCGACCTGCCGGTCAATATATTGGAACATTAGCTCTAGGGCTGATATGGCAGTTTGTAAATCAATCACATGGTACGAATGGTGTCATTCCGCTGGCTAAAGTCAGAGTAGCAAAAACAATAGACCTATCCGTTGATAAGGTGCACTATCGACACAACATGTTTCCAAATAAGGCGTTGATAAGGAGCCACCCACGCCGAGTAACCTACACGTAGAAACAGGTGGGACATACATGTAGCTGTGTGACTAAAGTCCTGTTATTCACTGAAGGATACAATATAAATAGCTTCCTAAAAACACAGTTAAAACAATGGGAAAGCAATACCGGTAATTGACATATAAAACAAAAACGACATGTAATGAACAGCGGATTCATTTCATACTCGTTATTGTCTGTCGCCAAGTTTTAGGCAGAGATTACTTTGAAGAGTTTCATATTCACTTCAAATCATTGTTCGTGCTATCTGTGTGGTTTGCATATACTGGAAAGCTCCCCTTTTCATATTTCCGAGCCACTCTTTAACAACAGTGGTGCCGAACCCTTACATAAACGAAAAAACAAACTCAAAAACAGCAGATTCGTTATTTTCAATATTGGATGTGCGCCATTCACCAATCCATTTCCAACAAAAAAGGTCTCAGAATATGCGAAGAGATGTAAAAGGCGAGAAAAAAGTTTGGCCAAACCCCAAAAATTTCTTGCTCAATTTGTGGAAATCCAAGCGCAACACGCGGACTACACTGGCGTCAAAGGTCAGCTGAGCACACTCAGGATGTGCAATCTCTGTGATAATTTTGAAATTGAAGATGCTCGCCACTTTATCCTACACTGTCCTTTTTTCCAAAACGAAAGAGAACCCATGTATAACGAATTTAACAAGGTTGATGACAACTCAGGTACTATCCTAAACAAATGTAATACTGATATGTTTTATATTCTTTTTGGAAGAACGGTAGATGGTCTTAAGGAATATCAGATGGAAAGGATCTGGTTGATTGTGCTTGAGTTTGTGTCTTCTATGTATAAAGATATTGTCAAGCGTCAGAGAGGCATTGGTTAATCTGAGACCACCTTATGTTAGAGACCGCTTTATGCTAAAAATTGTCTGGCATAGTCCCCACCCTCCAAGTAAGACGTACCCGTTTTTTTTTCTTGTAAACAAGTTTAACCTCTTTGTTTTCTTGTTTTTTCTGTCTACATTTTATATCTTGCTTTTGTATGCATTACAGTCAATAAAAGATATATATATATATATATATATATATATATATATATATATATATATATATATATATATATATATATATATATGTATATATATATATATATATATATATATATATATATATACTGTCACCTACATGTAGTTATATGTCCTTTTACTGTAATGCAATCGATATTCATTGACCATTGCCCATATACTTAGATATGAAATTAAAAATACATAGGAAGTAAAATGAGAGAGTGGTATCAACATAGCAAATGGAAATGAAAAAAAATCGCTTAACACTTTATAAAATTGGGTCACACACCATTTATGGATATATTATCGATTAATCATACCTGGCAGAGGCTACCGATTAAAAGAAAAGGCTTTTGCTTTAGGTAGTCTCTAGGCGCAGAGACTAGAAATCAGCCACATTATGTTATTGTACAAGTTATCACTGTCATTTGTATTGTATTTTTATGCTCGTCATAAGCCAATAGATATACATACATGGCAGTAATTGGCCACAACGGGATTATTCAGTTATTGCTGATGGTGATGATTTCTTTTTCAAGTTATGATGTATCTCAACGGGACTTATCACTACAAACATACCGACACAGTTAGTACGTTTTATACGACTTGCTCGTAGAACAAAGGCATTCGCTGTGGGCGGAACAATGGCATTTCAGTAATGACAGGATCAACGTTAATATGCAATGTGAAAATACTGTAGAATACACATATATCACTGCAAACCAGGAAAATAAGAGTTTCTAACGTCAGAATATTTCAAAAATGGTCCATATGAAATACAAAATAAATGAATCAACAATGTAATTGAAAAATTCTTATCGTTTTACAAACTTCTACATAAACAATATTGCTTCAGAAATATGCGATTCCTTAGTGTGACTGATATGAATCCTTGCAAATTATACTTAAGACTCTGTTTGTGCAATCACCAACCCCTAAAAACAAAAAGAAGCACCCAAGGTATAAGACGATGTCCAAGTGATTCTCACCAATTATGATCGGAATCTCGTCAAAATGTGTTAAATTTGGAGGAAAAAAATTGAATGTTGAAAAGTGTCAAACCACTGAGGGATTTTGATCATTCCTTTTTATTTATCGTATGGTATGAGACAGCGAGTACATTGTAGATGGTGCGGCGGAATGCCAATCGTCTATTGCGGCAACCCCTTTGAAACCTCAACCTGATAAATGCGCAGTTCTAACAAGCCTATGCAATTCATGCAAAGAACAATGCTTGTCACAACCCATCTTTTCACTTATAAAGCATTTCCTACAGCTGTACTGTCAATTTTGGGCCACTAGAGTGCTGGAAACAATACAACTGTTTTATATGCTATGATGTGTTAATCAGATAAATGCGCAATGACAAACATATCCTTTTTAAGGCATTCATAATCACCATCAAAGGAATCCGTTAGGCACTGACATTCGAGTAGCGATGAAAATCATTTACAAATCTAGCCTCAAATGCCACAAATATTATTGTATCCATGATGCGGAAAATACAAATCGCTGGATGAATGGTCGTGCTCTAGTCCGTTTTTCAGTGAAATAGATTTTTTCTTTTGACTGTGACTGCTCTATTAACGTGTTTGCTATTGTAGAGCATGGTGACTGCAGGCCTACTGTTATGGAACTAACCCATAAACTGTATTCCGCTCATTAAGCAGCTGTGAATACTGCGATGGTGACAATTTGCACCATATGGACCATCGTTGAAGTACACAAAGAGAATGTCAGCTTAATCCATGTGTTATTTTCAGCCTTGAAATTAGAATGTCAAGGAAAATCGCTTATTGCCTCCTTAGAAAATTAGAAAATACCGTATGGCTTATTGCAAATTTGATTAATGATGAATTGATTATATTTCTAATATAAAACGTGAATACTGCTCTTATTTTATCATTTCCTTGTAGTCGTCCTCATTTTCAAGAATCGCAGTCGTTTTGATGAACAATATCTGGACAACTGTCACGTTTAACTACTTGTAACCATATATTTCGATTGGAACTGTTGGTATATATTGCGCAAATACGCACACAGATGGATGGATTGCGATGGGGGAATAGATAGGCGTGTAGGTGGGTGGGTGGATGGATTGATGGATGGATAGATTGGTTGTTTAAGATTACTAGTAATCAATAGATTGATAGCTGGATCGCTAACCAGAATGTCCAGGCCGTGACAGGAGGAAATAGTGATAGCCCATTGTGACTGTGTTTACTGTGACTAGACTGCACTGGGTATAGCAATGACCAACTTTTTCAATTTTGGCTGCTGGGAGTTTACCTAGTTACCTGTTTAATTTCATATCGGGTAATCCCCGTGACCAATGCAAGCGTGTAATTGCCCTTCCGCTCCACTTTATAATTCACCGCTTGACTGACACATCAACACTCATTCGGCGTGTGCGATAATAAACTGCACTTCCGAGCGAACACACTATTGGTGAAAAGAAAACTAAATCTACATGTTAAGCATTTGCCATCCTCTGGGCATTCCTCTAACGGATTTAAAGCCATTAGCAGAGATTGGAGCCTTTGTAGGTTGGCCCTATCAGCTGACGATATTGATTAATTTGAATAATGGGGTGGCTGTCGAGGTGCCGCGCTGGGGGCTTTTTGTCGCCTCATGGTGAACGTACAATAGAGTGTCTTGTCACCACTGAAACATTTCCCTACAAATCTGTTTTGACTAAATAAAACCTTATTTCACCTACGAGCCATCTTCTTTGCGTTTTCAAGGCTATCCCGGGGGCTGGAAGTCGGTCAGATCCCATTCATTGATGCTTAATTTAGTCTTAAAAACAATACCTGCCAACCCTACCTACGGTCACCAGAGTATTAACAGCAACAGTTCATGTTTGTATCTTTATTGCATGAAAGTAATGTTTCAAAAATCATACAACACAAAAAAATAAATAGTGCATGCACTGTATGTATCTTTGTTGATTTTGAAATCACGTTTACGAAATCATAAAACACACCAAAATATAAGTAAATCAATACAACGAGAAAAAGTGTGAGAGCATATCCATGGAAGAACACTTGAGCAAATTGTTTGATCATGTAGCTGAATTATAGGTTTTTTTAAATTGTTTAGGTGTGCATATCAGCATCCCTACACAGTGTCGCAATATTATATAGCTATAGGGTACTTTGACATTCTTAGAAATTCAAAGAGAAATGTTCCCTGAAAGATAAAACAAAAATGGATAGAAGGATAAGTATCAAAACTCATATACATGAGTTTTGCAAAGAGCCACTGACAGTTGCGCAATTTTGTTACAGTCATTGAAGAATATTTGATTAGCTGAATCTTTATTTAATAAGCTTTCTGGTCTGATATGCTGCTTAGTGCACAGTCTGTTGGGTAGAAATCTAATATAGCAAACACTTAGTAAAACCTTAACCACAAGAGACTTACCCTGCTGCTAAATTGCATTCTATCGGGAAGGAAATTTCTATAATCGTGTTAAAGTCGATGTTTTCACATCTTCGACTCAGGAAATGTTTTTATCTTGCGGCGTCAATCAGCAATGAGTTGATTAAGGGCATGCATTGGAGTCGTTAATGTGAAACCGTTACGTAATATGGAACAGCTAAAAATAGCCGCGATCAATTTTATCTGACAGCCATGTGAATGATCTTTTGAATACAGACATCGATGATTTTTATCAATGATGAATCCACGCCCTACCTCGGGACTACATGTGCAGTCACATTTTTTGGAGCCATTCACGCCGTGTTTATAGGCGGAGGGATTGATCGTAGGGTTCGACAGGCGTGCAAAGAGAGCTGTCGCGTCTTCCTGCGTTTATAGAAAGATTATTAAATGTCCATGTCTGGCCGATAGGGTCTCGCGTCAGCCTCCATCTAATCATACTGATTGATTACAAACACCTTTCTGACAATGCCACAAGACGCTGGAATAAGGTTTTTCTGTGGGATGTGGGAAACCCAATTACTCCGATGACGGATTGCTGGGTAGCGGAGGGATACACCTTCCAGACAGGTACATGGGCTTTCCACTGACTGGAATTTCGCTTTTCGTCACTCTTTCTGCCAAACTGGGACATAGTCGTAACTAACAAGGCGTAAGTGTTTATGAAAACTGCTTAACTCGGCGAAAACCTCCGTCAAACTCCAAGTTACTGTCGAATTTCCCATATGTTCTTGGTCAGAATCGGCCAATTTCGAAAGACTGCTGGCTCTCCGTGGCAACCCGTTTGACCACTCGACCATCTGGGAAGACAACTCCAAATGTCTAAGATTAGATTTGGGATTAAACGAGAAAATGAGTATACGTCTTACAGGTATGATTGAGGGCAAGCTATTTCAATATTTTGGTTTGGATGAGTATACAACTACCAAGGAATCATCTAATCGCGAAGCTCCACCCCAAACCTCAGTGTGACAGTGTGCCCTGGGGCCCTCGGGCTACTTCACTACACATGCCAGAGGGCCTCAGGGAAGATCCTTACCATTGGACTGAGTTACCCTCTTTAAATAAAGATTATCATTATTATTATTATTATTATTATTATTATTATTATTATTATTATTATTATTATTATTGTTATTATTATTATTGTTATTATTATTATTATTATTATTATTATTATTATTATTATTATTATTATTATAATTATTAGTATTAGTATTATTATTATTTATAGTTCTACCATCAACACCTAGGTCACAGTTACACTTTATTCTGGTCCCGCACGCACATATCCACGCCAACCACTCCAAATTATCAAAAAACCTCATCGAAATAAAACGAAATGTAACCGAGCATAAAACTTATCGCTTCCTATATAAATGCTTCCTATATTGCCTGTTCTATTTAGAATTGCTCTTGTGGTGTTGGATGGCTCACGGTAATCAGCATTATATTCTTAAGTGCCCCCTTTTGCAGACTATCCTATGTACCATTCCCACGATCCCCTCCTGACCGAGCCAACCTTTGTCTTTTGTACGATTTACCAAATTGACCAAGGCTAACATTAATGGTTTTGTTTTGTAAGACGCAGGAGTCCAATTGCGTAATTGACATGAGAGAAAATTTAACGTATCTGAATAAAATACGTTAAACTAGATAGTCCTGAATTGCGATTATTTGAAATAATTCAAACATTGTCTTTGAAAAGTGTAGGGTTTATAGTTTCCCCTTAAATGGGCCATCCACTCTCCTGGACATTTCCTCAAATCCAAGAGCCAAGATATATGCACTTTTGCGTAAACAAAGTCGCCACTTTGTTCATGAATAGGTTAAAAGGCAATCAGTTTTGACAAGCTAAGTGTCATGAACGTGTCACGGTAGAGGATATATTACAGCTGATGACACGAAAAGCCAATCAAGACGCGTGTTTTACGCAGGCACAATCCAACCATTGGCAATTTGGCAATGTTCTTTATCGCCACCTATTTGCCGTAAAGCGACTCAGTCATGACTAGCCAGGAGGTTTAACAGAGTGCCTGACGAAAACTGCGTTATATTACAAAGTCACTGGCAACATATCACATGCCCTTCTGTGGCAACATTTTAGAGCACTCGGCCACCAGGGCTGAGCGAGATCACAGACGTAACATCCATCGAGAGAACGAAAGTGGTAGCTGAATGGGGTTCCACATAGAACACACATACCTTATGCGATCGGCAACAAATAAAGCATGATCTTACCAATGAAACACACGGCGTGCTTAGACTGATGGCGTATCCACCCAGCGATGTGTTAGAACGTAAATTGTAAACTTGAAGAATATCAAATGCAAAGCATCAGGAGGCTCGTAACTTAGTTTAGGCACGCAATAAAATAATACCCGAGCACCCGACGAAAACCACAGTCTGAACAAAAGTCACTAGCAATTTTCTCATATGCCCCGGTCGGTATTCGAACTATGGTAGTGGTCAGAGCACTCGGTGAAAGGCAGTGAGTATTTAGCGGCAACGCTTTCGACCACTTGGTCCATCAGGGCAGGCCCACATTCGCACCATTCCTCAATAATAATATGCTGTATTATTGCACCGTTAGTCTTAAATTCTAAATGTTTTCAACTTCCCATGTATCTCATGTTTACGCGATATTAGCGTCAGTCGATACGGCGATTCCCTCTGCTGACGTATTTTCAACTAATGAGCGTATCATATTATGCATCGAAAGGAAATCTCTTCTCATGGAAAGTAATTGGATGGATGTTAACATTCTCTTCGTGACTCCAGAAGAGCGGATTTGAAAGTGAGTAGCGCTAGTAAACATAACTACATGAAATACTCCTCGGACCGCCCAGAAAGATTGAGACTTAATCTATAACAGATCGTGAATTCGCATGCCGTTGGAATGTGCAGCTTTGCTTAATTTATATTTTTAAGTCAGAATAGCTAGCATAAACTGCCTTTAACTATTTGAAATTGATTTTATTTTTGTTTTCAAAACGTGAGAGTTGTTGATCAAGTCACTCGAGTGTTTGGAAGCTACCAAGTAGGTGAGGTTGTCTTCAACCAACCATCAGTAATTGATAATAAGGTACAAGTATAAGGAAATTGGACGTACATCGTCTTTATGTTAACTGTCCTGTGTTTTAAGTTGGATCAACTTTTCTATCATAACACACCATTCGTATTTAGTAAGCGAGTCAAAACATTATCTTAACTGGCGTATTACTAGTTAACGAAAAGGTTGCTTAACTATTGCAAGTGATTCAAGTACATTTTCTCATCACATGATAAGGTTCATAGTCATCAAAATATTTTCATGAGGTTTACAAGTGGCATCATTGCAGGCGTCGACGAAGTAACAAATAAACCCATAAATTGATGACGTAATACGCATATTGAATCGTGAGGTGAGGAAAATATACTCATTAAGCACTCGCGGGTAAGAGGATATTATAGACTGATATCTCGACGTTGAGGGATGAACTAATCTGTTTTGTTGCTTCGTGTTGTTGAGTGTATGACGAGCGAATTAAATAGTACTTTGCGAGGAAATCTCCTTACAGGAGTTAATTGAATGAACACTAATCTCCTTCACGGCACAGGAAGACTAGATTATAAAAGTGTTTACAAAGTAACCTCACCTATAAGAATATCCGTGGTATAAATAATAAGAATGCCTGGATGAGGTGGGTAAAAACCGTTCTTATTGTTAGTATGATGCTGAACCTACCTTTCCCATAATGCTTTGACTAGTGTTGCATTGAATACCAAGTATTACGTAATGCATCGTATCGTTGTAGGCTGGATAAAACAGGTACATGTGAACATCTGATACCTGTTCCCAACCTCAAAAAAGAAAGTATAAACTTGAGAGCAGAATGGAAAGAAAAATATCAAGTACACTCACTCTTTAGTTGAATGATATTTGAACATACTGCAAGTAAGGTAGTAACAAATCCAGTATCCAATCGTGTTGTGATGCATCACGCCCTGACTAAGGTGGCACGTAATTTCTTGTTTTGTATTGCGATCTGACATTCACACTGCATTTGGTCATCATTTAAGGTGGGTGTGCCAGCTTTAAGTCATTTTTCGACATAGCATGTGATTTTTGAATGATTAAATTTGGTACTTTTTGTGTGATGTTGATTTCTGTATGTTTATTGCTACTTTCGTCATTTCATGTTGTTGTCACATTTTAAAATGTTTGCACCACAGTGTGTTATTTATCTCAAAAATCTATTGAAAATCTTGCAAACTAACTGCACCGTTTGAGTTCTGAGATACTTACATTAATTGAATAGTCAAGTCTGTATAATTAGTTAAATAAATTAGTTAAATAAAAATATTTTTAAAGTTCATTGTGTTTATAAGAAAGCACATTGGCTTACCATTACAAATTGAGTCTATTAATTGAAGGGGTTTGACAGATAAGAACAAATAAAATGACATATGTTAATGCTCAAAACGAAAAGGTGAACATTATTGCCTCCATGAAACCCATATGAAAGAGGAGGATTTACTGACATTAATATGAATAAAATGTAACCTTTACTATAAAAGGAAAAGAAACTCTGGAGGAGTTCTTATAGCAATTGAAAATGATTTTGAATTAAAGGTACATGTAATAAAAATGATTCAGGTAAACCAGCAGTCGCACGCGTTGTATTGACAGCTATCTATGCACCAAATGCTGATACCACAGATATCTTTGAAGATTTATTTACACAGATTGAGCAGCTCGATATTAAGAATATTGTCATAGTAGGAGACTGGAATCTACATGTAGTTTCACGGGAGCTAATAAAACAGCAGTTTGCAAAGTTAAAAAGGGTTTTCCCATTAATAAATGCTTCAAATTGCTCTGTTGTTCCCGGTCGACAAGACGACATAGCGTTGTTCGGTCACGCCAAACAATGGTTTTGGTAAAGCGTTTGTCCTACCACACTTATATGTAGCTACCTAATATATATATTTTTTTATTTCAAGAAGAGTTTTCTTTAGTTGCCTGTTTGCCAAGCAGCATGCCTATGCTGTACATAGTTTAACACAATCTAAAACCAGCAGAAACGATTAACAAGATATACCGTAATATAGATGAGTGTTCATCTCAATATTGTTAACTACTCTTCATGTAATTAGAGTTGTTGTATATAAATAAAATATGTTGTTGCACACAAATACCGATTACTGATCAATTGCCTTCATGGTAGTTTTTAGTATACCCCACCTTTTTCAAATATATATTTTCTGCCTAATATCTTGATGATGATGCAGCCAAACCATCTTTTTGAATTATATTGATCCACTTTACATAAAGGTTAGAAACATTTTGAACTATAAAAATTTAAACATCTATGTATACAAGTCAGATTTGCTGACTATATGACTAGGCCATTGGGAATAATGGGTAATGCCAAATGCACTGATATGTGTGGTTAGGGAACCTGACATCAGATACCATTAGTAACATATATACTGGCTTGTATTATGAAGAATACTTTCCTAGCTCTCCCTTAGATCACATTACAAGGTAAAGGCTTTCAGTGGAAGACTTAGAAGTCACAAAGAGAGGCAGATATATTGTTACCAGAGACAGGGCATGTTTACAGGAAAGTCTTTACCATGGTCAGATTGCACTTTCACATCAAAGTCCCTATTGTACATGTAGGCACAAGGCATACTCCTATCAAAAACTCTACCGAGGCCCCGATTAATGAAGTATCTGCAAACTGCCTTCATAACGAAGACTCTATTATGGGAACATAGTTTCTAGGGAGCATAATTAAGGTCCCCATTACCTCGCTAGCGGTTATATGACGTCTTCATCCCATACATCCTATCATTTTAGTTATGGTAATGAAAAAAATGTATATCCATCACCGTGTGGGAGGTAAAAAAGGAATTGGAATACTCTTCCTGTACATTATGATATTCTTTGTGTTACTGTTAAATGACATCGTGTCTACCCATAGAATTGAAGAAAATGGAATTTCTATTTTGGCATATCGTATGTGGCATTTTCTTACCTTATGCGTTCATTGATTGTAATCATAGGGGTAAAAAACCATACATCATACAAATATGGTATAGCTTATTTCCTTTTGAATTTGAATCAATAGCAATTAACAATTAATGCTTGTTTCACACTAATCAGACAAGCTAGGACTTTTTGCCAAGACGTAGCTAGGACATCTAGGACACCCCGACTTTTTTGAAGCCGACAAAGTCCTAGGTAAAAAATGGTAAAAATTATGCAAATGAGGATGTCTTGGTGGTGTTGGGGACACGTCCAGGACACGTCGCGGACAGTGTGAAGGATGAACAAGACATAGTTGAAGGATGGTTAGGACATCCTGAATGAGTCCTGTCAGGTGGAGTTTTGTCTGCGATGTGTCGGGGACATGTCGGGGACTATGTTAGGACAATGGGGATATGTCCTACACAATATGCAAATGAGTAGTTTTATTCCCGATCTAGGTAGGACCTGTAAAATGGGTCCGGGATGTGTCGGGAATATGTCTGGGACACGTCTGGGACATGTCTTGGTAGTGTTTTTGCTGATAAGTTCCTAGGGATTAATTTAGCATAATGACAGTACGCATACATATGCATCTATGCAAGTTACTGCCATAAAATATGCCTGTTTTACGCAGGAATGCTGTAATTCAACAACTGCGAGATGAAGAGGAACTTTTACTGGTAGCGGCAGCACTCCTCCTGCAACAAAACCATCAAAGACGTCAGGAAAGGAGGCGAATAGGAAGGATAAGGAGGGCTCCTAGATCAGTATGGGTGAAGCCATGGCTGGTAAGACGCCCTCTTTTCGGACAGTATGAAAATCTTTTACAAGAACTAAATAGGGAGGACCACAGAGAATATAAAAAGTTCATTCGCGTACCACCAGAGCTATTCATGGATATACTCCATCGCGTCGGCCCTCGCATTCGGAAATACCACACCAATTTCAGACCACCCTTGGAACCAGGACTAAAAATTGCAATAACTTTGCGCTATTTAGCAAGCGGAAATACCTACAAAAGTTTATCCTATGGATTCCGCGTCGCACACAATACAATCTCTTTATTCATACCTCAAACGTGCGAAGCCATCATTCAAGAATACTCAGAGGGCCACATGAAATGCCCAAAAAACCCAGAGCAGTGGAAAGAAGTTGCTACCAAGTTTGCAAAACTATGGAATTTCCAAAATTGCCTTGGTGCTATAGATGGCAAGCACGTTGCTATTCGCAGACCCAACAAATCCGGCACTTATTTCTACAATTACAAAGGGTTCTTCTCTATCGTTTTAATGGCTGTTGCGGATGCGAACTACAAGTTTCTTTTTGTGGATATAGGGGCAAATGGTTCTTGTGCAGATTCGGGCATCTTCAAACTCACTAACATTTACAAAGCTGTCATTGATGGGACAGCTGGACTACCTGGGCCACAACCTCTAGCCAAAGATGATTCACAGGTGCCTCATTTCTTCATAGGAGATGATGCTTTCGGCTTAAGAACTTGGATGATGAAACCTCACCCCAGTAGAGGTCTAAGCAAAGAGAAGCGGATCTTCAACTACAGGTTATCACGTGCACGGAGAGTAGTTGAGAATGCCTTTGGCATACTAGCTCAAAGGTTCTACATTTATTCAATTAATAAGTGCTATTGAACAAATTTCTTTCCTATTTATGTGCATTCAATGGCGTGTGGTACATTATTATTATCTGACATGAATTCCTTATTTTTATTGTGTATGTTTACCCTTTGTTTCAGATTTAGATGTATGATCTCTCCTATGCAACAGAAGCCGGAGACTGTGCAAACAATAGTAACAGCGTGTTGCATCCTACATAACGTTCTTATTGACATGGACCCAAGAGCTGTACAGGGGCTAGTAGATGTTGAGGACCCCACCACTCACGATGTAAGACCAGGGCAATGGCGACAACAACTAGGGCTAATGCCCTTAAATGTTACACGAGGCAATAACAACAACTATGATGGGAAACTTGTCAGAGACTATCTCACTAAATACTACAATTCTAATGCTGGCTCAGTTCCCTGGCAGGATGCCATGATTTGAAGTGGATGCTTGTTGAATGTTAAAAGAATATGACAACACAAAAGTAAAGTTCACAAGAAACATGATTTATTCAAGCTTGATAACAATTTCAACATCCTGTAATACTGTAACATTTGTTGGACAATTTGGTCCACATAGTATATATTGCAACGATTAGAATATATAAACCAATAAAGCTGTATCAATGTTTGCATAACTTTTAGGCAATAATGAACTTATTCATTACTCCAACAATCACATACCAATGTTCGATTCATATGTAACCTGAGGTACATTTGTAAGTAGTAAAAGAAACAATTGTATTTGTAATATAAATGAAATACTCTGTAATACCATATTAAGGTATTTGTGAGATATGTATCACACGAAGGGTCTTATTGATTAACATTACCTTCATTCAGTTTTCAACTGTAAAACTATGAAATAAATATAATTACACCATGTTGTCATATATATTAATATAACCTTTGTGGTGAAATGAAGATATGAAAAACATTTTCGATTAACTTCAAACAAACATCAAACAATATTCCTCTATAGAATATGGCTTTCTACCTACAAGAGTTATAAAAATACAAATGTTTATCAATTATTGACAAATCCAATATTCATCATTCAAGGACGGTTCAACAGTAATTACACCTGAGATTCATGTAGGCCTATGACTCATTACAATTATTTTGGAAACTAAGTGATGAAATATGATATAACAAATTAAAATGTACTATGCGATATTAATTACATGATTCAAGTATCTGTACTTGCAAATTAGAGCTATACATTTCTTCTTGAAATGGTTGAGGTCTTGTTGTGATTATATATTATATATATATAAATTATATACCTTTACATCTAATAAGATGACTAGAGGTAATACTGAAATATAAAAATAAACTGTAATAAACACGTTAATAACATACAGTGGTTTGGTTGTACATTATCATATTTATTTCTTGTCATTTAGCGGCTGATGGACATCTGGGTAGACCATGTGTTGGAGGCTTGGGGATCCCAACAGAGCCATCCTACCTGACATGTAATCACCATACATTGGTGATGTCAATGTCTGTCCGCTTATGGAGGCTAGATAGTTGCCAATGGACTGGCTCGATGATCCTGGCACAACAGCCATGTTTGCCAGTGTTGTCATGGGAGTTGGATTGGCAGCAACCTTTATCAGCTCCGGCTGCTCGACAGTCACCACCACTTCATCTGCAGAAGAGACATCTCTAGCTGGTTTCTCTTTTTCCTTCTCCCCGCACACATACCTCTTGGCCAATACCATGGCATCCATGGTAAAGTCCATCCATTGGTCCTGTGAAATTTTTTTCATCTGGTGCTCCATGTACTGCGAGAAGTGTTCGACCTCCTTCCCATGATCTGTGTCGGGCTCTTCGATGGTAGCCCTCTCCTGGGTTGACTTCTCATGGCGCTCCAGAAGCTGAAAGTACATACTTATTAAGTACATGGAAAAACACCAATTGTGTGTTAAAGACAATCGTAGAACATTGTAATTATTATTGATTTTGAAATATTACTGACACATGAAGTTATGAAAAGTTTAAATAGCCTTTATGAAGTTATTACATACACATAGTTAGATGTGCAGCTTGGTGCAAGTAACACATGTTAATGAAAACTTATGGCATTACATCATACATATATTATATACATATTATTATAGTTTGGGAAATGAAATGCACTTTAAACAAAACAATAACATACATAGGTCAATATGACCTCTTATTACAGTTAACAGGCCAGTGTTTTATACATTACTTATATTTTATAAACACAGATAAACAATTTACATACTAGTTAGTGAGGGATCTATTCCTTGCTACCTAGTATAATATGATAAAAGTTATTACATTATGAACTAACCTTTAATTTTTGAGCACATCAATTAGAATAACCATTTGAACATGGATAATTCATCATTGAAAACATCAACTACCCTTTCTAAACATCACCACTGCAATAATTAATGTATTATAATTGTGTATTTCTTACCTTTTCTACAAGCTCCATTTGCCGATCTCCTTTGGAGCTAGAGTGAGATGAACTCTTCCCATGACCTTTGCCTTTCCCTTTAAATAGGGTCTTGCGAGAAGAAGGGTTGGTTATCGTCGGTAAGCTGGATGCATCCGACCATCCGAAACTGCATCTCCATCACTCTCAGAACCAGAATAACCCTGTGGTTTCTTGGTGAACTGTAATAGTTAGGAGAAATTATTGAAATTAACTTATGTATGTACTTAATGTTTAAATAACACAATGTCTATGTTTAAATCAATAATTTTGTTGGTCTAATAAATATAGATGGAAATCAATGTATTGAGGAAACCTGATTAATGCAAACCATCACATGGACTTAATTAAACTACAATGTATTGTCTAATATGTGTACAAACTCTAAGTACTAATAATTGAAAATAAGGATGTAATTGTTACACATACTTAATACAAATTGTCATCAAACAATCACAGCCTATTAATGGAACTATATGTTGAAAGTAATGAGTTCCACTATACCTTATATTGTATTTTCAATACTAATTTCAACTTTCACTATTAATAAACTGTGGGTAAACTTTATTACAAGCAATGTAGACCAATAATCTTATTAAGCAATTATAAATCATTAATTAGGCGAATATGGTAGGAGTATGTATAAAAATATTTCATTATGTACATATACTATACCTTTTTACTACATTCCCAACCATGTTACAGTAGTGAATTAATGAAATATATAAACCTACCGTGTCTGATTGCCGACTTGCACTCCTCCTTATGTGCCCTTTGAGGAACCTGAAGTTGTTGAAGATGAATTTTTCACGATGCGACAAGTGCTGCAAGCCCTGGCCGGATTTTTTGGTGGCAATCTTCCCAAACCTGGTCCGCATAGTCTCGAAGAAGCACTTCAGTTGAGTGACTGAAATGAAAATAGAGAAGTCATGAAAATAAAAATAATTACACAAATTATAGAATATGACATGTATGAGTAGGGGTAAGCTAATTTGTGATGAACATATAATGTACACAACAACAATCGCTAAGGGAGGAAGTATGTATTAAGGGCAATATTGAATGAGTGTGACATTTAAATGGTTGAAATCACTTCAGTAAGAAATGTACAAGTTATATAACCCTAGCTAATTTTTATAAGACATACATGTAAGGATGTAAACAATGACATGAATGGCAGTATAAGTATAACAACAATAAACCATCAATCTCATTTTTGGGTGAAAATAGTCTACTTACATGTGCATTGGGGGTCCATCGTCATGCCGCGTTCCTCCAGTAGGTTGTTCTTTTTCTCTGCATTCTTATAGTTGGGGTGGGTCTTATCGTAGAATAATGGATGCAGCTGGTACCACTCACTAAGGTCGGCCTCTTGTTCATCGGTGAAAACGTAGGTTTCGCACCGTTTCCGACGTTTGGTGCCACCAACCTCACGAGAACTTGATTGGGGTTCATACGGTGTCACCGGAGTTGTAGGAGTGTCGACTATCGATATCTCATCCGAGTCATCCTGTTGTTTAGATGATGGCCTCCTCGAGGGGGTGTCATGGCGGCTAAGCTTGGGCGGTTGTTTAGGCCCGCGAAGATCTGTCAGCGTCACTTGTGGAGATGGTATATCGGGTAGGGGGTTCTCCTCCACGTATAGAGACTCCGCGTCCGTTGCGGAATCGTTTCCATGTTCACCTTCCACCGACGAGTTAGCGCTGTGTTTTGGAACTTTGCTTGTGCCAGGCTTCGCCTTGAGTGTTCTCTTGGTGCGCGCCATCTTCGAACTGGCCTCGTTGTGGTGCGCGGAATTCCCTGTGACGTCACAGGAAACCCCCATGTCACGTGGTTAGGCCACGGCAAAAATGTTGTCCTAGCAGCGTCCTACCTGAATCGGGTCGTGTCCTGGGTGAAAGACAACAACCAGGACACTCAGGAACATGCGGACTGTCTTAGGAGTTGTCCCGGACACTGCTAGGATTTGTCCCGGACACAGATTTTGTCTTGGGTGTCCTGGATGTCCTGGCCAAAAAGTTTTACATGTAAAACTTTTTGGCCAGGACATCCAGGACACGCCATTTGTCCTAGCTGCACCTAGGAACTCCCCGATCTTGCTAGGACATCAACTAGGACGCTGTCACGATCAGGAATTGAACGAATGATTTGTACGAAATTCCTGATCGTGACAGGTCCTAGCACTGTCCTGATACCTTGTCTGATTAGTGTGAAACAAGCATAAGGATGTTCTATATATAGGAAGAACACACCAAGTATAAACGTAAGTTACAAACACATCTTAGTCACTTACTGTTCGAAAATGTGTATAAAACCAGAGACGATATTCCTGCATAGTCTCTATAAAACCTCTTAGTAGAGCCCGCTCAATACATAATCCAACCTCGAACTGCCCGCCATAACTAAGTAACTTGCAGCAAAACTGTGATCTAGGTCACTGTTCCTTTGTTTTAGCTTATCACCATGACTAATGGAAACGTGGTCTTTCAGTTGGTTGATATCTGAGACGACAGGATGTATGCCATATGTTTAAACTTCACCGAAACTTCGGTAAACATCTACCCAAAACGGTAAAGGTATAACTATGACATTCACTGCAATGGGTAAACCTTTACCTTAAGAAGTTGAGGTTTACCGAAAACTGTTGTAGGTTCTCTGCTGGAGGTGAACCTTAACATTTCAAGCGGGTTATCATTTATCGATGAAAAGTTATTTGGGAAGATGTTCACCCAGTAGTAACTAATTAGTGCCAAGTTCACCCACAATATACAAAGGTTAATCTTTTTCAGATAAATGAAACTCCAAACTAGTTGAACCTTTACTGATCCTTCTTACAGTATATATATATATATATATATATATATATATATATATATATATATATATATATATATATATATATATATATATATACATACAACATACATACTACATACATGTACGTGTGTGTATATATACTTAATCGATGCTTACAAAACCATTAAATATCTCCATATAAAGTATTATCATCATACTGTAAATCGACCATTACAGCATTAGCCAAATACATTTTCAAAGATATTCATTTTTTTTAAAGGTTTCTTTTAAAGACAATTCCACCATGAATACAACATAGACCCAAATAATTTCGTAGGGTATTCTCTACTTAAACCACAATTACAACCACTGCCAACCTTCATACAAGAAGTACATTATATTGCTGTTAAAAACATCCTAGCAGACAATAAATAGAGGCACTTGAAGCGGCCATTTTAGAATATTAATAACTTATCTGACCTGGTATGATATTAGTAGCTACATTACACAGTGCACTTTGACACCCCCCC
>OZ012685.1:14759781-14877281 GCA_963942565.1 Maea johnstoni | reverse complement strand
TGTTTAACTAGACAGTGTCGTCGTATCTGAAGACACCTAGCGGCGAAAACTTCAACTTCCTTGAAAGACCCATCTTGCTAAAAGAACTCAAAGACACAGGCAGCAGGCATCTGGAACTGTATTCAATCTCCCAGCAACAGAGGAAATCACTACAAGCGATCGCTTTAATGGTTTGATAATTCTAGGTGCAAGTCCAGGATTGTGCAGCTAAAGACCAAATATTTCGCGTGCGTTTTATTTTTTGCGGTTTTGACAATTAACATAATCCGCAAAAATACAGCGCGCGCGATCGCAATGCAGCGAAGAGAAGAGGCATTAGAGATAATAGCACAAGAACAAAAGCCGGATTAAGATTAAGCCCTGCTTCCTAAAGACAGTAAAATACCACATTAGGGGTAAAACATATTGGTACGTTGTATGCTGAAAATTTTAGTAAAACAATTATAAACATAGAGAAACGGTAAGTTATGCGCAATTCAAATGCAGTAAAGAGATACAGGCAACTCTGCTTAATCCGGAAATGTGTAATCCGGATTTTCGTCTAAACCAGACATATTGGGAGCTCCCAGTCCCTTCCTATACATATAATTCCTATACGCATAATCCGGATTTTGCCTAATCCGGACAGAAATTCAGGGTCCACGTCAGTCCGGATTAAGCAGAATTGCCTGTATAAACATAGCGAAACGGTAACTTACTGGCCCATTTTCAGCGAAAGTGAGCATATGATCTTATGACCTTGTATATCTCTCATCAAATAAAAACACTATAAGAAATATCTGAGGAGGGGTAAATAAATCCCAATTTTATACAATCCTTTAGAATGTTTTGCTTTGACAATAGTTTGTGCGTGTTGCAGACAACAAGATCCAAATACTAATGTTTGTCAAATAAACAGTTTTCACAATTCAACATTTTTGTCAAACAACTGTAGGTAAAACATACAGTGCCGGCATTTAATTCCTGCACTTAATAAGTGGACAGCCCGGGCATAATACACGGCCGGAAGCCCGATTGCCTCCCAGTTTTCTAGGCATGGATGTAAGGATGACCTCACAACTGAACTTAGCTTTGTTTCGCTAGCTACGTTTTTCATTAATGTGCTTGGCTTATTTTTTATCATGTTATCCACGTGTGTTTTTACAACCAGGCACTGGCAAACGTCCGGTCGACTGGTTTAGAATTTAAATATCTGTACTGTAAAGTATGGTCAAGTGGAAGGAACCAGTTCTATCCCTGTAATTGCTGTATTACGATTATTTACTTTACTTAGATATGGCGTGAACTTTATGAAGCGCAATTACGGTACTGTCCTGGATAGCGTGATCTAAGTAAAGCGGTCTAATTTCTCAGGTTGGAACAGTGTTACGCTTAGGGTTTAGTATTTGCAAACATTATTAAAATGCAATGTTAAAATCTAACCTCAATGTGCAAAATGTTATTTTGCAAGAGAAATGCTGAAAGTATAGGGAGGCAGGTTTACGTTTCAAGCCTTATGAATTTAATAAAGACGGGGATTTTACAATAGCGCATATGGACATAGCGCTATTATCGCTATCCTATTGTTCCCGCTATAATCAAGTGATTTATAGTATTTGGAGAGAAGAACTAGGACTCTGAGTCGCGAAAAAGACCAGGACCTAACCCCGGGGGGGGGGGGGGGGCACTCAGGTATAGAGGGGGGCCTCCGCATGTCCGCGATTTTGTAAAAGAAGGGTACTTTTTTGTACCCAGGTACGAAGTATGGGGGTCAAAATCCCCTTACAATCCACGAAATATACGCGGCTCTGACGCCGAGTGACTCCCGTAGTATCTGGGCTTCCGAGTTTGCTGCCGCCACTTGCTGCCGCTAAACACGCAGAGTATTATAAAATCTAAAGTTAAAATACGTGTTCCCGTTCATCCAATGTCAGTGTTTTGATAAAAGAAGGGGTGCTTATTTAGTGGGAAAAGTCAGCGTTTTTATTAAAATAAGGGTGCTTTTTGGGCCAGAAATCAGTGCTTTAGGGGTATTTTTTTATTTTGATAACGAACGTATGCGCCCCCCACCCCCCCCCTAAACACCCAAGTGCCCCCCCCCCCCCGGGACATAGCAATTGACTGAGGATGAAGTACAGTGGGTTGTAAGCTGGTAAGGGTGTAATGTGGTGGCAACTTCTGGCTGAGTAACGTTAGCAACACTGGTATATAGGTTAGACAGATTTCTAACTTAAATCTTCTAATGCTGAGGCTACTTTCGCCCAAAGGACAAAGATGCAAAGATTTCTGAAAACCCTCTAAACTCTTTCATGTTGATATTCATTGGGAAGCTGTCAATGAGTACTCTCAGATGAGTAGCCACGTACCGCAGTTCCTGCCATTTTTCAGGTTTTTGCATCATTATGTATGGGCCAAAATAGCCATCAGCTGCACGAGGGTTAAAAACTAGAATATTTAGTCAACTGACCAATCTACTACATTGCCTTATTATGAACACATAATTGACCGTTATAATATAGAGATTTGGGTAGGTAATACTGTCGATCAGAGCAGTTAGCTTCTAGATTATTTCAAAAATGTTTTCAATTTCCTTTGTTTGCATATCATATACGTATTAGGTAATTTAGATTAAATGTCATTTAGTATGGTAATGGTTTAAGTTTTATGTGAAATTCGTTCTATGCTCTGTATATTTTTGTTGATATCAATGTATAATTGTAATGTATGTATTACATTCAGTGGATGTAGTCAATAAATGCTACTACTACTACTACTACTACTACTACTACTACAATACATCTGCTTCTACTACTACTACTACTACTACTACTACGACTACTACTACTACTACTACTACTACTACTACTACTACTACTACTACTACTACTACTACTGAGGGTAAGGAGCAAAACCATCCCAGTCAACTTCAGATTAAGTAATTGTTGAACTTATACCTAAATCTACAGATTCTGAAACGCGCTGGAAGTTTCAAAATTTCGAAACGTGTAAGCAAGATGAAACGCAGGTTAAGTTGTCAATGTTTAAAACAACGTTGAAATATTGAAAGAAATTCCAGAAATCGTGTACTTTCAAACTAGGCAATACATGTGAACGTTTAACAATTGCAACTTTCAAATACTAGTATGCCTTTTTTATGCTGCTAATATAAATGGGCCAAGCTAACCGGGCATTTAACATTTCAAACTAACTAGGTCAACCTGACCAAATGGGCTGAATAGGCCAAGCCAAATACGCCAAATAACCTTAATGGCCAACCAACTTGGCCAACCTTGCCAAATCGGCCAAAGGAGCAAAACGGTCCAAGTCTGGCCAAACTGGCCCACTTGGACTAACTTATTTGTCAAAACAGGCCATGCCAACAAGAGGAACCTGGACAAATGGCCCAGCCAGGACCGACGGGCCAAAACGAGCTAAAGTTGCCAAGCTAACCATACGAATTAGCCCAACCAACCAGGTCAACCATGCCATATTGCAAAACAAGCAAAACAGACCATATTTGGTCAACCATCAACTTTCGTACTTTATTTTGGAAAAAAACACACCATAGATAAGACTTTTGTTGAATTGTTGAACAAAAAACACAATTATAAATAGTAAATGACCCCTTAAAATCTCTTGACCTGCGAAAGACCTTTTGTGAAAATCCTTTTACTAGAACTAAGACCATCCCAGTAGCTAATTCAAGCTATTCAGAGCCTCTTTTTAAATCTATTTAATCTACCTTGCATCTCGTTGGAAAAAAGAGATTATCGATAAAATAATTGCATTTGAAGAATTAAAAAAAGTATAAAGAAAAAGATTAAATAAACCCAAGGTCCAAGTGGATTTACAAAATGAATATTATGTTGTTGTTTTATTGATGAGCGCAAATACTTGGTAGCTACGATCGTACAATTTCTCATACACCGGAGGATCCTTATCCAGAAACACAATACTTGGAAGAATTCCCTGTATTCCGAGAGGGGGAAGCTGAGAAATGACCTGAAAATTTGCGTCCACTACAACTTCTAAATACCTGTTATAAATTCCTCTCAGCTATGATAGCAGAAACAATGGAAAGTGTCCTATAGGGCATTATATCTACAGACGAAACAGGTTTAATTTCTAATCTTTTTATAGGTGAAAACACCAGACCTTTTATTCGGTACTATATTATACTCTAACAATGACAACATTCCAGGTCTACTAGTAATGGTAGATTATGCAAAGGCTTTTGATACAATAGAATGGGAATATATAGATCAATACATATAGATTTGTAATTTAGGAGATATACTTTCGAATGGGTAAGAATTCTCAGGACTTGACCAGTGTCCAGAGTGGGACAAAATAGGCATTTTTCTGAAATCATAACTCTACCCAGGGAATGTTGACAAGGCCATCCAATATCCCCAAGCATATTTTCTCACTTGAGGAGGAAGGACAGAAATATTCAAGGCATCAAACTTTATGATCATGAAGTAAAGCTATCCCAGACAAAGATAGTCTCGGTGCTGTCATGTGTTAACTGGAGTGGTTAAACATATCTGGTTTGGAAATGAACGTGAAAATAAAATATATGAAAAATCTTAACTCTATATGGAGAACAAAGAATCCAATTTCCCACGGGAAAGTTGTTATAATAAAAAGCTTACTAGCTTACTATTCAACCATATACTCTCTTCCCTGCCTAGCTGGTCCCTCCCCACCCATTCCCCCCCCCCCCCCCCACAAGAATTGTGTAGACTTAGACAATTTGATTTTTTATGGAATGGGAAACCTCCTAAATTAAAAAAATAAATCACTGAGGCGGTAGACTGACCAATTTAGAATTATTCGATTTTACTATGAAAGTGGCATAGTTACATGATTCATAAAAACAAGGACAAAATGGAAAGTAGTGCCAAATATCTTTGAATCCTTTGATGTTTTTAAGTATGATATTGATAACATTGAGAGGATATTTGAAATAACCTTTAACCCATTTCGGAGAGATGTACTGAAAGAGTGAAATTAATTTGAGAGAGAGGTGAGCTCTTTGATTCAGTAAATATGTTGTTCACCACCTTGTGGTGCATTTGGAATTTGAATTTTGTTTGTCGTCACATTTATGCCAATTGGTACTAATTCGTGACCCAGTTTACCAATTGTAAGTAGTGGAGGAAACCAAAGTACTCGGCAAAAACCATTGCCTAACCCCAAGTCACTGGCAACTTTCTCATATGCCCAGAACGGGATTCCAACCCAGGCAGAGGTGAGAGACAGCGTGCAGTCAGTGGGGGCGCCTTAGATCACACGGCCGTCTGAGCAGGCCCCTTGTGGTGCAATGACAGACTAAGATTATAGAAAAAAAGAGAGTTGCTTGAGAAAGGATTATGGACTATATGGCATTTTTTAAATGACCAAAGAAAAAACTTTGAAAACAAATTCATAGTGCAGACTGACATTATACAAATATGCCATGCCAGTGGGGGTAACATGATGGAATGTTTCCCCGAGGGAGGATGGTTTTCCCTAGGGCGGAGCCCGAGGGAAAACCATCCTCCCGAGGGGAGACATTCCATCATGTTACCCCCACTGGCATGGCATATTTGTTTTATCATACTGAACAAACCCCATTTCTAATTTAAACAAAGCAAGGTCACAGATGACTGGTGATTCACATATTCCCCGCTAGGTGTCGCTAGTGGCAACGGGCAACATGAAGCCCTCACTGATGGCATCAGGCAACATGATGATTGTTCACTGTTAAGTCAGCCAATCACGGCTTACGATCTTCAAGTGAGGTATGATAATTTGAAATATGCATCTTTCAATAAGACAATAAAAGAATATTTTCGATACAAAGAACTCCCAATGTATGACCCCAATCTGCCATGCAACTCTTATATTGATATAATCTTAAATAATTACACTATGGGAGTGTCAAAAAAGTGTCAAAAAATGATGTTAAAAAGTGCTCAGTGATTTTGAGCGTCCATATTGGATAAATTCTATCATATTGAATGTGAAGAACACATTTGTTCAATCTAGGACAAAGGAATGTTAACTCAACATTGAATCAGTAAAGCAAATATCCAGATAATGTACAAGCATGAAAGATTTATGTTAACCATCAGAGGAAGAGAAGAAATTATTGAGAAAATGTGGTCAATGTTGAAAGATCATTATGACAATTTACAATAACATTGAGGTTTTTATATAACATCAGACCGTCACACGGGAGCATTTCAACTGGGTCAATCATGCCAAATGGGCCAAACAGTCTGATCCAACAAGGTTGTCCTGGCCAACCAGGCTAACTGAGGCATCAGGCCAAAAGGGGCAAAATGGCCAAACGGGCTAAGTAGGCCACATGGGCCGAGCCAACTGGGCCATATGGTCCAAACAGGCCAAACCAGGTGGGTTAACTGGGACAAATAGCCAATTAAAATTACCCGGCCACCGAGGCCAAACAGGATGAATAGGGTCCAACTGGCCAGGTTGACCCCAATTGCCTAGGCTCGTTTTGCCAATTATCCCTAGTTGACCCGTTTTCTTAGTTGGCTTGGTCTACTTAACCTAGTTTGCAGGAACCAGTTGGGTTGTTTACTGCGGTCAGCCCATTGGTCACTTGGTCTGGTTGGCTTGGCCCAGTTGGCCTGGTTTGCTTGGACCAGGTTGGTTGATTGATTGGCAGGTTGTGATTTCTGCTTGTTTGACGATGGCCACACTGCGATTGGTGTCCAGTTTTCCAAAGGAAGTCACTGCAATCTGCATATGCCATCTATATAATTTGTAAAGTAGCGATGATGTTGGTATGCGAAAAATACTTTTTATTTCTTATGAACGACACATTTTCTTTTAAAGAAGTAATTGTTACAATTCTGTTTGTCAATTCGATTGGAAATAATATCAACGAGCTATACTCATAGTTCCGGGAAAACTTAAATTACCAAATAACTCTAGCCAATATAAGTATGTTGTAAACGAAAAAGTCAGAGGCTTTGCTGTCCCTAGCCACCATTAGAATGTCAACTGGACAATGTGTGCGAAAGTGGTTGATTTTCTCTTTATACACAAACACAACTGTTTTATGCGTGACAGCTCGTTGATTTTGAGAAAAATATGTACCTTGTTTTATATTGTTTAAGCCACTGTTGTATGCGTGACAGCTCGTTGATTTTGAGAAAAATATGTACCTTGTTTTATATTGTTTACGCCACTCTTTTATGCGTGACAGCTCGTTGATTTTGAGAAAGATATGTACCTTGTTTTATATTGTTTAAGCCACTCTTTTATGCGTGACAGCTCGTTGATTTTGAGAAAAATATGTACCTTGTTTTATATTGTTTAAGCCACTGTTTTATGCGTGACAGCTGGTTGATTTTGAGAAAATATGTACCTTGTTTTATATTGTTTAAACCACTGTTTTATGCGTGACAGCTCGTTGATTTTGAGAAAAATATGTACCTTGTTTTATAATGTTTAAGCCACTGTTTTATGCGTCACAGCTGGTTGATTTTGAGAAAATATGTACCATATTTTATATTGTTTAAGCCACTCTTTTATGCGTGACAGCTCGTTGATTTTGAGAAAAATATGTACCTTGTTTTATATTGTTTAAGCCACTGTTTTATGCGTGACAGCTGGTTGATTTTGAGAAAATATGTACCTTGTTTTATATTGTTTAAACCACTGTTTTATGCGTGACAGCTCGTTGATTTTGAGAAAAATATGTACCTTGTTTTATAATGTTTAAGCCACTGTTTTATGCGTGACAGCTCGTTGATTTTGAGAAAAATATGTACCTTGCTTTGTATTGTTTAAGCCACGAAGTTGTTTAGGTTGTCTGCAAAAGTGCGGCTGATTTCCGATGTGGAGTTGCCCGCATTGCCCCTTTATATATATATATATATATATATATATATATATATATATATATATATATATATATATATATATCTGATACTATAATTTGTATGAATTTATTTTTCAGGCAATCAAACAGTAGTGTAGTGTTGGATGATTCAAACTGGAATGATCTCGTTATCATCATTATGTGTGTGGAACTCTAGTAAACAGTATCCTCTGGAGGTGATGGATGTGAGGAGAATATTTTGGCAAGGGATCAAATATCAGTCTCACACATCTTACTCTTGATAAGGGATTCATATTAAGCAAGGACGAGCATGCTCAATGCATTTTCTGTGGTAGCTATCCGACTGTGAAACATGTATCTTAATTGAGGGTGTCGATTTTGTGAATATCAGTAACAAAGAGCACTTATCAAGAACTTTTTGATAAAGTTCCTCCAGACCTTATTTACATGAAATTAGTCTATTCTGTCACAGAAAAAACTTTTTAAGTATTGAAGATTTACTAGGAATTGTTCATTCATATTACGTTTAAATTGTTCATTTTCTCTTGAACAGTATCTATTCAAACTTTGTCATTTTCTTCAACAATGACAAAGGGCAGCTTTTGAATAACTGTTGTGTCACTTAATGGCCTTTGTGGGTCAGAGTGCCTATAAGCTATAATCCCTTTATTCATTCTATTGTATACTGATACCCTGCGAGGGGCACACCTTATAGTGTGCAATAGGAGCTGGCACCCCCATGGGAACCCTAAGCTGATGGGCAACCTACTCGTCTCATAAGGGAAGGGGGAAGTGTGCATCTGTCTATGCATACCCTGCATCTGAAATATCCCTTGGTCCTCTTTGGATCAGAAGGCTCTGCTCTTACTCTACATCTTTTTCTTCTTTCACCTAGAAAAGTTATGCTTCGTCATGGTTCTTCATCAACAAAAGGACCACATTTGAAAATGATTTATGGCACTATAAATGACCTTTGTGTGCCAATGTGCCTTAAAACACTCATTCATTCATTCATTGTTTACTGACACCGAGGAGAACCTTCTAATAAGTATTAAATCTCTGACTAGAACGTTTTAGAAATTACTTGTACACTAGAAAGAGTTAATGGAGTAAATAACAACAAAACACCTTTACAACTATTGCAACAACTTATGTAATTACCTCCTATCACGTAGTAAAGGGGGCCAGGGTAGTCAAATTATAATGTCAGGATCTGGTACTAGAATTTCTATTACCATCACTTTTTTCTGCCATGTTGCAGGTAAGTCTGGACTGGCTGGTTGTATGCGGTGGAGAAACTGAAGTACATATCACAAACCACACGACAATGTCACCTTTCTTACCAGCTTCGACCAGGATTCGAAACCGGACAACGGTTCAAGGCAGCTAGCAGTCATTGATAACGCCTCATCTGGTACTAATACCTTTCTGAGTTTTCTTTTTAATTCTTGTAAAGAGCTGTTTTGTATTGCCTCCATTCATTCAGATCAATCCGCTGTAACATTAAGAGTAATGACATTATCAATACATCACATACACAGAAAAGAGAAATGTAAAACGTCAACAAAGAAGAAAACAAATTGAACATCAATAATCCATACTTACATCATACTGAATCATACAGATAATGCAATATTAATACAAAGATCAACTTCAATAGAGTCCCTTTTATCTGGGAGTTTTGCTTGTCAAATGAAAATTTGGCCAGTAAATTTTCTTTTATCGCCTGATTATAAAGCTTACGTCTTACTTGCGCCAATGCCAAATGTCACCTATTTGCCTATTTGCTCAGTATTTAGAGTAATGTTCATTGGGAGGGTACCAAAGATACTGTCTACATTTGAAAGTTTGAAGTGTCTTTCATTCACTCTTATTATCCAACATATTAATGCTCCTCCACAATTAAGTAACATTTTTTGTACTCAAGAAAATCATGAACAGCAGTTTCATCTCTGTTACAAAATAACCATTTGTGGACGAATCAACCAGATTCATTTTAACGAGTCTTATTGCTCATCACTCTATTAAGTATTAGCTTTAAGTGTACAAGTCTTGAAAATATATCCAATGTAACAAGAATACTCATACAAAAAAGGTTCTTAACATAATGATACTGTATATCCTCATTCAGTTTTAAGGACCTACTGCGTGCTTCCTGTTATTATAAAACTTCCTAAGTTTGTTTTTTATGGAAAAAAGAGATGTTCATATTCCACGAAATTACATTTAACGACCTACTGCATGCTTCCTGTTATTATAAAACTCCCTAAGTTTGTTTTTTATGGAAAAAAGAGATGTTCATATTCCAAGAAATTACATTGAAAACTATACCTTTCTGGGGTTGTTAGGGATGGTGGCGATGGCAGTTGGGGAGGTTCATGTTTTTACTACTAAGAAGCATCCAATTCCTAATTATACTAGAGGCAGTTATTAATATGCCATGACCCTCTCACAGGAAGATATTTTGACAGAAAACACCAAGGGACACCATAGCGATCAAATGATATCCAGTTATGATGTCTGTATTGGAATACTATAGGATAAATACTGTGGAACACACGATGTACGCGTCTGTTTATATATATGGCGTACATAGCGTGTGGTTCCGTTTCGGATACGGCTACCGTCGCTAACATAAAGATACGCTTTGATGCAAAAACTCCCCAATTCGCTATATTTGGGACACGCGTCATATGTGTGTTCTACAGTATGAAATATAAGCTCCCCTGTTTGAGAAGTGTCCTTCTACCGAGTGTGTCTCCATTCATTTGGATCGTTTGTTATGAAATATGTATTAGCAGATTTCATCAATTTAAAATGTTGAATGAAACTGAATCTTGTGATATGATAGTTTGTTTAAGATTAGGGATCTTTATGCATCTAATCTTGGTTTAATGGTAATTTCCAATCTCCAAAAATGCTATCGTATGCATCTCTCAATGCATCTCAATGAGGGAATAAATACTAACAAACAAATGGACTCTGATTATATGAGGAATAAATGTTTGGCAAATTTATTGTGATAATATTGGTTTTATCTAAATCCACTATAATTCAGTACCCTTAATAAAATCTAATGTCATTTTATATGTTTGAATTGAAAAAAGTGTTGCTATAGCAAAAATAAATGTATATGCCTTACATTAGATCTCTTGGTTCGAAATCTCCTCAATTATTTTCTTCTTTCTCATTTTTAAATTGTCAGTTGAAAAACAATCCAGACTAGGTGTCCTTCAGATCCAGTTCTCATATTGGTTAAATACCATGCACGGGTATATAATGACCTGGTACCTTTTATTCATTTCATGATAAGTATGGTACCCAAGTTTGTCTCAATTTTCGTTATAATCAGTCTGTAGCTTCCAGGACATTCCCCAGTCACCCGGTTTCTTTAAAGATTTTTTTCACAAACCACTTATGAGCTTCTCAGCATCTCGTATCTTCCGTGGAGGTTCTATTATCTCTTCTGTCGTTTTAACATTCGACATAATGGAATAGAATTCGTTGTTATCATGCATATTTTTTAAAGACCTACAGCTCGTCATGTCAAAGCTGATTCGTACCTTAACTTAAAAGAAAAGGTGTTTCTCTATAGTCGCTTTAACACCATCACAAATATATCATGCATTTTACTCTGTGAGGTGCCTTTCTAGTTATCTATTAAAGAAGTACATGTACCTTTTTCTTTTGTTTAAGCAGCTAGCAGATACTTTAGGTAGAGTTTCAAATAATCTCTATCACATTGTTAATGATGATTACCCTTGATTTTGCCAGAGATGTGCATAACCTAAATCTCTGGATTTGCTTTATTGTCACCAACAAAAACACATGAATGAATAGATGCTCAATGGCACACACAAGCAATTTAAGGCTTAAGATATGTATGAAACAGTTGTTACTTTTTGTCAAAAACAACAAGAAAGTGATAGATAGATAAAAGTAAAAGTAAAACAGACCAATCTCATGTATATAAGATAAAGTACTGTATAAATCTTCCCAACGAGGTCTTTAAAGCTATTTACATTAAAATGTATAATTCTGTATTCAATACATCAACAAAATCAAATATAATGTTTCAGAGTCAAACGAGAGTCATAGGCTGTACATTAAGGGCCTTCCTTTTTCAAAAGAAAGGAGTAAGTCAATGTGTGCATCAATAATCTCTTGTTCTTTTCAGTTATCTACGATGTCTAACATGGGAGTTCTAACAAGTAAATTCACAATATCAATGTTTTGATGAGATCTTTATAATAACGTTCCTTTTCTACTTCCGCTATAATATCTAAAATGCTTCATCTGATTTTGTGTGCCTGCTAATTTTATGCGTTTAACAATGGCAAAGGTTGACAGAGAGAAATGTGTTTTTTCTAGGGAGATAAACTGAATGACTAAAAAGTGTGGCCACAATTTGGTAGTAAAGATATTTTTATCGTCTGATAAGTCATCTTCTTAGGGTAGTCTTTGAGGTTATGTTGAAGGCATAACATCATATAAAAGTTACATTATGTTGCAAAATTATGCTGATACTAGCCGCTAATCTATTCGATATCAGGGTTATTTTTATAGATGAGCAAAACAAAAGTGTCACACCTGGAGAATGCATTTGGATACCCTGTTGTAATGTTTCTGAAAAGGAACATAAAATACCAATCAAATATCTGAAATATCAATTAGAAGAATTAATGACTCCTTCAGTTTGATACCAGCAAGGTGGCCAATTGTGGTCTCTCTCTCTTCATGTCCCCGAAGTTCTCTATTAAAGAAAGTTAGTCCAGAATCCTGTATGTTATCATTCAAATTTACCATGGAGAAAAAGAACAATGAAATCTTCGCAAAACTAATAGCCCGTGGGCTAGGTAGGGTTTCCGTAGCATCCCCCCTCAGTAATCTACTACTTGGTTACTGCCTTATAGAACTGGACAAGCAGCATCTAATGAAGCATGTTAACATTGCATAAACTCATTTGGAATCCGTGTTTTGGGGCATTTTCACCCAAAAATGGCCAAAAACTAAAACTAAAGCTCCAGATGTTGTACATATATTCTTATGGCCATGGAGATTAACACCAAATATGATTCTACTGTTCAAATGACCCCTGGCAGATTTTTCGGCAGTTTTCGACCGTTAATTCACCAAAAAAACGGCTATTTTTGCAGTAAATCTTATTGTCTTAGCTCAGCCACAACCCCAAGGTGCATGTTAACATTGGTTTAGTGTATTCAAAAACTGCCCCTGCATCTGTTGAGCACATTGTGTAGTGTTAACATGGTAGCAATTCAGTCTGAGCGTGATTTTATGGGATTTTCTTTTTGCCTACCTCTATATCAGAAATTATTAAATAATAGCTTAAAATGATAATAAAAATATTTCTTCAAATCAGAAGTGGCAATTTAATACATGTTTGATAGGTGAAATAGTTTGAATATGGTATAAACAGATGGGGTCATGAAAATGGATTGCCCAGTTTTCCGGGACAACCAGATTTTAACAAAATTTGCTTCCAATCAAGTTTTGAGCTTGGAAACAGAGTTCCGTATAGAAACCTTGCTACTGAAAGGTATTCAACCTCTCATATTAGAATGTAGCTGCTGTACAATTGATATCTGTCTAAGTGGGATACATATCAATTGTTTTAGGCCAGCTCACTTCTATTTAAAACTATTCTAGGAGGCCAGCCAATATACTTTTACTATGATACATGTAAAAATGCAATGATTGGGTATGTACTAACATGGTTAGTAGGTCAGGAATGACTATAGTTAGATAAACACTGATGTGACTTTACAGTGTGGTTTTCAGGTAGTCAGGGACCACTAAATTTTACTAAATTTTTACTGAAATTGGCTTGATATCCATATTTTGGTGTTAGAATTTAAAGTATTTTTAAGGAGGTGATGCTGGGTATAATATTACACTTCTTGTGATATGATGCTAGTTTTCTATAGCTTCAACTGTCACTTCCTTAATGTTTTTAGTCATTTTACTTGGGTTATTGGGATCTCTAGGAGAACATAGGGCATGTGTGTACTGTAAGTCCTGTAATGGTAACTCACAAGTGGCCGAGTTTCCATCTCCTTGGGGGCCTTTCTGATGAGAGGTATTCTTATTACCAGGTACAGATTGCTTTAACATGACGTCAATATAATAATCTACCTAGATATGACATCCGGAATAGGACACTTATTGTTGGCAATCATATGACTGATTATTGTATAACCTTAAACTACGGAGACGTTTTTAGCAATTTTCAAAAAATAAATTGCTTTATTTTGAAAAGTGCTTTTCTTTAATTACTACTTCTATTTCCTGGTATTTGAAACACTCACAAACAATCGATAGCAAGGAAAGAAGTATGGCATGGGGTTTCACCTTCAGCAGTCAACGTCCGACGAGATAAAAACCCGGAATTGGGAAGAAATTCCCTTCTCTTCACAAATAGTTTCAAAGGGTCAGTTGTAGAAGTACCATATACAGCCCTCCACAATGCCGCACATTAATATAGCGACCAATCCAACCTGCTTATGTGGATCCAGTGGAAACTTGAACATGCGTAATTACACTTGGGAGCCAGGCATCTTACATATGAATTTGCTGAAATACGGAATTTCAATTTTTCGTCACAAATGGTTGAAATTTTCAAGCTGGTACGAGGCCAGATGGCTTAGCTGGGCACACAATTTGCTGTATTAGGGGTGGGATGCAGATCTCTCTCTCTCTCTCTCTCTCTCTCTCTCTCTCTCTCTCTCTCTCTCTCTCTCTCTCTCTCTCTCTCTCTCTCTCTCTATATATATATATATATATATATATATATATATATATATATATATATATATATATTATACCTCACTTGAAGATCGTAAGCCGTGATTGGCTGACTTAACAGTTGCCAATCATCATGTCCACTGAACGGCGTTATGGCCACCGTTGTCAAGTAGAAGTAGAAGTAGAGTGCTGGTGACGCCTCGCACGCACGTGCACCTCTCTTGTTGGCTGACGTAATTGTTTGCCACGTCATCACTGCACGTGCAAATTGCGCGGCAAATTAACAAAAAACATGGCGGACGGACTGCTACAGCGCAACATGGAATTCTTGATTAAAGTAGATTCTACGCTGGGAAAGGAACTGCTGCATAGTATAACTAAGTGTGCAGAATAGGAAGGCCCGGAGGGTGAAGATTCAATTTTATTTAATTGATATTTAAGCGTGCATGTTTTCAATTGGGGGTCTATTGGATGGGACACTTCGGTAAGCTGTTAAGCCGCAGCAAATTGTTGTTTTCATGAATATTTTACCAAATTGAGGTTTGTTCGGTATAATTAAACAAATATGACATCCCGGTGGGAATACCCTGATTGAATATCTCCCTCGGGAGGATGGTTTTCCCTCGGGCTTCGACCTCGGGGAAAACCATCCTCCCGTGGGAGACATTTCCATCAGGGTATCCCCACCGGGATGTCATATTTGTATAATATATAAATATATATATACATATATATATATATATATATATATATATATATATATATATATATATATATATATATATATATATATATATATACATATACATATATATATATATATATATATATATATATATATATATATATATACATATATATATATATATATATATATATATATATATATATATATATATATATATATATATATATATATATATATATATATATATATATATACATATATATATATACATATATATATATATATATATATATATATATATATATATATATATATATACTAGTATATATATATATATATATATATATATATATATATATATTACATATATATATATATATATATAGAGAGAGAGAGAGAGAGAGAGAGAGAGAGAGAGAGAGAGAGAGAGAGAGAGAGAGAGAGAGAGAGAGAGAGAGAGAGAGAGAGAGAGAGAGAGAGATAGAGAGATAGATAGACATGAAATTTGTGTAACATGTTCTTTTTGCCCAAATATGCGTCTACATAGTGCTCGGTACCTCTATTCAACATTCATACCAGGCAAAAAAGCCTCAGTTGATCCCATCCTTTATCTATTTAGAAATTGCACACATTACAAAATTACACACATATTTCCTACAACTGTGACCACAGGCAAGAACAGCCATTTTGTGACTTTGATTTTATGTTATGTGACTAGTGCTGCCACCTAGGGATTGGAATGCAATGCTCATGCTCTATGCAGGATTCCTAATGTTTAGCTTGTGACTATGTTATTTTATACCATGGGTTGGTGCCATCAGCCAATCACAAGCCTTGAATGAGAGTCGTTATTTCACATAACCTGCTCACGTCCTGTCGTCTGGGCTTGTGGTCAGTAGTAAAATTATGAGCTGCAATATCAAGTGATACATTTTGTTTCCTTTAGAAACAAAAGGCAACCAAGAGCAACAACTGTCAACTAGACAGAATATAAAAAGGGCAAAAAATATTGGTCGAATGGAATAATTACAAGGAAGAGAAATAACAGGGAGCACATGGATTCATTTATTTACTTGATTCTTATTACTGTATAACTGATTAATTTGGCGTGGTTTTTAATTCGGCGTTTTTTGGCGAATGCCCATCAACGCCAAATTAAAGATCGCATAAAAATATGTCTACATAAAGATGGCGTTGTTCTGACTGCTCCAAACGCCAAACTAAATACAGGGAAAATACTTTTCTGAAAGAAAACGCCAACTTAAGTACACGCCAAATTAACCAGTTATACAGTACTTGATTCTCATTATACGTATTCAATGTTTACAAATGTACAGAAGTCCGCAACTTGGCGGGTTCTAATGTGATTACATTTACTTAGGGTTGAATATTAAAGTCCAGTGCACTTTCCAGCTTTCATGTATAATTGCATTAATAATAGCAATATCTTCTAACTCTAGAGAGCACTTTCTGAGTGTAGGTTAATGATTATAAGGAGACAATTGCCACCTATGCCTTATACACTACAAGATGTAGAGATATCAAAACTTTCCCAGAACATTTGTCAGTGCTTCTTGCCTTTTACCTAGATAAATTTGACTACAAATTTAATTTGTGATAAAGAAAATATTGTGTTTTTCAAAAAATGGCCACCGGAATGTTTTATAAATTATTCATACGAGATGGATTTCTTGTCAGATATTTGTTTCTTTAACCCTTCCAATGCTGAGGCTACTTTCGTCCAGAGCACAAGGATGCTAAGATTTCTGAAAACCATTTAAACCCTGTCATGTTGGTATTCATTGGGTAGTTCTTGCCGCATACTCTCAGATGAGTACCCATTTGTCAGGGTTCCAGTCATTTTTCAGATTTTTGCATTATTTTATATTGGCAAAATTAGCCTCCAGCAGCATGAAGGTTAAACAAATAGGTATTTAGATTATGAATTCATTCAAGGTGACTGATTAACCTTTTACTTATAAAGATTAGCTAGATTTGGGAATAGAGACATTTAAAGACTTTCCCCCATTGATTCTCAGGGGTAATTTAGGCATTGAACATGAAGGTAATATTGACTACATGTACCTGTGTTGATAAATTGCTAATTTCCTAATGTGCCAATTAATTACTCATATATCAACAACTGAAATTTTCCTAAAAGTGCCAATTAAATACTCATATATCAACAATTTAAAACATGACTTATATGTATGTGTTGCAAATGGGAATTATTTACTTTCTGGTGCTATCCCTGGGTATAATTCCTAAAGTTCCCCATCTCTAAATACCAGTACTACTCATACCTGTGTCAGCCAAGTGAATGACAGCGTTCAGGTAGAAAACGTGGGAGACACAAGATGTTTACAGGGCTCAGACATATTTCACAATAGCTGCTTGATTGATACAGGCTTTGTTTCTCGGATTATGATTTTCTGAGGGTACTCACCCATGATATAAGTCAGTTGTACAACAGCTGCTTGCCTTCCACCAATCAGGGGCCTCAAAAAGTGTAGAGTTGTTTCTCGGATTATGATTGTCTGAAGGCACACACCCATGGTATGTGATAGATAGACCCCAAGGAAGCTGTGGTGTATGGGATATACCCAAGGTGTTACGAGGCGAAGCCGAGTAACCCCAAGGGTATCCCATACACCACAGCTTCCGAGGAGTCTATGTGGCTTGTACCACAGTTGACTGCCTTCCACCAATCACAGGTCGAGAAAAGTATACCCTTGGGTAACACCTTTTGGTTTAGGCAGCTTAGAGAACAAAGGCTTGAGAAGTGTGGGTTATGTAATAGAAAGAACACGAAGGGCTGTGGGTTATGGGGGAAAACCCAAGTTTCCGCACGAGTGCGCAGCACGAGTGGGGAACCGAGGGTGGTCCCCCATAAACCACAGGGCCTGAGTAGTTCTTTCTGACTTGTAGCATGGCCAGCTCCCTTCAGACAATCTCAGGCCGAGAGAAAGGTAGGCTCCAGAACACAGGAAGTACAGGAAAGGAATAGTGAAGGATAAGGGATGGGAAAGCATGCAGATTCCTCTCGATTATCTGACGTTAATAAGACACATAGTTTAGCGCTCTGGCAATGGAGAAGGTAGGATATTACACTTTTCGAGGCATCTGATTGGTGGAAGGCAAGCAACTGTGGTACAAAAGTCAGATAGACCAAGACACCTTTTGGTTTAGGCAGCTTAGAGAACAAAGGCTTGAGAAGTGTGGGTTATGTCCTATAACCCTACACTTTTCGAGGCCTCTGATTGGTGGAAGGCAAGCAACTGTGGTACAAAAGTCAGATAGACCAAGTCTATTGTTCTTGGCTAACTCATGGTTATGTGACATAAATTCCTTGCACACATGGTCTATCTACCAGGTAATTGCTCTCCCAAAGTATAGGTACAAAGAAGAGGGGCTTGGCAGAAGCGATATTGGATTCAGTGTATACACATGGTTTGTTTTTCCTGTCCCTGGGTCCAGGTGAGTTCAGGGATTACTTCTCAACATATGCTTTGGACAAATAGAGAATATGGTGAATGTGCAGCTGCTGCCATCTATCGGAAGTGAGAGAAACGAATCTGTTCACTGCACCACGTAAAAGGTAACGAGGAAAGGAAGGAATGAATGGGGTTTTACGTCGCTTTTAACAGCTTGGGTCATATCACGACGAGATAGAAATCCGGAACTGGGAGGAAATTCTGTTCTATATACGAATAGCTCCAAGGGGTCTTCCAGTGCAGAAGAACCATAGAAAGCACTCAACAACGCCGCACATGTATAGAGCGACCAGGCCAACACGCTTGGGCATACAGCGGAGACTCAAACCTGTGAACTCACGCTTGGGAGCCAGGCATCGTAACCACTAGGCCACAGGGGATCCCAACGTAAAAGTTAACTAAAGCACGTTGAAAAACAGTGAATCAAACGTTTACCCTTTCTTTGAGTTGTTCTGATTTGCAGGGTCAATCTGTAAGGAATGACGGTATCCTTTGATGGGCGAATTCCTTTATTAGACAAGATTCTGAAAAATATAACAAACAAACTTGATTCGCTATAGTTAATTTTGATTCTGTGAAGGATATGTAATGATGCTTTAGACATGTATGTAACTGTATAGTAGCTTTAAAGCTGTGAAATATAATAAGTGACTTTCAATTAAAATGTGATAAAGATATCATCCGACATCCAAACTTAAACCAGAGAGAAATGACCAAATCCCAGAAAAAAAAGATGAAATAAAAATGATTTAATAATGATGATGATGATGATGATGGTGATATTACTACTACTACTACTACTACTACTACTACTACTACTACTACTACTACTACTACTACTACTACTACTACTGCTACTACTACTACTACTACTACTACTACTACTACTACTACTACTACTACTACTACTACTAATAATAATAATAATAATAATAATGATAATAATAATAATAATAATAATAATAATAATAATAATAATAATAATGGAAGTAATAAAACATACAACAATTATAACCTGATAGCAGATTTTTTATTCGGTGAGAGCTTGATAGCCGAGTGGTCTTAGGCTTTGCCACTTACTGCTCACTGTCTCCACCAATGCCCATTTCGAATCCCAGCCGAGGCATGTGAGGAAGTAATCAGTGACCCAGAGTTATGCGGGGCATTTCGCTACATGTATGCAGTACGGCCCCAGCACTTACAACATGCTAGTCACGACAATTCCAGTAGTACGGCAGAAAAAATGGCAATATTTCACTCTGTCTTTTCTATTTAACTAAGAAATTGACAGGGGATTGTCCAAATAGTCTCCTGTAGTACAAATATTTTCATTTGATTTTGATTTTAAAGCTGCGTCGATGTTGTCCATGAGTTTTCTCCAAATTTGTGTAGATGGGGATGGACGTTTCGGTCAACAAACATTTTCAGATCTGATTCAGTGTTATACTAGTAACTCTTTTATGAATTGAATGTATTTGAGCGTAAAGTCTATGTTTGGGTAACATTATCAATCCATAAAAGGTATCACATCAATATATACACGTATGTGCATTGGCAGGTCAATTGCAGGTCAACTACAGGTCAAACCCTAATGGCTAACAATCAAATTCCCCATCCAATTTAAGGTCCTACTGCTGGTATACAAGGCACTCAACGGACTTGCACCTAAGTACATCAAGGAGCTGCTAGTGCCTTATAAACCCAGACGCCATCTACGGTCAGAAGCAAAGGGCCTTCTGGATGAGCCTCGGACTAGACTCAAATTTGGAGATCGCGCTTTCTCCATTAATAGTGCACCACGATTATGAAATGCGCTTCCACAACACCTGAAGGATTCTACATCGTGTCAGACCTTCAAGAAGTGTCTCAAAACATACCTTTTCAGGCTCGCCCATTGAGGCTTTGTGGACTATGACTCAAACTATGACAATGTGCAGCGCTTCTGAACATTTTATGAATGGAAATGGCGCTATATAAATTCCAATTAGTATATCGATATTATAGGTAAAAATATATTAATCGAGCACATTTTACCTTCAAAATTTACCCGAGTTGGACGGAATCCGACTTATCCTTTTGATCGTTTTTGATCCTGCGTATCATTTCACTGATACTTGTGTTTCACCGTTATGTAATCATTGACCATCATTCATTAATTGACCATGCATCTTAGAATTATGCGCTGAGCTTTTTTCTGCAGGTTGAATCGCCTACGTCAGATTCGCCGAACTCGGATTTTCATCTTTCGCGTACAAAGGCATCGGTAATCATACACTATATATTCAAACACGCATAATGATAAGTCGCACTTCGTCTAACTTGGAAACACTTTGAAAGTTAAAAATACTCGAGTTATGCCTAATTAATTACGTGTGGTTTCCCTACTATTTTAAGTCTACACGCAGGCTCTTCTACCTATATATACTGCATTTAGTTTTAATATACCTCACGTGAGATTCTTGATTCTGGTTTGTCAAGGGCCATGGATTAATCGTCATATTTTCCCCACTCAGCTTAGTGACAGGCTGTTGTCCTTAACAGCTTATCAAATAATTGAATAGTTCATAGCAACAGCTATGAAATAGTTGAATAGTTACCGCTAGCCCGAAGAATAGTGACAGCTAGCCCGAACAATACCCAAGAACACCTACGGAGTTTGCCGAGTGACCTACCGGTGAAACTAGTTCAACAAGGCAGACGACGAGTATTTATCCGAAATCTCTGGTGTTTGTAATTCTCCCCCTTTTGTGTTTTGTTCGGTATAATAAAACAGATATGACATCCCTGTGGGATTTCCCCCAGTAATAACTTCTCATCGAGAGGATTGACGCCCTCGGGCTACGCCCTCGAGCAACAATTCTCTCTCGGGGAAGTTATTCATAGTGGAAACCCCACAGGGATGTCATATTTGTATAATATTTCATGTTTATTCTTTTATCGTTGTTTATTTCAATTTTTTGCATGATACTTTGTGAATGATCACATGCAATGATAATACATACAAAACTCTCATAGAATTTACTACCAATATCAAGACCCAGAAGTCGCCATGGAGATTGTCTCATTTGATTGGTTCGCCGTGAGGTGGCGCCCTCTTTTGTGAGATGCGAGAGTTCATTTACAATATCTCGCTGATAGCAAATGAACCTTTCATATTTGGGCTTGTTGGCATGTTGATCATAACCAAGCGAAGTTTCAGTTAAACCAAACTCAATTTTGATGAGATATTTAAGCAAAAGTAGAGTCGCTATAACATTTTCGTTAGAATTGTCAATAAGATAACCACCAACAACTCTCCATCAAATAGTTTGCAAAATCATGTCCAATTCCAGAGTTACTGTCAAAAGTATTAGAGATCAAGATGACAAGTTTTAGAGAAAATGTTAAGCATTTATGGATTAATTAAATGAAAGCTACTGAAAGGTGGGCTTGTTCTGAAGTTGTCAAGCAAATTATGTTTATTTAGACAAGACACCTGCAGTAAATTACTTTGCTTATTGATGTCTATAGTCTCACGAGTTAACTTCTGTTCATCAACAGTTTTTGAAATGGCACTATGATTAAGACACCATGTGGAAATGGTTCCAAATAGTAACTTTGCCCACTGATCTCTAGAACTAGTTGGCACTTGCTGTACAGCTGATAACAGTCTCGCAGCATATAGTGTTTATATCAATTAAAAATCTGCTGCACAGGCTAGACTCGCCTGCCAGTGCATTGCAGCCGCATGCATGGTCACTGCTATGCATAGCTGGTCAGCTATCACATGTTCATGTATTCATTGATATTATAGTTACCACTATGATATTGCAATTTAACTTAGGAGCTTAATTGACTTCAATTGAACCTAGAAGTGCAATAAGGAATGTCCCCCTTTTCTTCCCTGTAAACACATGGATTCTCCCTGAAGTAAATGGATAAGTAGTTTCACCCAAAATTTAAATGGTTTTAGCTGATTTGTCTTTTCCCAAAAATTAAAAATAACATTGCCTCCTTCCTTTACAGTTAGAAGCAAGTGTGTCTGCATCTACATGTAATATACAAAATCCATATGGATTTTACTAAAAAACATGCCCTCAAATTAAATTATTCCCACAGAAGTAGGGGTTATTTGGGGTATGAAACATACTTCAAACCCATGGTTACCAAGCCTACTATACATTCAAAATACTCTCGATGTCCTTCAATGAAAAGGAAAGGAGTAATTGGTCATAGTTGTCAATGTCAGCTTACAAAATGGCCGCCACTCAAGAAGTCCTGTCTGTTACACACTTCATTTTTTAAAATTCAGAATCAACTGAATATTCTGAAGTCAAGCAAAAACAATTCTTTACAATTAGGATTACTAGGTCTACTAGCCTCTTACTTTTTTTGAAAGCAATTAGACAACAAAGGAATCAGTATTTGAACCAAGTTTACAAGGGGTTTGAATAAAGCTTCCATCTTACAAAATGGCTGACTTTCCACAAATCTACCTGCATCCCCGATTTGAAAAATTCCTATAAAATACTTAGAATAATTTGTTTGCTTCTCAAACCTTTCCATCTACTAAACCATAATGCCAACGTTTTATTTAATGAAGTTTTACATCATTATAAAAGGAAACCCATTAGGAAAATGACTGACCAATAATTGAATAGTTCATAGCAACAGCTATGAAATAGTTGAATAGTTACCGCTAGCCCGAAAAATAGTGACAGCTAGCCCGAACAATACCCAAGAACACCTACGGAGTTTGCCGAGTGACCTACCGGTGAAACTAGTTCAACAAGGCAGACGACGAGTATTTATCCAAAATCTCTGGTGTTTGTAATTTTCCCCCTTTTGTGTTTTGTTCGGTATAATGAAACAGATATGACATCCCTGTGGGATTTCCACCAGTAATAACAATTCTCTTTCGGGGAAGTTATTCATGGTGGAAACCCCACAGGGATGTCATATTTGTATAATATTTCATGTTTATTCTTTTATCGTTGTTTATTTCAAGTTTTTGCATGATACTTTGTGAATGATCACATGCAATGATAATACATACAAAACTCTCATAGAATTTACTACCAATATCAAGACCCAGAAGTCGCCATGGAGATTGTCTCACTTGATTGGTTCGCCGTGAGGTGGCGCCCTCTTTTGTGAGATGCGAGAGTTCATTTACAATATCTCGGTGATAGCAAATGAACCTTTCATATTTGGGCTTGTTGGCATGTTAATCATAACCAAGCGAAGTTTCAGTTAAACCAAACTCAATTTTGATGAGATATTTAAGCAAAAGTAGAGTCGCTATAACATTTTCGTTAGAATTGTCAATAAGATTACTACCAACAACTCTCCATCAAATAGTTTGCAAAATCATGTCCAATTCCAGAGTTACTGTCGAAAGTATTAGAGATCAAGATGACAAGTTTTAGAGAAAATGTTAAGCATTTATGGATTAATTAAATGAAAGCTACACATAGGTGGGCTGGTTCTGAAGTTGTCAAGCAAATTATGTTTATTTAGACAAGACACCTGCAGTAAATTACTTTGCTAATTGATGTCTTTAGTCTCACGAGTTAACTTCTGTTCATCAACAGTTTTTGAAATGGCACTATGATTAAGACACCATGTGGAAATGGTTCCAAATAGTAACTTTGCCCACCGATCTCTAGAACTAGTTGGCACTTGCTGTACAGCTGATAACAGTCTCGCAGCATATAGTGTTTATATCAATTAAAAATCTGCTGCACAGGCTAGACTCGCCTGCCAGTGCATTGCAGCCGCATGCATGGTCACTTTCTATGCATAGCTGGTCAGCTATCACATGTTCATGTATTCATTGATATTATAGTTACCACTATGATATTGCAATTTAACTTAGGAGCTTAATTGACTTCAATTGAACCTAGAAGTGCAATAAGGAATGTCCCCCTTTTCTTCCCTGTAAACACATGGATTCTCCCTGAAGTAAATGGATAAGTAGTTTCACCCAAAATTTAAATGGTTTTAGCTGATTTGTCTTTTCCCCAAAATTAAAAATAACATTGCCTCCTTCCTTTACAGTTAGAAGCAAGTGTGTCTGCATCTACATGTAATATACAAAATCCATATGGATTTTACTAAAACATGCCCTCAAATTAAAATATTCCCACAGAAGTAGGGGTTATTTGGGGTATGAAACATACTTCAAACCCATGGTTACCAAGCCTACTATACATTCAAAATACTCTCGATGTCCTTCAATGAAAAGGAAAGGAGTAATTGGTCATAGTTGTCAATGTCAGCTTACAAAATGGCCGCCACTCAAGAAGTCCTGTCTGTTACACACTTCATTTTTAAAAATTCAGAATCAACTGAATATTCTTAAGTCAAGCACAAACAATTCTTTACAATTAGGATTACTAGGTCTACTAGCCTCTTACTTTTTTTGAAAGCAATTAGACAACAAAGGAAGGAGTATTTGAACCAAGTTTACAAGGGGTTTGAATAAAGCTTCCATCTTACAAAATGGCTGACTTTCCACAAATCTACCTGCATCCCCGATTTGAAAAATTCCTATAAAATACTTAGAATAATTTGTTTGCTTCTCAAACCTTTCCATCTACTAAACCATAATGCCAACTTTTTATTTAATGAAGTTTTACATCATTATAAATGGAAACCCATTATGAAAATGACTGACCATTTTAGATATTTTCATTCTAGCTGCTTGAAATGTAGGTAGTGTATGATACAGCTATCTGGAGCAGAAGTAACTAAGTTGTTTTTTCTTTTCTGTATAGTTATTTTTCCTTCAGGAAAAATAAGATCAATTATGTTATTACCTAATAGATTGCTTTTATGGCTCCTGTGCTCCGAAAATGTTTAAATAATCCATTTTTAGGAAGCTGCTTGACAGAGCTGGTACAAGCATGTCTGTTCTCCTCTGGTCTTTGTGCACATACTGTTTGCTGCGGGATTGCAATTACTCAGAATGCATTGACCAATGGTTTGATAGATCTCACCATAGGCTTACATTAGAGTGACGACTCCCTTTAGTCTAAGCTTCCTGATCTGGCTTACTGTGTACGCTATTGTCAACTACATTGTGCGTCAATACGACCTGAATTTCGAGGTGCTTTTTGTATCATATTTGTGAAAAAATCCATATATTGGTAAAATATCCTCGGCATGCCCCTAAAGAATTGACTGCAAAGGAATGGACGAATTATTAATGCATTGTGGTGCATTTGCATTTTTATTTGTTTGGATATCAGTCAACCTCTCTGAATGGGTTGGAATTGATAAGGATGTGCTGCCCTCTTTTGATGGTATTAAGAGACATACTTATGTTTCAGAGACATGCTCGCTGTGTCGTGCCACTGGGTCACTGAGACCTGGGGGTCACTCATTTCTGTTACACCGGCGCTAAATTGAACCCAGGTAGTTGTATGATTCAGGCACTCAGTGGTGACAGACAGCAGCCTGTCAGTGGCAGCACGTAAGGCAACTAGGCCATCAGGGCAGGCCCTCAGTGCCGTGAGACTACGAGAAATTAGTGGCAGAATGTTAGACCACTCAGACATCAGGGCAGACCTTCTTTGCAGTCATTTGTAGTACATTAGACAATTCGGACATCAGGACAGACCCTCAGTGGTGAGAGACACGTCGGGCCGTCGGTGGCAATGCCTTAGACCACTCGACCATCAGGGCAGGCCTTCAGTGGCGTGAGACAGCGGGCAGTCAGTGACAATACTTTAGACCGCACGGCCATCAGGGCAGGCCCTCAGTGGGGAGAGTCAGCTAGCAGGCAGTCATTAACCACGCCCCTTTTTTACCCTTGTGGCTATTTTTCGGTTCTTTAGACGAATGCCCCACCCTCTGTGGGTCGGGTTTTCCCCCCTTTTCTGTATTGTTTCCCTTTTTTCAAAATTATTTTGTTTGTTTTTCTCTTATTTTATTTTCTTATCTCCCCCCTTTCTCCTAGGAAGCGTCCCTTGGCTAGTTTGGAATAGCCTATTGCTTACCTGTTTGCTAATGGGGAGTAGGAGTGATTTTCTTACTTACTAATGGTATCCTCCTCCTCCCCTTTTGTATCGCAGTAGTATTATATATTTTGTTCTTTGTTCATATGTTGTAATTTTCATTTTTCGGGTGCTTGCACCTTTTTCATGTTATGTATCCTTTTGCACTACAAGTGCCGTCAATAAAGATACAACTACAGTGGCAGTACCTTAGACAACTCGGCCATCAGGGCAGCCCTCATGGTGATGACAGGCCGGTTATTTTATCTACATGCATATCCCAATTAACTACAGGTCCGCCCCTTAAGGGTGCCCAGGAATCTATGATTAAATACCTTGGATCTGGTATTAATACCAATCCCCTTCTACCCAGGAGGAAAATAGCGGCCATATTATATGTCTGCGGCCAAAATGATTGGTAATTGTTCTTCTGATATGGCATTTAGTGGAAGTCGACGGAGAGCAATAAAATTAGGCAGTATCATGCAATTCCTAATTTCTATCGCGATGCATAAAATGGATGCAATCTTGAGCCAACCTGTTAAGGCTTAGCTTCAAAGCAATAGACACTCTCGTTGGGTGTTGATTGTATTCATTACAATATATCTTCACGTTCGTACATACATACATTCATACATACATACATATATACATATTTGCATACACACATGCATCCACACATACATAAATGCATACATGCATGCATACATAATACATACATATATACATAATTCTGTAAATGCATATTTACAGCCAATAATAAAGCGTACACACATACATACATACAAAGTAATAATAATAATAATAATAATAATAATAATAATAATAATAATAATAATAATAATAATAATAATTATGATAATAATAATAATAATAATAATAATAATAATAATAATAACAATAATAATAATACTAATACTACTACTACTACTAATAATAATAATAATAAAAATTATAATAATAATAATAATAATAATAATAATAATAATAATAATAATAATAATAATAATAGTAGTAGTAGTAGCAGCAGCAGCAACAGCAGCAGCAGTAGTAGTAGTAGTAGTAGTAGTAGTAGTAGTAGTAGTAGTAGTAGCAGTAGTAGTAGTAGTAGTAGTAGTAGTAGTAGTAGCTGTACAAAATAATCAAATTGGCTTCTCGTTAAATAAAGTATCGTTCCTTTTGAACGGATACACTACAGTCTTTTTGATGTTTGTGAGCATCCTCAACGACAGGAAGGAGAACACAATGAAACATCACTGCTTTTGTTTCCTGCCGAGCCATGATCGTACTATGAGCACATTGACCGCATATGGGTGATTGCAGGAAGGCATATCTACTCAATGAACCTTTTTAGTCTCTTATCAAGGCCGGTTTTTTGAAGGCCTCACAGCACTGACTTGATGCCTTAACCTGGTAATTTGATTACTATTTTTAGTTTTCTCCTTTGTTTACCTTTTTACTAATTTGTATGTCGATGTGTAGTATTTTCTAATCTTGTTTATCTATATATACGTTTTTGTATATATATATATATATATATATATATATATATATATATATATATATATATATATATATATATATATATATATATATATATATATATATATATATATATACATACATACATATATATATATATATATATATATATATATATATATATATATATATATATATATATATATATATATATATATATATATATATATATATATATATATATATATATATATATATATATATATATATATATATATATATATATATATATATATATATATATATATATATATATATATATATATACTCAACGAAGGAAAAGAGAAGACGTTAAAACAGCATTGTTTTTGTTTCTTGTCGAACCACGATCGTGGCCTGAATCTCCTATAACCAAGACATCTATAATTCATACACTTCGGCGATGCAAACGATCGTAGAGGGAATTCCTGTTATTCTCCATTCTAGATGACATTTGTGCGGTTGCGTGAAGCCTGTCTTCAGTCGATATTGTCTAAAACAGGCTAAAAAGGACCGAGCAATTATTACCGCAATAAATAAAACATCTGGTGCGTTATTGTTGCGGTCGCTCGTCTTCCTTGTAATTTATGTCGCTAAAAGACCACTTTATGGCAATCATGGAAGCATCCTTTGACCAAAACAAACATCGATATGTGGACTTCATAACTGAAAATACATAATTCATTACAAGATTAGCCTAAAATCACATGCCAGTACGCTTCCCGAGTTGTTTCGAAGCATCCTGTTTATGCAAATAAGCTATTAATGCGTTGCCGGACGTCGGTTTAGTCATCCCGAGGACATTTTTCACTCGGTCCTTCCCCGGAACGTCAATAAAACACCAATTCCCTCCCTCACCTCGCGCGGCACATTTTCTCAGCTTGAGTCACTAGGGACGTCATTCCAATTGATACGCTTACTCCCAAAGCGGAAGGTCGTAATTTATTTTTTACGACATGTCGTAAAGTGGGCCCGTCAGGTCAGCTAGTTGACGTATCATTTGGGTGCATTTGGTGCAAAAAGTATTCTCCAATTATAAACGAGGAGCTACAAAAATCCTGTGTATCGATGAATACAAGCGTTGTATCACAATTTACAACATGGTGTTTTTCTCCTTTTCTTTTATTCTATTAATTTTTATCTTAGTTTCCTTTGTTAAAGTTTAAAGATTTCATTTTCGGTACTGTCTTGTTACATTTTCGTGCACCCTTTTCACAATACACGTTCCGTTTTTTTGGTACTAAAGGATTACTGGTTGAACTTTTGTTATATTTTTATCGTAGTTTCCTTTGTTATTTTCAAAATATTTCATTATCGTCTTGTTCTGTAGTTCGTTAACCTTTTTCAGAAATTTACTTTCCGTCTTCTGGGCCAAGTTTTCTTTGCTTTGGTTGAGCCTCGTGTTCGACTGGGCGTTGTTCAGGACCATCAACGTTGATCAACGTGGTGGGAAAACGGAATCTGAATGGTGTCAACGTTCACTTGCGATGACGATCTGAACGGGATACGTTGGATCAACGTTGATCAACATTTATGGTTTTGAACATGGCCCACGTCGAACCCTTTTCACAATACACGTTCCGTTTTTTTGGTACTAAAGGATTACTGGTTGAACTTTTGTTATATTTTTATCGTAGTTTCCTTTGTTATTTTCAAAATATTTCATTATCGTCTTGTTCTGTAGTTCGTTAACCTTTTTCAGAAATTTACTTTCCGTCTTCTGGGCCAAGTTTTCTTTGCTTTGGTTGAGCCTCGTGTTCGACTGGGCGTTGTTCAGGACCATCAACGTTGATCAACGTGGTGGGAAAACGGAATCTGAATGGTGTCAACGTTCACTTGCGATGACGATCTGAACGGGATACGTTGGATCAACGTTGATCAACATTTATGGTTTTGAACATGGCCCACGTCGAACCCGAGGCTCAACCAAAGCAAAGAAAACTTGGCCCTGATTAAATCGCAATCAACGTGGCTTTGTATTCGGTATAAGGTTGTGTCCATTTATCGATTGAGAATATTGCTAAAAAAGACAATCATTGAATAAAACAATTTAAAAAATCACGCCATTAAGAAATAACATTACACGTGTATTTTTTTTAAGGGAAGACGACTTTCTCAGACCATCTTATGTCATGCACGTAAGATCTTATGAAATTAGCTTTGTGTTTATCCTTTTTTAGAAAATTGGGTTGTATATTTCCATCCATATCATGAAATAAAGTTAAGTAAGAAAACTAGTCCTTTTTGAGAAAACTCTATTGTATATTATGATAACTTTGACTATATAAATACAACTCAAATATAATTCAAACAAAATACCAAAATACTAGTAGTGAAGACGCGGTAGAGACCATCAATAATAGGTCAGGGTGCCAATAGTAAACTGCAATGGAACATAGGAGAGAGAAAACAATTTTTAAAATACGAATCCGGAAAAAGAATTAATCATGATAATGATTGTAGCGGGGCATGCACTAGGAATTATATTACAAAACAGTGTTGTAACGATAATTTGACATTAACCAGAATGGAGAAGTCTCCTCCTAAGTTATTATATATATATATATATATATATATATATATATATATATATATATATATATATATATATATATATATATATATATATATATATATATATATATATATATATATATATATATATATATTTGTACCACAGTTGCTTGCCTTCCACCAATCAGAGGCCTCGAAAAGTGTAGGGTTATAGGACATAACCCACACTTTTCAAACCTTTGTTCTCTAAGCTGCCTAAACCCAATGGTGTTACCCAAGGGTATACTTTTCTCGGCCTGTGATTGGTGGAAGGCAGTCAACTGTGGTACAAGCCACATAGACTCCTCGGAAGCTGTTTTGTATGGGATACCCTTGGGGTTACTCGGCTTCGCCTCGTAACACCTGGGGTATATCCCATACACCACAGCTTCCTTGGGGTCTATCTATCACTTATATATATATATATATATATATATATATATATATATATATATATATATATATATATATATATATATATATATATATATATATATATATATATATATATATATATATATATATATATATATATATATATATATATATATATATATATATACTAAAAATAGTGAAGGGGATTCTAACTTTGATTATTTGCTGCCCCCGTGAGGGCTTCCAGAAATTGCTCCACCGGCCATGTTTCAGGCCGTCGGAGCGGGGTATTGGGTAAAGTTTTCAACTAGCAATAACCACGCCTCGGATAGACCTCATTGGCTACGGTACCGCCACTGCGCAAAGCTATCAATGCAATGTAAAAGTTTCCTATTATACCACAAGCATCGTGCTAAAAAGCTGCTGATGCAATTTGCATATGAGGAGAGAATATGTTCAGTTAAAACTTACATTCAATTCCATGTGTTTTGCCTAAGTAAAATAAACATTTAGGATTATATTTACCATATTATGTTTTCCAGTGTGCAGGGTATTTCCCAAGGGTTCATTAGAACTTTAATGATGACGTTCAATATGATGGAATATTTTTACGACGATGGAACGTTTAGCATTGTAAGCGGATCAATGGTGGACTAGTGGCGGCGCCTGGTGGATGAATACATTATCAATTTTCACTGGAAAGTCATGTTTTCCCTTAGGGCACGTCTATTTGATTATCTGTTTCCCATGTCCCGACCGACCCTATTTTTGGGCCCGACCCTAAATTTGTTTTTTTTTACTTTCCGACCGACCCTGTCCAGAGGAGCTTTTTTTACTTCTGAGAACTGCATTTTGAATGAAATAAATAAAAAAAAGTCTGAATAATCCATTTATGATTTTGAAAGTACCATCAGTTCAGGGTACAAAAAACTGAGATTTTGACATCTTTTATTTATAATGGAGCCTGCGAATTCAACATTTTTCAAATCTGCAAAATTTTCTGAATGAACAAGCTGAAGAATAATACAGAGGGAAATGTGTCTCATGAACATCATGTACACATATTTGTACTTCTTGCCATGGCATTGGCAGCATTTCTGTCACAAATAAAGAAATTTGATACCCTATTATAGGTACTTCTGCCTTTTTTTTCCTTTTTTTTTACCCGACCGACCGACCCTAATTTTCAGTACCTTGGACATGGGAAACAGATAATCAACTAGACGTGCCCTTACAGTAATCATACATTGCATCAGTAGTGAAGGCGCTAGTACATGTTTTTGCAGTTGTTATCGACACTTTTAGTAGGCTATCGGCCAAATCTTAAAAGAGCCTTATTTAGCGAGTTTAATTACCCCCCCATGTAGATGGAATTTTTTCCTTTAGGTTGATAGGGGAGTATATGGGGCCTACCAAAATGCCGTGCCCCCACTTTGGGACATGGTCAGATTTGCGTTAGGCCTGGACAAACTGACCACCCACAAATCAGGGAATCGGCCACCTGAAGCACACATATATTGAGGAATAATGGGGTGGGGGTAAAGAAATTGACCATAAAAATGCTCACAGTTCATTGAATACCACAAGTTTGGTATCAAAATGTTGGTCTGGAGGAGACGTATCCTTTAAAATACTAAACACATAACAAACTCTATTCCATGATGTAATAGAGGTCATTCAAGGTCAAAATGGCTGCCAAATCAAGAATCTGGGATTTTCCCATAATCTATAGTTTCAGTTTATAAACTTCTCAGTTTTTTTGAAGGGATGTATTTCATTTCTGTAGCCACTTTTTCAGAAGGAATGCTTTTTAGTGGAGTTGTTCAACATTTTAGAAAGTTCATTGATTAGAATGTTAAGTCTAATTTTGAGATTTATGGCACAAAGTAGGGTACCAGGCCCACCTAGTGACCCCAAAAATGCCGAAAATGGTAAAAAATTGAAAACCAAAATGCCTGTATCTTAAGTTTTACAAGTTGGAAGGGAGCAGATGATGCACCAAAATATCAGGTTCAATTTTCTCTTCAATCTGGAAGATGATGGTAAAAAATCCTAAAATTAAGGGGTCATTGAAGGTCAAATGAAGGTCAAAATGTCAATTTTTCTCTAAAAAATTCAAATTTTGATGAAGATATTTTGATAAAGTAGTTGTGTTTTGTTTGGGATTTAATTACTCCCCCCATGTAGATGGAATTTTATACCTCAGATGGATAGGGGAGTGTCTAGGGCTTACAAAAATGATGTGCCCCCACTTTGGGACATGGTCAGATTTGCGTTAGGCCTGATCAAACTGACCACCCACTAATCAGGGAATCGGCCACCTAAAGCACACATATATTGAGGAATGATGGTATGGGGGGTAAAGGAATTGACCATAAGATTGCTCACGGTTCATTAAATGCCACAACTTCGGTATCAGAATTTTGGTCTGGAAGAGACTTATCTTTTAAAATACTAAACACGTGACAAACTCTATTCCATGATGTAATAAAGGTCATTCAAGGTCAAAATGGCTGCCAAATCAAGAATCTGGTATTTTCCCATAATCTCTAGTTTCCTTTTATGAACTTCGCAGTTTTTTTGAAGGGATGTATTTCTTTTATGTGGCCACTTTTTCTAAGGGAATGCTTTCTAGTGGAGTTGTTAAACATTATAGAGAGTTCATTGATTAGAATGTTAAATCTAGTTTTGAGATTTAAGGTACAAAGTAGAGTAACAGGCCCACCTAGAGACCCCAAAAAGTTCCTAAAATGGTACAAATTTGAAAACCAAAATGACTGTTTCTTTATTTCTACAAGTCGGACTGAAGCAGATGATGCACCAAAGTATCAGGTTTAATTTTCTCTTCAATCTGGAAGATGATGGTAAAAAAAACTAAAATTAAGCGGTCATTGAAGGTCAAATAAAGGTCAAAATGTCAGATTTTCTCTAAAAATTCAAATTTTGATGAAGAGATTTTGATAAAGCAGTTACGATTTGTCATAGTATAAGGTCCAAACCAAGTTACTACAATAACTGACAGATATATTACCTGAAGTATGGTCCACTCTTATATTTTTGACCATATATCGGTAAAAATGAAGTAGTTTTAAGTCAATATGGTGGTGTGGATTATGGCATATAGCAATTCCATGCTTATAATAAGTGCTTACAGACGGTTGGTGAGGAAGTGCTAGTATGGCACCACTGTTTAGGTCATAGAAGTTGTGAAAACCAAACATCATAGGCATTGTTTGGTATCAAAATGCTTGTTGTAGGACATTTCTTTTTTATTCAATTCAACCAATCTAGGGTAAAGTTTATTGCTCAAATATTAGAGGTCATTCAAGGTCAAACTAACCCCAATTTCATGCTTTAAGGTATTTTGTCTTTGAATTGTCCATTTAGCAGCTTATTAAATTCTCCTGGAATACATTTTCTTATCCTGGAATTAATTTTAGGTGAGAAATATCTTTATAAAGGATCCTCAGACACTTTTTTAGTCACGTCAAGACAAGGTCTGGGCCAATCTTGAATATTTACGGACCAAAATGGCCACATGCCTGAATATGGGTGCACCCAAATATCTAAGTGAAGCAACAGAATGTTGACATAATAGAGTTATATCTTATTGTATGTCAGCTTTCATTTTCAATGAGGAGAACAGGGTTTTAAACTTGCCTATTGTCTTTAAGTGGCGTTGTTGAACATTTTATAAAGCTCATTGACCAAAAGTTCCATTTCAAGCTTTAAGGTACAAAATAGGGTACTTACTCCACCTGGCGACTCCAACAAGTGCCTAAAATGGTACAAATCTGTACACCAAAATGACTGTATCTTAAGTTTTGCAGGTTGGAAGGGAGCAGATGATGCACCAAAATATCAGGTATAATTTTCTCTTCTAACTGGAAGATGATGGAAAAGTGATACTAAAATTAACGGGTCATTGAAGGTCAAAATAAGGTCAAAATGTCAATTTTATTTGAAAATTCATACTTTGATAAAGAGAGTTTTGATGAAGTAGTTGTGTTATGACATTTTACAATTTCCAATTCAAGTTATCACAATAAATGACAGATAAATTACCCCAAGATAGGATCTGAGAATATATTTTGAACCATTTACTGATGAAAATTAGGTAGTTTTAAGTCAATGTGGAGGTGTGGAATAAGACGTTTGGCAATTTCAGGTTTCTAATAAGGAGAGTTTGTGAGAAAGTGCTAGTATGTGACAACTGTTTAGGTCATCAAAAGTGTGAGCACCAAACAATATAAGCATTGTTTGGTATCAAAGTACTTGTTGTAAGACAATCTTCCCATTTTATGCAACCAACCTAGATTAGGGTGTTCTGTTGTCATATTAGAGGTCATTCAAGGTCAAACTACCTCCTCTTTTATGATTTAAGGCATTTTGACTCTAAATTATATTATTAGTATCATTTTTCCATCATCTTCCAGATTGAACAGAAAATTAAACCTAATATTTTGATGCATCATTTACTCCCTTCCAAACCAGTGAAACTTAAAAGAGTCATTTTGGTTTTCAGATTTGTAACATTTAAGGTACTTTTTTGGGTCGCCAGGTGGACTTGGTACCCTTTTTTGTACCTTAAACCTTAAAATAGAACTTGAAATTCAAGTCAATGAGCTTTCTGAAATGTTCAACAACTCCAATAAAAGACATTCCTTCAGAAAAAGTGGCTAGAAGAAAATACATCACTTCAAAAAATGTTTAGTAAACATATCTAAGGTATTTTGTTAGCCAATTATTGTGGTAACTTGGTCAGGAAATTGAGTGATGACAAAACACACCTTCCATCAAAATCTCTTCATCTAAATTTGAATTTCCTAGAGAAAAAGGATGTTTTGACCTATATTTTACCTTCTTTTTTCCTCAAATCTCTTTAACATCTTACATGACAAACACAGTAGGCAAGTTCAAAAGCTTTAAAGCTGACATACCATAAGATACAACTCTGCTATGTCAACTTTCTGCTGCTTCACTTAAATATCTAGGTGCACCCATAATCAGTCATTTTGTCATTTTGGTCCCTGAATATTCAGAATTGGCCCAGACTTTGTTTTGAAATGACTCAAAATGTCTGAGAAATCCTTTATAAAGATATTTCTCAACTAAAACTATTTCCAGGATAAAATATGTATTCCAGAAATATTTAATAAGCTGCTAAATGGACAATTCAAAGAGGGTATACCTTAAATCATGAAATTGGGGTTAGTTTGACCTTGAATGACCTCTAATATCACAACACTATACCCTACCCTCGGTTGATTGAATGAAATGAAAAGATTGTCTTACAGCAAACATTTTGATACCAAACAATGCCTATGATGTTTTGTTTTCGCAACTTCTATGACCTAAACAGTGGTGCCATACTAGCACTCCCTCACCAACCGTCTTTAAACACTTATTATAAGCATGGATTTGCTAAATGCCATATTCCACACCTCCATATTGACTTAATATATGCTGGTATATATATGGTCCAAAATAAAAGGGTGGACCATATTTCAGGTAATATATCTTTCAGTTATTGTGGTAACCTGTTTTGGACATCATATAATGACAAAACAAAACTACTTTATCAAAATCCCTCATCAAGATTTGAATTTTTAGAGAAAATCTGACATTTTGGCCCCTATTTGACCTTTATTTGACCTTCAATGACCACTTAATTTTACTGTTACCATCATCTTCCAGATTAAAGAGAAAATTAAACCTGATATGTTGGTACATCATCTGCTCCATTACGACTTGTGGAACTAAAGAATCAGTCATTTTGGTATTCAAATTTATACCATTTTAGGCACTTTTTGGGATCTCTAGGTGGGCCTGGTACCCTAAATTGTACCTTAAATCTCAAAAGTAGATTTAAAATTTCAATCAATGAACTTTCTAAAATGTTTAACAACTCCACTAGAAAGCATTCCTTCAGCAAAAGTGGCCACGTAAAAGAAATACATCCCTTCAAAAAAACTGCGAAGTTCATAAAAGGAAACTAGAGATTATGGGAAAATACCAGATTCTTGATTTGGCAGCCATTTTGACCTTGAATGACCTTTATTACATCATGGAATAGATTTAGTCATGTGTTTAGTATTTTAAAAGATAAGTCTCTTCCAGACCAATATTCTGATACCAAAGTTGTGGCATTTAATAAACTGTGAGCAATCTCATGGTCAATTCCTTTATCCCCCATACCATCATTCCTGAATACATGTGTGCTTTAGGTGGCTGATTCCCTGATTTGTGGGTGGTCAGTTTGACCAGGCCTAATGCAAATCTGACCATGTCCCAAAGTGGGGGCACATCATTTTTGTAAGCCCCAGACACTCCCCTATCCATCTGAGGTATACAATTCCATCTACATGGGAGGAGTAATTAAATCCCAAACAAAACACAACTACTTTATCAAAATATCTTCATCAAAATCTGAATTATTTAGAGAAAAATTGACATTTTGACCTTCATTTGACCTTCAATGACGCCTTAATTTTAGGATTTTTTACCATCATCTTCCAGATTGAAGAGAAAATTGAACCCGATATTTTGGTGCATCATCTGCTCCCTTCCATCTTGTAAAACTTAAGATACAGGCATTTTGGTTTTCAATTTTTTACCATTTTTGGCACTTTTTGGGGTCACTAGGTTGGCCTGGTACCCTAATATGTGCCTTAAATCTCAAAATTAGACTTAACATTCTAATCAATGAACTTTCTAAAATGTTGAACAACTCCACTAAAAAGCATTCCTTCTGAAAAAGTGGCTACAGAAATGAAATACATCCCTTCAAAAAAACTGAGAAGTTTATAAACCGAAACTATAGATTATGGGAAAATCCCAGATTCTTGATTTGGCAGCCATTTTGACCTTGAATGACCTCTATTACATCATGGAATAGAGTTTGTTATGTGTTTAGTATTTCAAAGGATACGTCTCCTCCAGACCAACATTTTGATACCAAACTTGTGGTATTCAATGAACTGTGAGCATTTTTATGGTCAATTTCTTTACCCCCCATCCCATTATTCCTCAATATATGTGCGCTTCAGGTGGCCGATTACCTGATTTGTGGGTGGTCAGTTTGACAAGGACTAACGCAAATCTGACCATGTCCCAAAGTGGGGGCACGTCATTTTTGTAAGCCCCAAACACTCCCCTATCCATCTTAAGTAAAAAATTCCATCTACATGGGGGGAGTAATTAAAACCCAAACAAAACACAACTACTTTGTCGAAATATCTTCATCAAAATTTGAATTTTTTAGAGAAAAATTGACTTTTTGACCTTTATTTGACCTTCAATGACCCCTTAGTTTCAGGATTTTTTACCATAATCTTCCAGATTGAAGAGAAAAATGAACCTGATATTGTGGTGCATCATCTGCTCCATTCCGACTTGTAAAACCTTAGATACAGGCATTTTGTTTTTTTCAATTTTTTACCATTTTCGGCACTTTTTGGGGTCACTAGGTGGGCCTGGTACCCTACTTTGTGCCTTAAATCTCGAAATTAGACTTAACATTCTAATTAATGAACTTTCTAAAATGTTGAACAACTCCACTAAAAAGCATTCCTTCTGAAAAAGTGGCTATAGAAATGAAATACATCCCTTCAAAAAAACTGAGAAGTTTATAAACCGAAACTATAGATTATGGGAAAATCCCAGATTCTTGATTTGGCAGCCATTTTGACCTTGAATGACCTCTATTACATCATGGAATCGAGTTTGTTATGTTTTTAGTATTTTAAAGGATACGTCTCCTCCAGACCAACATTTTGATACCAAACTTGTTGTATTCAATGAACCTTGAGCATTTTTATGGTCAGTTTCTTTACCCCCCATCCCATTATTCCTCAATATATGTGCGCTTCAGGTGGCCGATTACCTGATTTGTGGGTGGTCAGTTTGACCAGGCCTAATGCAAATCTGACCATGTCCCAAAGTGGGGGCACGGCATTTTGGTAGGCCCCATATACTACCCTATCCATCTAAAGTAAAAAATTCCATCTACATGGGGGGGTAATTAAAATCCATAATTTGGGTCCCTGGCCGATAGCCTAAAAGAGACGACTTTGGGAATAAGGTGAACAAAATAATCTCTTTTTGCCTTTTTTTATGATGGCAGCCATAGAGCTTAAACAGTGAGTTAACATAGGACCTTAACAATGCCCTTATAACACATATATCTTATGATACGAAACCTGAGTTTAGTGGGGTTACCAAACGAACATAAAGATGCACACATCTACGTATCTTTCAAATATTCCGATAGTTTGTTCATAAATTGCTTATATTTAACCACCTAAATTTTATTGCAGCAGAGATGACAGGTCGTTATTCACACCCGTTCATCTGGACGACAGAGCCTGCTCTATTTTTTACTGATTAATTTTAGCATGTTTCAAGTTTAATGATTCGTCACCTTATACATTCATCCAAAAAGTTTCTCTATTAGATGCTGCTGACAAGACTGGAGTAATATGTTTATGGTATGCTATATGCACCTCGTGTGCACTTCCGGTGTAGGTTTTCCGAATGACGCCTACTCGAGTTTGCGTTCTCCCCACAGTTCTGTCTAGATGATTAGTATTCGCAACTTTGACCAATACAAGCAACATCTGCTTGGTATGCTTTTGACACACATTTTGCATTCCAGGCCTGTGTACGTTGGTACCGGCTGCCGTGCCTCATCAAGGTACTAAGCACATTTCACTAAGAGCAATTTCAGGACAATGTCAAATTAATACAAGTTACGGCCATATTGCTTTGAAACCCGCGCACATCTCAATACATATACATTTATTGTTATGATTGACATTTTGTCAGTTAGAAATATTATAAGTGTACAACTGGTCAGATAAACAAACTAAGCTAATGCCAAAGATGAAAGTTGAAAACTCTTTGATCGAAAGTTTTTTATTCGTATTGGTTTAAAAGAATTCACTTGAAATATCAGTTGTGTTGGATGCTTTTAGCAATATCTCACTGTGGTTTGCACCGCATTTAAGCATTCATGTTCAGAGCACCTATTGAATTGCTCATGCATATTATGTAACGTATCTTTGAATAGCTTAGCAAGTCAATAAATCATAAACTCAAAGATAGTTGTTGGTTGGTTCGGCCATAAACATTTCTCCATCAAATATGCGTGTAGGAGGCCCCGTCAGAAAGATGTCACGGCTGGTTTTGCCCATACAAATGGGAAAAATTGAACTAACGTTGTCTACAATATCATAGGAAGACGCCTGACTAACGTCACACAGGGTTTAGCCAACAACCAAATGAAATATATTTGATTGATATTGCACAGATGAGGTGCTAAATGGTCGTCAGTTGCATTCCTTTACTACATATCTAGATGCTGTACTCCAATGCCACGGTGATCTAGAAAGAAGCTGTACCAAATACCCTTTGCTGACGTCAAGGACATATTATCATTGTGCAAAGGATGTTTTTAGAACATTGGTCGCCTAACTTATTTGAAACAGAAAACCCATGCCCGCACAACATATTATGATGCTTTGACCCAATTCCAAGAACCTAAAACAATTAGTCCTCTTGCTGCTGGAGTCATGTTGCTGGTAGGTGCATGCAGGGGCGTGTCGTCCTTGGACAGAGCATGTTAAGAGTGCAGTGGTTTTCCCACATATTTGTACTAGAAACCCAATAAGGTCTGTCGATCCACCTTATTGGGGAGTGTCAAGTGCGTCACCAGTGGGGGCAAATGAGATTTTTCATGAATGAAGAGATGGCGTAGAAGTGGCACGGAGTATTCTGTTTCCATACACATGCTTCGCCACACACATTCCGTTATCAATCTTGAGATGGTTACAACACGAATTTCCCACCGGAAATTGAAAACAACCAGGTAAACAATCGAGGTCTGCCTCCATGGCTGAGTCTTGTAAGGCATAACGCACCATGTCGTTACCCAATGCTCCTATCTTTATTACAGATGTCAGGCTAGAATTCGACGTGGGGCTTGTGGGAAAGAATCCAATGACTTCTGGTGCTAGCCACTATTTAGCCTTAATAGGTCAGGAAAATGACGATGCACGAAAGTCCAGTTATATCCAATGCAATCAGGTATGCAGTATAGTATTGCTGCTAAATCAATTGAATTCTCATCGGCCCGTAACATACGAAAATGGATCAAATAGTTTAAAATGCGTTTTCCGTAAATGTCTGGTCTGTGAACTTCCAAAGCGTAAATCAAGTGTACTATCTTGCAAAAGCTGTGGTCAAATAAAAGTCACCCGAAAGGAATATTAGTACCTATAGAAACAATGATAGACCTCTTGATCACATCTGGTAAGCATATATTCAGCATATATGATTCAGCAATAAGTAACCAGGGATGTGTAGTGTGAGTTTCTCCTAGAAACATCGTGACTGAGTGGTCAGTAAACATGTGACGATACAGGTAAACTATGATATCATTTGTTTTAAATACCAGTCTCCAATTTTAGTTAGATGAGGTATCTCTATACGTCCTCCCCTTCGAGACTGCAACACTATATACTGTATGTAACTTTTTTGTGCAATGTTTTTTCTATGTTTATGTTAATGTATTATGTGTGATTTTGCATCGTCGTAGGCAGTCAATGAACACACAACACAATACAATACAATAGCACAAACAAAAATAGTATTTTGTTATCTAGAGGAGCCTAACTAGTTTGTTTACCATCATTCAGACATTCTAATAACTATCCATGTCCAATACAGGGGTTTCATGGAGGTGATCCGATGTTGGGGGATTATCTGTCAGAGCAAAATCAATTATGGTAAACCCTTAAATACATGCCATTTTAAAGTCATTAATCATAACAAGCTAGTCCAATTACGCCCCACTGGGCAGAAAAAGTGTATTTCCAGGTGCCAGGATGTACTCATTCGTGTGGGTGTGACAGGATGAATTACTATGCATACAGTGTATAAACTCTGAGTTCCTCTCTCAGCTTCCTACTTTTGACTTGAGTGGAATGGACCTGCAAAAGCTGATGATAGTAAAATCATAATGGTGAATTAATGTGTTGCCTTTGGCTGTACTAATAGATCTGAAAGTGGCGTTTCACAAGATCCCTTGGTATAAAGAGAGACAGAAGTTGTGGCTTATTGCACTTAGACTTGCTCCACCATGGAGGGAATGGGACAGCGTAATAAATGAAATAGTTTTTTCACGTGGAGGCGTACCTCTTCTTTTGAAATCTCTGCAATTCAGGTACTTTATTGTCACCTCTCAACGTAATAGTAATTCACCAAACAAACAAGTCTCACGCTGTAATACAACCACACTCTACGAGCATAAATCAAAGCATTATGCAATCAAGTAAGGATTGCTATTAATCAATTCCTACCTAACTATATCCCAAGCATACTTTAGATATGAGTATAACTAGTTATCCTTGTTGTGAAAATGGTATACGACATGATGTCTGCGAGAAGCCTTTGGATTAATATGGGGCTCCTCATAATGAATGATGAGAAAAAACATTGCTAGTATCTCAATACAGTCCAGTACGTCAAACGAATCGACCAATCAGCTGCGAGACATTCAGATGATAATAATTTTTCTGCATCAAGTCCTGTTCTATCAAACCCCATTTTCTCCAAAAGTTTGACTCCTACTTCTCCGCAGAAATTGGGATCTTTTCCTTGATCATTCGGTTATATATGATTCTCTTCACATGTAAAACATTATGGATTCCATTTCCCTTCCTTCTATGTATCAGCTCATGTAAGGCAATTGTTACATTAACCGCCATATGACTTGCATTTAGACCGGCGTGGCTCTTCATAGAATTAATTACAGGAAAATATTTTGCCATGACAATAAACCCTCCGATTGCACTAATTGTAACCTGTCTTCACATAAGGCTGATGGCATGTCGATTCAGTACACTACAGTCTAACTAGCGGTGTTGGAGCGCATCCCAGCTAGGTGCACAAGAATATAATTACAATGTGGGGCTCCGCAGTCATTAGTTCAAGATATAATTGGATTCCTCCATGACTTTTGGTGGACGCATCATACCGTATGTTGTTGGGTACAGAGAGGTATGGATGTCATAGAAGCGTTTGGTGCTCAGAAGTCATTAGTTCAAGGCCTTGAGTGCAGGCAGCGCGGTAGCTGTCATCACCAGTGCCGTACCTATTAGCTTAGAATGCTTTAATAGAATTATCTTAGTTGCGGAACCAATCAGCGTAAAGTTGGGAATGATGTCAAGCCTACTCCTGGGTACCTAGGTGCAGCTGCTACTGATTCTTCCAATCCCACTTGGAAGTTAGAACTCCGTTGACATGACCGGGTGTGTGAAACTGGACTGGAATTAAAAATCGTCGCCTGTTCTGGAAGCTAACACTTAGACGTGACTACCAAGTACTTATAGCTACTGGCAAGCATTCATAGTCATCTGCGCAGGCCTCAAGTGATATATATATATATATATATATATATATATATATATATATATATATATATATATATATATATATATATATATATATATATATATATATATATATATATATATATATATATATATATATATATATATATATATATATATATATATATAAATATATATATATATATATATATATATATATATATATATATATATATATATATATATATATATATATTTATACTAGTATATACACACACACACACACACACATATATATATATATATATATATATATATATATATATATATATATATACTTGAGTGATGGTGTACTCGTTCACTAATCTATATATGTCGACTAAACTTCACTGACGCGATGGGTTTGATTACTTTCTAATCCCTTTTGCCAAATGATCAAAGATGGCTTACTACTATACGGATAACGGAAAGCAAAGATCATACGATTCCCATCCCTTGACCTTTCACATATCTGATGCGTTTATTTCACCATGAATGGCATCAAGAGAGTTGATTACACATTTCTCTTGCATTAGTGGGGATGCGTTAACATGAAAGACAATCAAGGGCGATATGATATTTAAGTTTGGTTGACATGTTATAACTGATTACCCTTATAGCACATTTTCTATAGAGGTCATGTAAGCAGTTTAAGTGTACACGTATATGGTTGTTAGCAGAAATGTTGTTATCGAGATGTTTTTTTCATAGATAGCCGCAATTGTAGCGAGCCAATAGTAAGTGTTGGAGAAAACCGGAACATCCTGCGAAAACTACATCTAACGTGGGGATGTTTTAGAAAAGTTTTAAAACGAAATAAAAAAACTCGAAAAGACAATTGACAAACACATCAATGAATGGCCCACGTTTGAATGATTTGAAAATGATACATCTGTGGGAATGTGTGGTATTACATGCACACTATTTCTTGAGAACTGCTTGATAGGGTTCAGATGACCCAGTCAAGCAGGACGTGAGTGATGGTGTATTGAACGGCATCATACCTATTGTGCTAGATGTGTGCTTTACTGCTTATTTGATGGTCATAGGGCTACCTCTAATGCATTCACGAACAGCTGAACCAAAAACGCGTTTCTGATGCATATATATATATATATATATATATATATATATATATATATATATATATATATATATATATATATATATATATATATATATATATATATATGTATATATATATATACATGTTTATATACATGCAATTAAAATGTTCCAAGGGTTAGCAATTTCTAACGAAAACTACGAGCAAGCTTATACGAAAAATTCAATATCCGAGTTTCGACTATCAGCTATCTTCAGTTTCAACTAACCAATACTGCTGCCATACATGCTGATTATATCTCATCAATGTACACTGACCAGTGGTCAACCAGACCGGTCCCATCTTACTCAACGTGTGACCATCAAAATTAGATCCGAGTAACACAGAAAGCACATCATTACCAGATCATCCCAGAGAATAGAAGGCACGCACGTGTGGGTATTGGTACTAATCTATAACATCCCTGGATTTTATTACTAGCGTATTCTCGATATGTTTCTTTTAAGGAAATAACGAATAAATAAATGTAATAGCTCAACAACTAGAGAGAACTTCAAAATGTAATCTGGTACACTTTTCAGACACGATGGAGATTCTTTAAATGTGGCCACAGATGCAGCGAACTGAATGCTTACTTCAATTTCATGTAGTTTTCCGCCCTCACAATTTATCCAGCTACTCAGTCCGAAAAGCTCTTTCAATTCAAAAGCTTAGGGAGGAAAGAGGAAAGGAACTACCTCAGGTTAATTCGCAATGGATATTTGCATATAAACAAAACATCTGGGGATTTGGGTGACCTTTTAAGCATGTTTTGCAGTATTCTCAGTTCACCTGAACCCGTCATCAATACACTCACCGGTTAAATGCAATTGCCCGCCCGCCGGACTGTAATTATTTCTCCATAGATGAATTCCGTTGGGAACGAAATTTCATCATGAATGAAAAAGTAACGAATTTCATTTGTCTGCTTCCTCTTACTATGTCGTTAGTTTTAAGACACTGCCAGAAGCCACCGCCTTGTTGTTGACTATTATAGAGCCGTTAAGGGACCACAACTGGCCCCAGACAGTCTCGTGTATATCCAGTGACTTTTGCCGTATGGGGAACAGACCAACACAATTTCGTCTTGTGTCAGAGTTCTAGTGCTTGCTGAAAACCTACAGGGCTACGGAATAGAGTCTAATCAAGTTACTTGACTATTCCCATTTCATGTGGTGGACATCTGTTTAGTCTGTAGTGATACATCTGAGATGGGACTCCTAAAGCAATCTAATTGGAATTTGTTCACACCGCAAGTGTTTATCAGGATACTGCTCTACTACTACTACTGCTGCTGCTGCTGCTGCTGCTGCTGCTGCTGCTGCTGCTGCTGCTGCTGCTGCTGCTACTACTACTACTACTACTACTACTACTACTACTACTACTGCAGCTGCTGCTGCTGCTGCTACTAGTACTTCTACTGATGCTGCTGCTGCTACTACTACTACTACTACTACTACTGCTGCTACTACTACTACTACTACTACTACTACTACTACTACTACTACTACTACTTTTACTACTACTACTACTACTACTACTACTACTACTACTACTACTACTACTACTACTACTGCTGCTGCTGCTGCTACTACTACTACAACTACTACTACTAATAATGATGATGATAATAATAATAATAATAACTATAATAATAATAATAATAATAATAATAATAATAATAATAATAATAATAATAATAATAATAGTAATAATAATGATAATAATAATGATAATAATATATCAGGATAACATGGGTATGTGAAATTGTGTGCCTAGTAGAAGGCGTTCCGATTTCAAGGTATTCACATTTGCAGATATCAGTGTCAAAGTAGACATCTTTTCTAAATGTTTGCGAGCATATGCCTTATTAAGTGGTCAGCCGCATATAATATACATATGTATTATTATAATAATTAGGAAAAAAGGTAAATGTATGATAAGTCTGTATCCTAATCTATGGATTTGACAATTTGAAAAAAATGATAATCAGGTCTTGCGCATTACAGCAAAACTTTAATTACATCTTCTCTCAATGAGAAATAAAATATCTCTGACCAAAGTAAAGTGTTCGATTTGTGTAAAAGGGGAATCTTGTATAGGTCTTCAAGTTGACAGATTAATCACTGTCGACCAATTTCTTTCACCACAGAGAGAGAACCTGTCTGGAAGAAATATTACATCCCGATAGAGGTTCTATTTAGGAAGGTAAACTATTTTCATTACTCCAGTAGTCCATTCTCGACTCCATCACTCAGCTGATGCCTACACTGTAGCCTAGGCCCCTAGATAGTTTCTTGATAGGGAACCCCGTCTCTTACTCAACCAGAGAGCGATGTTCCTGTTAATGGCAGACATGGCGGCATGTCCAACCGCAATGAGGACAGATGTCGCCTTGTTAATGGCGGAGTACAGATTGAGGAGATAATAGATTACTGCTAAACTTCCACTGCATAACATTTACTTACTACGCACTGTCTGAATGCGAGCAGCATCGAGACACCATGCTTTTTGATGATGTGGAATTTCTTGCTGTTTGAATCCTGCTGGTTCTCTAAGAGGGTCGGCGTGGTCTCACGTATTATGGTTAGGATCATCTATTCTATCCCCAGAAAACAATACATGGACAAGCAGGCATTTTCTTTGATCATTTGGATACCCCATTTTTAATGATAATTCCCATCACATGTGGAATAAAGAAAATCCGTGACTTTTCATGTTCTATATATCGCTCTTTCTTAGCCACATTTATTACACATTAACTGTAAGGCCTGTTCTAATGGTCAAGTGGTCTGTCAAATGACTGCTCGCTGTCTCATACCACTGTCAGGGTGCGAATCCCAATCGAGGCAGGTTAGTTACTACTTATGAAAAGATTCAAAGTTGAAAACATAGTTTGTCGAATGCAAGTTTACCATTACAAATGCAAACCATGTAATATGTAATAAAAGTACAGAGTGAAAACCGAATCAGGCTGCACCTTGCCATTTCAAACAGCCTGTACAGTGTAAATAGACCTTGACCTTTTTCATGACTTCTCTTTCGCTAGATCAGATTCCGCACTATTAGGCATTGCAATCTTGCGCTGCTTAATGAATATCCATGGTAGGGAGGAAGTCATCTCAATTGATTTCATCTGTATGCTTGTCGTGTAGATCATCACAAATTGACGTCAATGCATTCTATTTGTGTTCCAGACGACATAACTGTCACCCAGACACAGGTAGCCGTGCTATTTGCTGTAAAGACCAGCGCCCGGAAAAGGTAATAGCGAGACACAGACAGCTGAGGAATGCTGTGCTGGCCCGCTGGGGATATGAGAGCAATAGAGAGGACACATTAATATCTGGGCTTGGATGGATAAAGTTCACTCTGGGAGACGCCTGTAACAACTGCTTATGTAATAATCACGGCTATGTAATATGCAACCGCTTGACTAATAAAAAAAATGCTTATGTTCGACAACCGCTTACGTAATAAAAAAAATACTGCTCATGTTCGACAACCGCGTGTGTAATAAAAAGAAATACTGCTTATGTAATAACAGCCGCTTGCATAATAAACGTTTAACCGCTTATGTTCGACAACCGCTTGCATGATAAAATATTAACAATACATCATAGAATAACCACAGAAGCATTATCACACCACCAATCCACCTTCCAAGCAATACCAAACACTCTACCAAACAACCACAGAAGCATTAACACATCACCAAACCACCTTCCAAGCAATACCAAATACTCTACCAAACAACCACAGACACATTAACTCACCACCAAACCACCTTCCAAGCAATACCAAACACTCTACCAAACAACCACAGAAGCATTAACACACCACCAAACCACCTTCCAAGCAATACCAAACACTCTACCAAACAACCACAGAAGCATTAACACACCACCAAACCACCTTCCAAGCAATACCAAACACTCTACCAAACAACCACAGAAGCATTAACACACCACCAAACCACCTTCCAAGCAATACCAAGCACTCTACCAAACAACCACAGAAGCATTAACACACCACCAGATCACCTTCCAAGCAATACCAAACACTCTACCAAACAACCACAGAAGCATTAACACACCACCAAACCACCTTCCAAGCAATACCAAGCACTCTACCAAACAACCACAGAAGCATTAACACACCACCAGACCACCTTCCAAGCAATACCAAACACTCTACCAAACAACCACAGAAACATTAACACACCACCAGACCACCTTACAAGCATTACCAAACACTCTACCAAACAACCACAGAAGCATTAACACATCACCAAACCACCTTCCAAGCAATACCAAGCACTCTACCAAACAACCACAGAAGCATTAACACACCACCAAACCACCTTCCAAGCAATACCAAACACTCTACCAAACAACCACAGAAGCATTAACACACCACCAAACCACCTTCCAAGCAATACCAAGCACTCTACCAAACAACCACAGAAGCATTAACACACCACCAGATCACCTTCCAAGCAATACCAAACACTCTACCAAACAACCACAGAAGCATTAACACACCACCAAACCACCTTCCAAGCAATACCAAGCACTCTACCAAACAACCACAGAAGCATTAACACACCACCAGACCACCTTCCAAGCAATACCAAACACTCTACCAAACAACCACAGAAACATTAACACACCACCAGACCACCTTACAAGCATTACCAAACACTCTACCAAACAACCACAGAAGCATTAACACATCACCAAACCACCTTCCAAGCAATACCAAACACTCTACCAAACAACCACAGAAGCATTAACACATCACCAAACCACCTTCCAAGCAATACCAAACACTCTACCAAACAACCACAGAAGCATTAACACACCACCAAACCACCTTCCAAGCAATACCAAGCACTCTACCAAACAACCACAGAAGCATTAACACACCACCAGACCACCTTCCAAGCAATACCAAACACTCTACCAAACAACCACAGAAACATTAACACACCACCAGACCACCTTACAAGCATTACCAAACACTCTACCAAACAACCACAGAAGCATTAACACATCACCAAACCACCTTCCAAGCAATACCAAACACTCTACCAAACAACCACAGAAGCATTAACACACCACCAAACCACCTTCCAAGCATTACCAAATTCTCTACCAAACAACCACAGAAGCATTAACACACCACCAAACCACCTTCCAAGCAATACCAAGCTTTTACCAAACAACCACAGAAGCATTAACACACCACCAAACCACCTTCCAAGCAATACCAAACACTCTACCAAACAACCACAGAAGCATTAACACACCACCAAACCACCTTCCAAGCATTACCAAACACTCTACCAAACAACCACAGAAGCATTAACACACCACCAAACCACCTTCCAAGCAATACCAAGCACTCTACCAAACAACCACAGAAGCATTAACACACCACCAAACCACCTTCCAAGCAATACCAAACACTCTACCAAACAACCACAGAAGCATTAACACACCACCAAACCACCTTCCAAGCAATACCAAGCACTCTACCAAACAACCACAGAAGCATTAACACACCACCAGATCACCTTCCAAGCAATACCAAACACTCTACCAAACAACCACAGAAGCATTAACACACCACCAAACCACCTTCCAAGCAATACCAAGCACTCTACCAAACAACCACAGAAGCATTAACACACCACCAGACCACCTTCCAAGCAATACCAAACACTCTACCAAACAACCACAGAAACATTAACACACCACCAGACCAACTTACAAGCATTACCAAACACTCTACCAAACAACCACAGAAGCATTAACACATCACCAAACCACCTTCCAAGCAATACCAAACACTCTACCAAACAACCACAGAAGCATTAACACACCACCAAACCACCTTCCAAGCATTACCAAATACTCTACCAAACAACCACAGAAGCATTAACACACCACCAAACCACCTTCCAAGCAATACCAAGCACTCTACCAAACAACCACAGAAGCATTAACACACCACCAAACCACCTTCCAATTAAGTGATATCAAACACTATACCAAACAACCTTCCAAGCATTACAAATCAATCAAAGAAATGGACCCATTAGTATAATGTTATAGTATTGGGATGAAATCTGCCCCTTATAATAAAGCGCCGAGGGTGAATGGGTTACTTAATCCACCATGGGGGAACACAGTCTACAGTAAAGACATTCGATTCCTGCAATAAATGTGCGAGTAGACCGGTCATTTTACTAGCCCGCAATCCGAATTGCAAATGGACATGCCTAATTGTCTCGCGCAGTTGGACATGCAAGTGCTCCACGGTCGCTGACAGGCGACTGGGCGATTGTTACGAGCATCAAACACCCGTACTGAATTCTCATAAAAGAAGCATTAAACAGTCATGAGAAGCCATGTATCCAACCAGAATGGCTTCAGGCGACGTGCTGTAACTACTTTAGGCAGAATCGTACTCTGTCTCTGATCGGTGGCCAATTCACGACTTACCCCCAATATGACAGAAAGGTGACGATAAGCATATTCTAAAGTCCAAATACCACAATCGTCCTGTAGGCCAGACCTGATGGCCGAGTGCACTAATGCATTTTTCCACGGACTGCTGCCTGCCTCTCACCACTGTCCAAGTTCTACTCCTTGCCGTGGCATGTGAGAAAATTGCCAGTGACTTGGTTTCCGCCGGAACTCCTGCTTCCTCCATCGCTTACCACTGGCTAGTCAAGATTTAGCCTACATATGGCAGAAAAAGTGACGATAATCGACATTACACCTGAATTTAACATTCAGCTTCTAGAGCCAACACAGAGCTGGTGATAAATAGCTAACATACCAGCGCCTAGTGAAGCATAACGTGTAGTGACTTGCACTCGATATATCTATCTAGATAACTTTTACATTCTGACACGCCATCGGAGTCGAAACAACATACTTTATTTCGCGGGACAATCAAATGGGAAAATGATGATGATTCTATCCGCTTTTACTGCTCTTTCATTTTCAGGTGAATGATATCAAAGACAAGCAGACAATACAGATTTAATTTGTTCTGGGCCGAAGGCTATCTCACACAATAAATTGATCCAAACGGGTCAAAAAGCGAGGCTTTTTATCATGTTTATAGTAGTGGCCACCCGTTATTTATTAAAGATCCATTGATACATGTTGACCTCGTAACGTTGGTATCTATATCCGGGATATCTATCTATTTCATTCGGTCGAAGGCCCTCGGCATCTCGTTATGAAGGATGCGGGTATATTCTATTTTCATTCGAACACAATTTCGCTACGGTCGTTAAAAATAAATGCATAACACGAGTAAATGTTCAAACCAAAGCATTCCATGTTTAATTAATGATAGTTATGAACGAGGAAGTACCACTGTTTCATAGAAATAGTGCTTGCAACTTCATCAAAGAAAGTTCACTTAATATCACATTTACGTGTTTAATCATTTCTGCAGTTTCCGAACAGGCAGGTGGTTACCCCGAATAGCCCCATGGCTATTTGTAATAACCCCTTTAAAGAAATAAAGATTATATTATTATAAACAGGCAAGACATTGGTTTTCTACATAGTAGCGGCCAGTCTACTAGAAATGTACAGCAAAATTGAGCTCTTCCTCCCTTGATAATATTTTTTCTTAAATCTATTCGAGCCCATTTAATAAGGCACATATGTAAATATATATATATATATATTTATATATATACACATATATATATATATATATATATATATATATATATATATATATATATATATATATATATATATATATATATATATATATATATATATATATATATATATATATATATATATATATATATATATATATATGTTCTCCCAACAAAACACGGTGGTGAAAATATATTTAAATATATTTTCTCCCAACAAAATACGGTGGTGAAAATATATTTAAAGATATTTTCTCCCCCAAAATACGGTGGTGAAAATATATTTGAATATATTCCCCCCCCCCCCCCCCCCCCCCCCAATACGGTGGTGAAAAAATATATTTAAATATTTTCTCTTTCACACTTGGTCCATCGTATATATGTATATATATATATGTAAATATATGTATACATATATATATGTATATATATATATATATTTATATATATATATATATATATATATATATATATATATATATATATATATATATATATATATATATATATATATATATATATATATATGTGTGTGTGTGTGTGTATGTATATTTATTGACTATGCCAGAGGTTATCGAAAGGTTCTGGCCGGTACATGGCAGGCCAACAAACATATTAAATGAAAATAACTAGCAAACAAATATATAAACGGGGTCATCGTTGTGCATTATCTTGGGCTGGAGCGTTATTTAAACTGACCTTTACTGACAAATATGTGTGCAAGATAATCTTTAAGCTATTGCCTTTAAGCGATTTTTCACATTCTTTCAACGATTTCTTAATGATTTTGCTAATAGAATGTGTTATGGTCCACTAATCCAGCAACCGCAAATGCAGGAAGTTCTACAATTGATTGCTTCACACTCGATATCAATAAAGAAATAGGTGACGCAATGTTAGCAGGTTGCAAAGCTCATCAAGCATTTAATGCTTTATTGATGACCTAATACCTAGCCCTAAAGCCACTCTCGCTTGTGAGAAATGATTGATGAAAGCATTATTGACTTCACAACGTCAGACGGGAGGACAGGGTATCGGTGTAAATCACAGAATTATGCAAAAACTAAGGTCATGGAGACGTCTTATTATTCAAAACGGCTCTTGAGACTAAGACTGAGCATGACTGTTCCTTGGGCTAGGTCTTATCTGAAAGTATTTTAGGAGGTGCCTATGGCGACTTTCTAAGTGGAACCATTTTCAGTCAAGCAATCAATTTTAGGCATGCGTTGATTACAAAAGGCATGTATTATTGAATCTTCAATTCCATAAGAGCAATGTATTTCAGTAACATGAGTGAGCACTACTAGGAACGATCACTACGGCCAATGGGAAGAAGACATGTAGAAAACCCGAGATTATTGGTAGTTTTCAGCCACATAACACATAAACATGTGAAAAATAAAAGATTTCTCTGTACCTTTTCTTGGTAGAAGTAGATTTAATCTGAAGTTAGCTAAATAATTGATTTAGCAATGTTCGCATACACTTTTTTAAATCAAAAAACCTAACGAATACAGTATATAGCGCAACGATGGAGCCAGTGGACGCGTGTCATTAGACTGGAGAAATTGGTTGAAAGGAATGCGTCAGCAGCCGAGCGGTTTACCATATCACACCGTATTGACTGATAAGTTGGTAAGCATTATAGGAAATTATGAAAGGCAAATTTTCTTTATAGTACTTCTTTCTGTCATACTATATACTAGTATAACTCATGGTTAGATAGTTGTAAATGTGGAGGGAACCGGAGTACCCGACAGAAACCACCGCTTAACCACAGTTTCTAACAATTTTCCTTCACAGCATGGTTTGGTTCGGGCATTGATACAAAGTAGCTCAGTTGGTTTGGCGTCGGAGTAGTAATCAGTAGGTCGCTGGTTCAATTCCCGGCCGGGGCACTTTGGTTTGTTCTTGGGCAAGACAGTTTATTCCATATTGCCTCAGTCTACCCAGCTGCAAAATGGGTACCTAGCATTGATAAGGCAGTGCTTAGAGCTTGTGCGCTATATGCTGTCAGCTGCTCTGGAATATCCCTCGGGGAATCGAAATGGTTTAATTTCCGTGTGTACAGGCCTGCTAGGGAAGGAAGGTCATGTGAACATTCCGGTGGATACAAGACTATAAACCGAATACCTTTACCATTATAAGAAACAGTGAGCAGTCAACTGCCAATCTTTGTCCACTCGGCCATGAGGGCAGGATGATGCAGACCATAAGTTAGGAATACTGGTGCATTATGGAAGATCATTTTTTCTATTGTTTACCATATCAACCCCTTTCCCTCTGCCATGTACATGTAGTAGATATGAATTAGGTATTCCTAGCCGGTGTCTCAATAATAGAAGATATAGTACATGATAGGATATGCGGTTTGAGAGTCCAGGATGCCAGAGGGTCCACATATGTTGTATTATCTGTTTATATGCCCGCGGTTGTTGCTAGGGATGACCTAGCGGCTATCTTGGACGACCAGTCAGGAATTATATATAACTTAGAAGATGACACCGTTATATGCGGGGACTTTAATGGTGATATGGGGCAGGTGGGGGGGTTTAGAGGTGCTGGCGTGACCACTCAAGCTGGTAAGTTTGTTGCTGAGTTTCTGACCAAACATAGTATGGTAGCTGTTAACCTACTAGAGCTTGCTAAAGGCCCAGTCCACACCTTTGAATCCCACATTGGCTCGTCTTGCATTGATTATATTTTGATACCTGAGTTTATGGTAGATGCAATCCTGTCGTGTAATGTATTTGGAGACAATGGTTTAAATACATCTGATCATTTCCCCATTGTAACTTCTCTGTGTATGGATAAACTTCCTTGTAAAATTGAATCTAAAGGAAAAAACAAACGTATTAAATGGGATAAATGGGATAAAGTGAGAATGCACAATGAATATCAAATCCCCTTAACAAGAATGCTCGAAGAATTAAATGAAGAAATTGAAATGAGTCCATGTGACCCTTTGTCAATTGATACATTTTTCAATGAACTCATTACGATTTTACATAAAGCAGCCGAAGTGCTTCCTAGAAATAAATATGTTAAACATTTAAAGCCCATCTGGGATGAAGAACTTTCTACACTTAAGAAAGAGAAGATGAAGCATTTTAAAATTTGGAGAGACAAAGGGAGATCTAGAGAAAAGGACGACCCCTTTAGGGTGAATATGTGCACAGCCAAGAATATTTTTTCTAAAAGACAGACAGATTAGTAAGAAATATTATAACGATCAGATATCTGATGCAGCACAATGGGCTGAGGTAGAAAGAAATTATTTCTGGAAAATTTTCAGGAAAACTAAAGGGAATAACAGATCTTCATCACATGCTATAAAGAGTGCAAATGGAAAAGTAGTGTATTCTTTAGTGGAAGTACTGAATGTTTGGCAGACACATTTTGATAAAATTAGTACTCCTAAATATGCACAGGAATATGATGATGATCATTTTAGACATGTATCTAGGTGTGTTCAAACATGGTTTAATGAGAACTTGGTGAGTCATTTTATTGAAATACCATGAATTCTCTATCGAAGAGGTTGACAAAGCTATTGCAAAGTTACATTTGGGAAAAGCCCCGGGATACGATGAGATATCCACTGAACATTTGAGGTACGCTGGTCCCCTTTTGTCTATGGTCTTATGCAACCTATATAATGAATGTATTAGGATTGAGTATGTACCTGAATGTTTCCGTAAGGGCGTGCAGATCCTGTTATACAAAGGGAAGGGCACTTGTTCCCTAAACCCCGATAATTACAGGGGAATAACGCTCTTATCCAATTTTAATAAACTCTTTGAAGTATTGGTCTGGTCTAGAATAAATGACTGGTGGGTCCAGAATAGGGTGGTGTCAAACCTCCAGGGAGCTTGTCGTAAGGGGAGTTCGTGTATCCACACAGCTCTCACGCTTCAAGAGACTATTTCTAATGAGCGTGAGAGGGGGAAGAAGGTCTTCGTGGCGTATCATGACGTCTCGAAGGCCTTTGACTCGGTGTGGATAGACAGACTCTTTTATCAACTTCATAAAATTGGTATTAGAGACTCATTATGGAGGATTTTATATAAAATGTACTTTATAGGGATAGTTGGCGGTACAATTTCAACCCAGGGAAGAGTGCGGTATTTGTCTTTGTGGAAAACCCTAGGGAAAGGGAAATTGGGTCCAAATATAGAGAGTTTAGATTAGGGAAAGGGTAAGTACACGAAAAACTTCACTATGACCATGTAGGTATCAAGTCCTGTGTAATGGGTGACACACATACTTGGACGTGAGAGAAAATAGTTAAAGCAAAGAAGGTCCTTAATATGGCTACAAGCATGGGAGTGGTGAAAGGTGGATTGAATCTCAATACCTGTTGTATGATTTACTGGACTGTGGTGTTTCCTACTTTGTCCTTCGGCAGTGAGATTTGGGTATTGAAGGACAAAGACATAGATTTGTTGAAGGGGTGCCAGAGGTTTGCAGCAAGGAGGTTGCAGCGACTTCACCCACGCTCAATTAACTCCACATGTATTTCTTGTCTGGGTTGGTTAGATATTATACGGGTTATAAAGGGAAAGAAGCTGATTTTTATCAGAACTATTGCATATATGGAAGAGTTTTCTCCGTTAAGAAGAATTTTTATTGAAAGAATAACAGAATTCCATCCAGAGGAAAGTAATATTTATGACAGCCCAATTATTCAAATCCTTAAGATTGCAGCTGAGTTTAACTTGCTGGAAACAGTTCAAGTCATGTTTAATGGCAGATTTATCTCAAAAGTAAGTTGAAAAAAGAGAGTATGGAAACAGATGTGGATATCGGAAAGAGTAGAATGGGCTGAAAACGGTCGGTCCGACAAACATTTTGATTTGATTAAACTATCAGTAGATGAATATGGATATGCTGTGTGGTGGAGAATTGCAGATAGTAAAATGAGACAGTGTGAGACAATGGTTAAACTGATCACGCATGCAAGTTTATTAAAAGGGGATGATGGTAGACTGAAGAGAAGGCCGTTTGGGGCTAAAATGTGCATAATGTGTGAGCTGCAGTCCTTAGAGGATACAAATCATATGATTATGCAGTGCCCCGCACATGAAAACATTAGGATTAGTATGTATAACGAAATAAACGATAGGTATACCTTAGGGGTAGGTGAATGTACACTAGGTATTTTATTAGGAAGAAGACTACCTAATAAAACCTTTGAAGAGATGCTCCCTCTATGGTACATAACTAGTCGCCACATATATTCTGTGTATAAGAGTACGATTAATAACAGGAGAGGGATTGGATAATCACATCTTTTAGTCAAGTAATAAGGTTATGTGATTGGTCTGTAAGTGAATCTGGTCCCATTTAAACTTTTGTATACCTTTATTGGTCCATTTCTTTATTTTGGTAACACATTCTCCTTTTGATAGGCGATTGTGTCCTAGGTCCTATAGGAAGGACACATTACTGGTTGATCCCTGTTTAGTATCAATATTAATGTTTTTCCTATAGACTCACTTAGTAGTGGATTCGATCAGCAGCTACTATTAATTATCAATATGGTATAGCTGATGTGATGAATTTTTCCCTTTTTGGTTGTTCCGAATATTTCGTTATATTTAGTACTAATAACAGTTTAAGACGTGTGCAGACCCAAAAGAGGTATTGAGAGACTTGGTGGTTAATTTCAGGTGAGAGAATTATCTATAAGACCATGAGAGTCAATAGATCTTCTATCATCTATTTCTATAGTGTTATTATGTTATGTTATCTTCTTCTTTGCAACAATTTTGTAACAATTTATGAAAGACAATTTGCCTATGTATGATTTTGTAATATAAAATTACAGCAAATAAACATACTACTACTACTATATCGTATCAAGTACAGTGTCATTAATTGGTTAGCTACACATATTTCAACAATAACTAACATAATGGCACGATACGTTACTGGTATGTATACTTTTGAAAAGCAGACTATACTTAGTCTTTAAAGTGTTGGCACAAGCATCAAATGGCACAATATACTGTAAACAAAACTATCATCATCAATCACCCGTTATATTATTGCTGATTTGTTTACACAATAACTACAAAAACGTCTCAAATACGTAAATTTGAACTAAATGTTACCTAATTATGTTTCATATTTGTAAAAACGAATAATCATACTTATTTTGTCAAAAAGAAAATGAAAAAAAAATACTGTTCTCTAATTTCTGTTTTTTCTGCTGTACCTTACTCAAATTGGCTGGTGATATTGTATAAAATGATTAAACAAGCCAATTACATTTTCAAATTGTCCCTTAGCGACAATCATCCTATACTTCCACCCCCGTGAGTGTGGGAAGAACTCGTAATCGCTTGAATTGGTGAATGCTTAGGGCTATTGTCTACATACAAAACGAATACTCAAGTAGTAACTCTTAATAAATATGGCGACAAACAATTCTATCGTATGCATGTAACGCACTGAAAGTCATTTGTTCATTCTCTATGTCGGCTGGCGCTTGAGGGCTAGACAGTTGAAAATGAATTGTTATTTGTCGCTATGTAACCTTGATCGATATAGCAGAGCAAGCAATGTCAACCACACACACACACGCACATACATACATACATACATACACACACACATACATACATATATATTTATATATATATATATATATATATATATATATATATATATATATATATAGAGAGAGAGAGAGAGAGAGAGAGAGAGAGAGAGAGAGAGAGAGAGAGAGAGAGAGAGAGAGAGAGAATAATGGATGCTTTATAAAACTAGAGAGATAGATGAATATCTTGTGTCTCGTACTGTAAATGTAACATGTTTTCCTTGGGATTTATTTGCTTATCAAAATAGTATTGCAAAAAATATACACATTGGGCAAACTGCGTTTTCACTCAATGTAGTGACTGATCCTCCTCCCAGGAGGGATGTTTTCTTCAACAAACATGATATCAAGTGTAAAAGTTGAAATACTAAACATATTGAAACATTCTACGACCCACATAAAATGTTAGCGCGTACTCATAACTAATTTCTAATGTGTCTAAAATTGGTCAAAACGAACTATTCTTACTTCGTAACTGGCTTATGCATTGAATATTTATACATACTTTCAAAACTCAATAATGTCTTTAACGTACTTCCGATCCTACAAAACAACATCACGGAATTTTGAAAAATGTACATCTAAGGTAAATTCAAATAAAGCAGACATATTCCCGATTTGGACAAGGGCTTTGAGAAGATCTGTGGATGGTGATCACAGACTATGTCCCATTCAAATACTGACAACAGGGATACGCTACTTCACTGCCATGATAAGGATGGTCTGAAATAGGTTTCTCCGCGGAAACCAGACTATTTGTAAAGGGTTGTGTGTGGGCGTGGACACGGCAATATTTCAAGCATAAACAAGTGTTTATTGGCTACGCGTCTCAGTGTTGTATTAGGACTGCTTGGTTTTTAATTTCCCAGTCGTATTGTTTCTTTGCGTTGACAGCGGGTAATTGGTCTTATTCATTAGAGGAATCTGTGAGCTGGGAATACTTTAGTATGTAAAATGTCCTTGGCTGACTACCCACTATGGGGTTAATTTACCACATAGCTCTCTATACACAGAGCGACAAAGGCATCTCCTAGTATATCACATGAAATGACCATTGGGGACAAGCGGAAAAGGCGATTTAAAACATTTACTTTTGTTCCTGACTATTTAGTTCAAACATTATCAAAAATACATACAATAAAATTATAAAACAGGTTTTGAGCATTTATTAGGACAAACTTTTTATAAGTAGTACAAAATGCCTGCCTATATATACATATTTACATATATATATATATATATATATATATATATATATATATATATATATATATATATATATATATATATATATATATATATATATATATATATATATATATATGTGTATATACATACATACATACATACATGCACACATTCATTCATGCATGCCCACACACACACACACACACACACACATATATATATATATATATATATATATATATATATATATATATATATATATATATATATATATATATATATATATGTATATATATAAATATATATATATATATATATATATATATATATATATATATATATATATATATGTATATATATATATATATATATATATATATATATATATATATATATATATATATATATATATATATACATACATACATACATACATTCATTCATGCATGCACACACACACACATATATATATATATATATATATATATATATATATATATATATATATATATATATATATATATATATATATATATATATATATATATATATATATGTGTGTGTGTGTGTGTGTCTGTATTGAATTATAAAGACCTTGAATTCTCGTAGACGTGAACGATACGTCAGACGACCTGGTTGCTTGGCTAGCATACATAGTGTTACCCTCTGTGTGCGCCCACGTACCCTGCTAATCAACAGTGATAGAAGCCACTTCTTAGAGCATTCACCTGTGTTGAGCTTGTAAACAGCCTGCTTATAATGGCTTGTCTTGCCGCCTTGACACTTTGTATGTCAAAATCTCTTCATACATTTAGCAATGTCCACGTTCTTTTTTGTTGACACCATGAGCATTTCATGAAATACACAAACACATGCCAAACAGATCTCATCTGCTAGCATGAGCATCCTAAAGATGTTGATTGAATGTCACAAGCAATACAATGACGTCTTGACTTAAGTAAGTTAACCTTATTATCTTCTTTTCCATATTTGTTCTGTATGATAATGACAGCTCTTTACGTCAAGCATTAAAAATAACATCTGTCACTGACGTAATTGACTTTAGAAAAACTTTAACAAAACAACGAAATATCGAGATGATGATGTCTACATCACCATAACCTGTCTACCTAATACATAACGGGCAACTTACACAAAACACTTTTGTTATGTAAGACGACTAGAATGTCATATCATTTGATTCATAATTTTGTAAACTTAGCCTATCTGCGACTGAGTAGAAATAAAATCCTAAACTGCCCCAATATATTGTTACTTTGTACTCCTTGGTCCGGTTAGACAGGTGTGTCAATATAGAAAAATAAATCAAACTTAAAAAAGAAGAACAATAGCTATTAACAGTTATATCAATTGTGATTGTGATATCACAAATGGAAGTGTTCTATCATGCATATGTTTTAATAGGGAGGAATAAAGATGATTAATGTTGTTTCCTTCACTCTATACACGACCCTTTACATTTATTCCATGCCTGTTTAATTGGTTACGTTTTCAATCCCCGTGTTAACTAAAAAACCTTGACGTCAAATTAAGCGCTCCAATGTGAATTGCATATGACATCGCCTTCATACCGACCACAATATACAAATATGACATCCCTGCGGGGTTGCTAACATGGTTGTCTACCCCGAGTGAGCATTGTCACCCGAGGGCGTAGCCCGAGGGTGACAATGCTCACGAGGGGTAGACTACCATGTTAGCAACCCCGCAGGGATGTCACATTTGTTTTATTATACCGAACAACACCCCCCTCACCCCCGGGCACCCAAAATCCATGACAAGTTGAAACTTACAAAACTCACTTGGGCAGTGTAATTTCGGAGCAGCAGCTTTACCGTGCTGACCATGTTAAGGATATACTACATGTATTTAATTTATCCTTCCTGAACAACCTACCATCTCAACTGGGTTGAGATTTTACTTTTTCCCCTGAATTGAGACACTCGCGCAAGTTGTTCCCAACAATAAGATAATTCCATTGTTGACGGCGGCATTCTGCTGAAGCCTTGAAATACTTTCGCCACGCGCGGGTGCACCGTGCGTGCCATCCTGCACGCACGGTGAGTAGTGACCTACTTTCCCCGCTCGCTCACTTCCACATGTGGGGATCTTGAAAGTATGACGTCACAGTATGGGGTATCTTGAAACAGTAGGTTGCTATTTCACAGCTACTTGATGGCGGGCGCTAATCCTTGAGTAGCGCCCGCTGTCACTGAACCTACAGACACACAGGTTGCTAGCAGTCTTGACACATGGCTCTCATCCAATGGGATGAGAGTATTTTCACGTGAGGTATAATAATGTTATTAATGCCCTCACTAATACAATTCCGCATCGTATATTCTATAGAATTATCCACTCCTGTCGATTTGTTAGCAGTTGCTCTTTTTCATGAGCAACCTTTGACATGTTTTCTTAGTTGAACTCTGTTTTGTAACTCCTCAATCACTGTAGATACAGTTACTAATTCCAATGCTCTGTTTTTCCACTAGATTAAATTGCGAATCGTTGAGCCACAACAAATTGCTGGGCCCATTGTGGAAATGATGTATCTGTACCATAGAACTTTTAAGACTACATTTTAATGCAATACACATTATCCCGACTAGCATATGTTCATCTCACTAAAAGTGATACTCCACATCAAGCTCTAAATCATCCTCGTACAAAAATATATTTTAAAAACAATATTCACTTATGGAAAGGTTCTTACCCCTGGCAAATCAGAACGGTGTAAGAAATAAATACTGCCTTAGTGGAAAATCTTCCTATAGTGTTATAAAGTATATGCCTCGCATACTTTAGAAGTCGATATCATGTATTTGTAGCAAACGTGTTCATATCCTTCTTCGGACATATTTCAATGAACGAACTTATTTTTGTACGAATTATTTTCGGAAAAACAATTTCCTATTGGAGCGATTCAACAAATATGCCATACTGTTCTTGTGCGGGTAATACGCAGATGGTACAACGTGACAAATGTTGTTAATTTGTGAAAATACGGTCATTTTAAGATCATCCATATGTTAATGCCTACATCCTTTTCCTCATTAATATATCAACTGTGAATGTCTAGCCTATAAACGAGCAGAGTAAGAGACGAGCTATTGCATACTCTTCTATTGGCTAGAACAAGTAAAAGAAGGAATGGTTTTCAGCTCTCTCTCTTTGAAAAATTTCACCAAAACAAGGTCGCTTCAAACATGCATTTTGGGTATCAATTGTTGACAGATGTGTTTGAAATTTGGCGTAGTTATGGCTAGGAGTAATTTAGAGGGAGTGGTACCGTATCCTCCTCCGAATTAGACCTTTTTCAAATTTTTAACAATTGTCCAAATTTAATGATTATACAATTCAAACGAAGTAAAAGAAAATAGACAAATGCGATACATTTCCCTTCGTATTGATTTTTCTCCAAAAAAGATGATGGTAATGTTTTGCTTTGAAAAGTTGGAATAACAGTTCTATTCATGGAGAAAACTTTTAAAGCTAAGTAAAATTTTATCAAAAATTCCACTGGTTCCATCAGAGGTGCTGCTCCCGGTGTGTGTCGGCTGCAATGTTAACATGGTACTCTCATTCTGGAGGCATGTAAAGGCGGGAAAGACAGTTTATCTTTAGCTACTCTGACGTCATAGCTGTCCTCGTCACCTCGGCTACTACAACTTATTTGGCTGCTTAAAATCTTTCGTGTCTTCAGCCAATTATATGATTATATTGGCAAATCTGTTCTTGATTACCACTTTCGACTTCTGACAATAAATTGTTTCTTGACAGACCAATTTATTCAGCAGGGAGAAACACATATGAAAATAGGAAAATAAATAAGAAAGGCGTACCCTTGCATAGAACGTCCATGCTTACACCAACATCATACTTGTGAATACATCTTAAGGGAAATGAAAATGAGAAACATGTAGCAGTATAAATGGATAGGGATAAACTCAATATAAATAGGTAAAGATAAAATTTAAGAGGATTTGTGACAGGGTATTTTCGTCAACTAGATCGTGTTAATTTATCTATCCAAAGAATTGATTTATTGAGTTTATTCTGCCCTAGCTGCTGACGCATTTAGTGCATGAATTAAATGTTGGCACTGTAGTAGTAGTAGTAGTAGTAGTAGTAGTAGTAGTAGTAGTAGTAGTAGTAGTAGTAGTAGTAGTAGTAGTTCCATTCCTGTAATATAGAATAATTTGATCTTAGTTGCTGTATCATATAGTCTCTTAATCATTTCCCGTCATCCTTACCATCCAATGATACGAACCACCTTATGAAGCTACCTGATCGGAGGGAAATTAGAGGAGAGAAGAGGAGGAACTTTTCTGTGCTGTCAGTTCCCTCTGGGCATGAACGACTTGACGAGGAAGGGTTCAAGGCTGTTGCCAGGGGGCAGGCAGGAGGGCCTGGCTTAACGGATTTGGTTCCCTTCTCTAATAGAAACTGATGACCCCCCACAGAGGACCCAGATAGGCTCAAGGTTTTGGGCATGCAGGAAAATAAACATATTTCTAAAGAAAATTTGGTTGGTTTTATATTCTATTCTTTATTTTTTTGATTGTTTCAGTTTGCGATTTTTTTTCTTTACACAGTACAATAAAACTAACGTTTCATCGAGAGACAGCACCAGAAAATGTGATACATCACAATTTAAAAGTAAAATTATGGCCTTTTGAACTTAACCAATAATATTATCTTTTCTACGTGTATCCCTTAAACCAATATTATTATGCAATTATTCTATTTATGTCATACATACATGTATTTTCACGTTCATCTATGAAGGAAAACGATCAATCTAGATTGTACTTGCAACCAACATAGATAGTGAGTTAACAAACTGACCTTTGTTCTGGAAACTGTTTATTATACAAATATGACATCCCTGTGTGGTGTACAACAGGAATAACTCCCCCGAGAGAGGAGTGTCGCCCGAGGGCGTAGCCCGAGGGCGTAGCCCGAGGGCGACACTCCTCTCGAGGGGGAGTTATTCCTGTTGTACACCACACAGGGATGTCATATTTGTTTTATTATACCGAACAACATACAAAACACAAAAGGGGGAAAATTGACAAACACAAGAGATTTTGGATTAATACTCTTTTGTTAGAAATTTACAAATTACAATGACAGGGATTGTTGCATTGACGCATCAGTGTGAAAGAGAACCCCCAAAACGTACAACAGGAGAAATCTTTCAGTTTGACTCAGAAAAATTTCTGAAAACATGAACAAATGAGTCTACTCGATGTTTCACTTCCTTTTTCAAATAAAATTTGTATCAGAAAACGTTTAAACTGCATTTATTGATACCACCTCTTAATCAATCTATGTGCCTATGTATTAGCAAGACACTGAACCTTATTTGTTTGTTTGTACTTTTACTGTCTTTATTAGTTCGAGCAACTCTAACTGTAGTACCGCCGCGGCCCGTTGTTTAGTATATGCTGTATATTGGCCTCATCACAGTTTTTAGACTCTAACTTAGAGATCCGAGCATTTATAAAATAGCATCTGCGCCAAGAAAACTGGGCGCTCATATGTATAACTTGAAACACCCCCCCAAAACCAGTCACGTTCGTACCATACCTTATTTGTTTGTATAATTCTATCATTATTTTATAAAAAAATCCGTTGCATGGTGCCTGTTAGGCACGACTTTAAATTTGAGGCGGTCAGCCTTGTTGATTTCACGTCGGCGATGGCTGGCGTTTGATATGCACGCATGCGCATCGAGCTCATTGCCCGGTAGCGGTGATTAACATGTTATTCACGGCTGCATGTTGCCGTGAATAACATGTTAATTCACGAGCTGTGCAGGACGACAGCCTGTTACTAAGTAGTGAGGAAATCATGACGATTAATCCATGGCCCTTGACCAATCAGAATCAAGAATTTTCACGTGAGGTATAATAAATTGTTTTAATGTCCTGCAAGTGTATTGTTGCAGGGGACGCGATGTACAGGGTAGCGCGGGAGTAGAAAATTTGTTCTATATATGAACGATTTATACAGTAAGCTTTCCCATATAAAGGAGTTAGGTGGATCAGTGTTACATCATCTCATGATGAAGGGGTGCTTATTCACTTTGTAATATTGATTCGGTAAAAAAAGATAAAGGAAACGAGCAATCTAGTTTTAACTATTAGGGGGATAACTAGGCATAGAGATTAAATTTCTATCAAAATTAATGTTTCTTTAACCCATTAACACTCAGAGCAGCCAAAAGAGGCCTGACGATTTTGGAAGTATTTCACTAACAAACACATTTTCTTGAAAACATTTGAATTTTGTGAATTTTTGCTTTATTCAAAAGATATTTTCAAAAGTATCAGAATAGCAGACGACACTTTCAGAGAAACTCTTGAGTGTGAATGGGTTAAAAAAGATTTGAATGCACCAGTAGACATCACATCCTTCCCACGTGTTTGATATAAGATGCAGCATTTTATATACCATCTAAAGATCTAGATGGTATCAGGACAATATCCCCCCGACAATATCCCCCGGACAATATCCCCCCGGACAATATCCCCCCAGGACAACCCCCCCCCCCCCCCCGGACAAAAATCCCCCCGTTCCAATATACCCCCGGACAATATCTCTAGTAAAACATGTATTAGTAAAAAAAAAAAAATTAAATTCCAGTGTTTTAAATTATCCTAAAACATGCGCAAGTCAATTTCTTTTTAAAAATTAAGAAAAAATCCAATGTTTTAAATTATCCTAAAACATGTGTTAGTTAAAAAAAATTTAAAATTAATAAAATCCTAACATGTGTTAGTAATTCTTTTTTTAAAACTTAAAAATGATTCCAGTGTTTTAGATAATCCTTAAACATGTGTTAATTAAAAAAATATATTAAAAAACTAAAGAAAATTAAAAAAAATTAAGAATTAAAAATTAAAAATATATAGCAATAGTATCAATACATAAGTATTTCATTCACACTGTCCTTGCACAAATATTTACTGAAAAACTTGTTTTCAATTTTTTTAAATTTCTTTTTACTAACACATTTAAAACACTGGAATTTTTAAGATTTAAAAAATTAATAATTAACACGTTTAAGGATAATTTAAAACACTGCAATTTTTTTAATTTTTTAATTTTTTAATTTTTTAAAAATTAACACATGTTTTAGGATAATTTAAAACACTGGAATTAAAATATATATTTTTTTGTTAACACATGTTTAACTAGAGATATCATCCGGGGGGATATTGTCCGGGGGAATTTTGTCCGTGGGGATATTGGAACGGGGGGATTTTGTCCGTTTTTTTTGTCCTCGGGGGATATTGGAACGGGGGGATTTTATCCGGGGGGGGGGGGGGGGGGTTCGTCCTGGGGGGATATTGTCCGGGGATATTGTCCGGGGGGATATTGTCCGGGGGGATATTGTCCTAGAACCGTGTAGTATGCTATCCAAGAAGTCTCTTTCTCAGGCAAGCCATTGTGATGTGCTGTGTGACGGAGACTTCTTGGATAGCATACCACACAGCATCCTCTCGTGAATCGGTAATTCAGTGGGAATCTAAAAGAGTGAAGGTAGAAATTGGACGTTTTCAATTAGTGGAAAGGCATATAAAAAGGGCAAACGACAAAGTGAAACTTATTAATAAACTGATTAACTCAAGTATAGAGTGTTTCCTTCCGTAAAAACGGCGTAGATTTCGAACAATTAATAGCTTAAGGGTACATTTTTTAGGAAAAAGTAGCGTAACAAATCTGCCTTTGTATGTGATACCTCTAATTGAAAGAGCACCGTCTTAATTTCCAGCGCTTCATTTGCTTGATTCAATTAGAATTTGGTATAATTATGACATAATGATTAATGATGATACAAAAGAGAGTAATTATTCAAATCTGCATCGTGATCTTTTATCCTAAGAGGAAATTGCCCTTTAATGTAGAAGAGAGGAAGTGAGGTGTTAGTTTCATATTTTGGCGCCAATGAGGCTTGACATTCACTGGTTTTACAGGCGGCTTACATAACAAGCGGAGTCTGAGTAACATGCTAAGAGGATAATGATCTAATGCGTGGTTATGATATTATGCAAAGGGGCCAATCGCTGTACAATAAAGCGTCATTTACCATTTGGTGTCTTAGTATTTGTCAGCACTACTGATATGAGGGAATACATAATGATTTTATCAAAAATACACACACACACACACACATATATATATATATATATATATATATATATATATATATATATATATATATATATATATATATATATATATATATATATAATATATATATATATATACTAGTATATAGGTATGCATGTGTGTGTTTGTGTGTAATGTTCCATTGATCTGCCACCAAATAAGAAAAATGTTCGTTCAATCATTTATCTCACCACTAAGATTGATCTCAGCTCACTGATAGCCCTTTGCTTTGAGTAACGTGTTAGAAATATCTATTTCGTGGCAAGATCCGGAAAGGAGGTATCACCATCATGCATCATAATCCTTGGATCATTCCCCTCTATGTGTTTATCCACTGAACAGGTGCACTGACTAATCCCCTCCTCGCCTAATGAGACACTACCACCCCATCCCCCCATCTTATCACAGGCGTGTTATTCCATCACTTAGGGCGCTGCGATTACAGCAGCCAATGCCCATCAGGAAAACCTCAATACGCATTCTACCAGCGTGCTGCTACAGATAAATTTCACCCCTCCCTTCCACAGCTCATCTCCTAACCCTTGCGTGCGCAGATCGAGTGCCTCTTGAACAGTATCGTCTGGTTCTTTGATACTTTTGAAAGTAACTTCGCTATAAAGCGATATTTCACAAAATAGGTGAAAGACAACTGTTGATTGAATTCTGATGAATATTTCCCCTTCAAATATTTTCTCGAAGATGTTTTGTTTTAGAGATATCCCCTCCCCCCCCCCCCCCCCCTCCAACAAAAAAAAGAAATACGGCCCTTTTCCCGTTTCGGGCATAAGTGTGTTATCCTCCAATCCAAGCCTTACACAACCAGCGGCTTCATCCTTTACGCCATATACAAAGCAGGAAGTTAGGCACACTGAGAATATAGCTTCACGCAACTCTTCTGGAAACGATTATTTCAATATTGATGTGATAGTCAGAGAATGGGATGCGTTGAGAAAGAAGTGATTAAGTACACTTCTCGCAAAGGGCAACTTCTGCCAATCATCGCGTGAGCAATGCTGTTTTTTTTGCAGAACTTTGAAAGAGAATACCATTAGTGGGCTCATTATCTGCACGTCTATGAGAAATAACTCATTTTCCAGGAAAGGCAGCTTTGCAATTGCCAAATGACAAAAGGAGGAGTATTTGGATTGGGGATTTTAGGATATTAGTTTGACAAACAATATGCTTAAAGCTAATGGACAACATGACATCAAGGGATGCTGTTTCAAAGTGAAACGTTCCAAACAAATTGAAACAAATTTAAACTTTTGCAGGTGCAACAGTTTTGGTGGCCTCATAAATACAACTGCGTAATACTGTAAATCCGGAAGAGATCGCGTTAGTTTATTTTTTGCGTTTTTTAGCGTTTAGCCTCGGACGCAAAATTAATATTCGCAATGATTAGTGCTGCCAGTTTAAATGTAAAGCTGGCATTCCATGTTGCGGCCAAGTAAAAAAACGCAAAAATCAATTTTCTGTAAATTCGCAAAATTTACTCTACGCAATCTTTTGTGAATCTACAGTATATGCTTAAAATGATACATGGTTTATTTTACCAAACGCTAACATTTGCAGCCGTCCACGTAGCTGTCTACAGTTGTGTTGCCCTATTTCTATGATCAATAAAAGGATACGTATTGCTGGATTTAGCAAACCACTATTGATTGATGGGTTATAGGCACTACAACTGATCACCAACACACTTAACTTTTTGATTGACGACGACATTGCAGGTACCTAGGAGGTCATTCATAAATCAGCATCTGGAGATTAACACGTGTTTCATTGTTTTTATAGTATGACAGCGCCTTCATATATAAAGTTGCCTAGCGACAAAAAGTAATAAAAAGCCGTGACTTGCATGATAGTAGAGTATGATCGCATTGTTCATTGCTCTCACACGTCTCAAATTAGCATATCCGCATTTCCTATATTCATCTGCGTTTTCTTTGTAGTGAGGGTCACATTTCAACACCTATCCGAATTATTTCCAAACAAAAATTGATACTCGCCAACTGTTATATTAGTAGCGACGTTATCGCGCTCCTCCCATCGTAGCAGTGTCACAGACTTTGCCTCGGTAAACGTCAAACGAACATTTGTTTTGTTTCATTCAAATTGATATAGAATGATATAAAAACCGTGTAAGTAAGCATAATTGGGGCGCGATTTGGTTAACGCAAGATACTGGTCACCCACCCCCCTTGCTCGATAGGGTGTATTTCACCAGTAGATATTTTATAAATGAAAGTCTAGTCCCATATTGGCAGATGCTCATTGATCGTCAATTCATTACCCCAGATAAGAATAATGGTTTAGAGCAGTGACTAGTATCGGCATACTAAGCATCGAGGGACCAGCAAAAGAACGAGGAGGGGACAATGACAGATAGATGAGCTAAACTATTAATGCTTTCTTTTTATTCTTTTCCCATGGGCCATTTTGGTGGTTTCAACGGCATCAAGAATGGATGTCTTAGCATTAGTTCATGAGACAGCGTTGTTTGGCATTTATTTCAATTCATTATGGTAATGCGCAAACGTCTTTGCAATAATAGGAAGAAGATCATTACCATAATACCTTTAAACGTATGGTATCTATGATCGTAGAATTTTGCAAAAAAAGCTTATCATTTACAAATTCTGAATCACAGGTGTGTACCCTTTTAGGTAATTTCCCAAACTCTTGATCCAGTGATCTTCATACTGACTTATGGTTAACCAACATAATTACCCTAATTGATGAACCATTCCATCTCGAATTCTAAAGTGAGGTAAAGTAAGAAGTCTTCTGAAAGAAAAACTAGTGCACAAACAGTGCGTATTGACTTGATGTGGGCAGACATCACGTAGGAACAGTCGCTCTAGAAAACGTGGAAAACGAAGCCTGCGCAACCTTCCCCCATGGTCTACAATGGTGTGTAAAATACTGCCTATGATCAGCCAGTGAGTAAAATATGTTTTTTAATTCTAAAAGAGATAATTTTTATTGCATCTTTAAGTACATTTGGGTCATCATATTGTATTTCAACCACAGGTAATCACATAATCGTCAAAGAATGAATTAGGTTAATGACAATACAAAAGGGAATGTAAAGGCTGAAAGCTTGTGACAGCAAATGAATAGGGGGAAATATTTCAATATCCATTATCAAAGTGCCTCAAAGAATCATATGCAGTACTATATTCCACCTCTTATCAATTGCAGCATGGTCATATTGAGATTTGCTTTGTCTTACTCAGCCTTAAGTTGTTGATAAACATGGTATTTAACATGCATTGCCTTACCAGTCTGCCGTTTCATGTGTATTACTTTTTATGTTAAGAATAGTAACATTTATTATGAAGGATGACTTGGGATTGCCAAACCTTTTATTCCAGTCACACATTTTGTAACGAGCTTGAATATCATTTCTCGCCCATTTGAATGATTGAGAGACAAAAAAAGCAATGCATGTACTTGTGTATCTTTTTCTTTAAAGTATAGACAAGACTCAGATTCTGCCAGTGAGTAAAATAAGGAAATGTGAATAAGCTAACTGCATTTCCATTGATTTCCTTATCAAATCATTGTTCATCAAAAGAGAAAACTCCCCCATTTAGAACTGCTTGGTCACGATTTAGCCTCAATTGTGCAAAAATGGGCTGCCTATTAGAAAGGTAGAAAGGGTGAGGTTAGGATGGAGAGAGAGAGAGAGAGAGAGAGAGGGGGGGTGCAAAAAATGGTACCCTTACTAGAAGAGTAGAAAGGATAAGGTCAGTATGGAGAGAGAGAGAGAGAAAACGGAAAAAGAAGCGCGAACACGAGCTCCCTACTAGAAGGGTAGAGAGGATAAGGTGGAGAAGGAGGACGTAGCACGATTACAAGCCGTATAGTGACGGGACCTGTCTAGAAGATTTACGACACCTCTGCACATTTCCGTCAGGAAGGAAAGAAAGCTGCGATAATAATTTCCGGCTGGCGTTCACAGCAAGCTTTTTAGTAGGATCACGCTTATTTGTCTGCACGTAGTTGCTCAAGAATCTTCAGTAACGAGCCCTTAGAAGCAGTTCACTAGATTCATTTAGCCTAATACTTTTTAAAAACCAAAGCTGAGAAATAGATATCATGCTAAGCTTGATTACATTAGGGAGTTACCTCATCAGGTGGGTATCTTTCCTCCTAAAGATGAAATGTTGCATGCAGGAACTGTGGAAATTGCCCATGGGGGAAGTAGACCCGGTTGTGTCTCCATCCAGGTCAGCTTTTAATTTTACTGATTTGTCTCTGTGGCCTTTTTTCGAGACACGGATCCAAGCTGTGTTGAAAATTTGCCTCTGCTGCGGTGAATTCACCGCAGCAGATTTCTCGCTCGTTAAAGCCAGTAACACGGCTAGACTTATATCATACAATTACGCACATGTTTGGCTTGCTAATTTGCCCCGTCTTGGCTGATGTTCAAAAAGTAAGGCCTTAAGCATACTTAGAATTTTTAAATGGCGAAAGTGCCCACTTTGCAACTTGGATACGTGTCTCGACAAAGGTCACAGAGACACATCAGCAAAATGATTTTTTTTAAATCATTTTTTTATTTCATACTCAAACATGTCAATATACAAGGTACATAGAGACACATCAAGTAAAACGAAAAGTTGGCCTGGATAAAGGCACAATCCGTGTCGATGGGGGAAGGTGCATATAGCTTTCAATGTATGGGGGAAGGTGCATATAACTTTCAATGTATGGGGGAAGGTGCATATAGCTTTCAATGTATGGGGGAAGGTGCATATAGTTTTCAATGTATGGGGGAAGGTGCATATAGCTTTCAATGTATGGGGGAAGGTGCATATAGCTTTTAATGTATGGGGGAAGGTGCATATAGCTTTCAATGTATGAGGGAAGGTGCATATAGCTTTTAATGTATGGGGGAAGGTGCATATAGCTTTCAATGTATGGGGGAAGGTGCATATAGCTTTTAATGTATGGGGGAAGGTGCATATAGTTTTCAATGTATGGGGGAAGGTGCATAGAGCTTTTAATGTATGGGGGAAGGTGCATATAGGTTTTAATGTATGGGTGAAGGAGCAAATAGTTTTCAATGTATGGGGGAAGGTGCATATAGCTTTTAATGTATGGGGGAAGGTGCATATAGCTTTTAATGTATGGGGGAAGGTGCATATAGCTTTTAATGTATGGGGGAAGGTGCATATAGTTTTCAATGTATGGGGAGGGTGCTTATAGCTTTCAATGTATGGGGGAAGGTGCATATAGTTTTCAATGTATGGGGGAAGGTGCATATAGCTTTCAATGTATGGGGGAAGGTGCATATAGCTTTCAATGTATGGGGGAAGGTGCATATTGTTTTCAATGTATGGGGAAGGTGCATATAGCTTTCAATGTATGGGGGAAGGTGCATATAGTTTTCAATGTATGGGGGAAGGTGCATATAGCTTTTAATGTATGGGGGAAGGTGCATATAGCTTTCAATGTATGGGGGAAGGTGCATATAGCTTTTAATGTATGGGGGAAGGTGCATATAGCTTTCAATGTATGGGGGAAGGTGCATGTAGCTTTCAATGTATGGGGGAAGGTGCATATAGCTTTCAATGTATGGGGGAAGGTGCATATAGCTTTCAATGTATGGGGGAAGGTGCATATAGTTTTCAATGTATGGGGAAGGTGCATATAGCTTTCAATGTATGGGGGAAGGTGCATATAGTTTTCAATGTATGGGGGAAGGTGCATATAGCTTTCAATGTATGGGGGAAGGTGCATATAGTTTTCAATGTATGGGGGAAGGTGCATATAGCTTTTAATGTATGGGGGAAGGTGCATATAGCTTTTAATGTATGGGGGAAGGTGCATATAGTTTTCAATGTATGGGGGAGGGTGCATATAGCTTTCAATGTATGGGGGAAGGTGCATATAGTTTTCAATGTATGGGGGAAGGTGCATATAGCTTTTAATGTATGGGGGAAGGTGCATATAGCTTTCAATGTATGGGGGAAGGTGCATATAGCTTTCAATGTATGGGGGAAGGTGCATGTAGCTTTCAATGTATGGGGGAAGGTGCATATAGCTTTCAATGTATGGGGGAAGGTGCATATAGCTTTCAATGTATTGGGGAAGGTGCATATAGCTTTCAATGTATGGGGGAAGGTGCATATAGTTTTCAATGTATGGGGAAGGTGCATATAGCTTTCAATGTATGGGGGAAGGTGCATATAGTTTTCAATGTATGGGGGAAGGTGCATATAGCTTTCAATGTATGGGGGAAGGTGCATATAGCTTTCAATGTATGGGGGAAGGTGCATATAGCTTTTAATGTATGGGGGAAGGTGCATATAGTTTTCAATGTATGGGGGAAGGTGCATATAGCTTTCAATGTATGGGGGAAGGTGCATATAGTTTTCAATGTATGGGGAAGGTGCATATAGCTTTCAATGTATGGGGGAAGGTGCATATAGTTTTCAATGTATGGGGGAAGGTGCATATAGCTTTCAATGTATGGGGGAAGGTGCATATAGCTTTCAATGTATGGGGGAAGGTGCATATAGCTTTTAATGTATGGGGGAAGGTGCATATAGTTTTCAATGTATGGGGGAAGGGGGATATAGCTTTTAATGTATGGGGGAAGGTGCATATAGCTTTTAATGTATGGGGGAAGGTGCATATAGCTTTTAATGTATGGGGGAAGGTGCATATAGCTTTTAATGTATGGGGGAAGGTGCATATAGCTTTCAATGTATGGGGGGAGGTGCATATAGCTTTTAATGTATGGGGGAAGGTGCATATAGCTTTCAATGTATGGGGGAAGGTGCATATAGCTTTCAATGTATGGGGAAGGTGCATATAGCTTTCAATGTATGGGGGAAGGTGCATATAGCTTTTAATGTATGGGGGAAGGTGCATATAGCTTTCAATGTATGGGGGAAGGTGCATATAGCTTTCAATCTATGGGGGAAGGTGCATGTAGCTTTCAATGTATGGGGGAAGGTGCATATAGCTTTCAATGTATGGGGGAAGGTGCATATAGCTTTCAATGTATGGGGGAAGGTGCATATAGCTTTTAATGTATGGGGGAAGGTGCATATAGCTTTCATTGTATGGGGAAGGTGCATATAGCTTTCAATGTATGGGGGAAGGTGCATATAGCTTTTAATGTATGGGGGAAGGTGCATATAGTTTTCAATGTATGGGGGGAAGGTGCATATAGCTTTTAATGTATGGGGGAAGGTGCATATAGCTTTCAATGTATGGGGAAGGTGCATATAGCTTTCAATGTATGGGGGAAGGTGCATATAGCTTTTAATGTATGGGGGAAGGTGCATATAGTTTTCAATGTATGGGGGAAGGTGCATAGAGCTTTTAATGTATGGGGGAAGGTGCATATAGCTTTTAATGTATGGGGGAAGGTGCATATAGCTTTTAATGTATGGGGGAAGGTGCATATAGCTTTTAATGTATGGGGGAAGGTGCATATAGTTTCCAATGTATGGGGGAAGGTGCATATAGCTTTTATTGTATGGGGGAAGGTGCATATAGCTTTTAATGTATGGGGGAAGGTGCATATAGTTTTCAATGTATGGGGGAGGGTGCATATAGCTTTCAATGTATGGGGGAAGGTGCATATAGTTTTCAATGTATGGGGGAAGGTGCATATAGCTTTTAATGTATGGGGGAAGGTGCATATAGCTTTCAATGTATGGGGGAAGGTGCATATAGCTTTTAATGTATGGGGGAAGGTGCATATAGCTTTTAATGTATGGGGGAAGGTGCATATAGTTTTCAATGTATGGGGGAAGGTGCATATAGCTTTTAATGTATGGGGGAAGGTGCATATAGCTTTTAATGTATGGGGGAAGGTGCATATAGTTTTCAATGTATGGGGGAAGGTGCATATAGCTTTTAATGTATGGGGGAAGGTGCATATAGCTTTTAATGTATGGGGGAAGGTGCATATAGTTTTCAATGTATGGGGGAGGGTGCATATAGCTTTCAATGTATGGGGGAAGGTGCATATAGTTTTCAATGTATGGGGGAAGGTGCATATAGCTTTTAATGTATGGGGGAAGGTGCATATAGCTTTCAATGTATGGGGGAAGGTGCATATAGCTTTTAATGTATGGGGGAAGGTGCATATAGCTTTCAATGTATGGGGGAAGGTGCATGTAGCTTTCAATGTATGGGGGAAGGTGCATATAGCTTTCAATGTATGGGGGAAGGTGCATATAGCTTTCAATGTATTGGGGAAGGTGCATATAGCTTTCAATGTATGGGGGAAGGTGCATATAGTTTTCAATGTATGGGGAAGGTGCATATAGCTTTCAATGTATGGGGGAAGGTGCATATAGTTTTCAATGTATGGGGGAAGGTGCATATAGCTTTCAATGTATGGGGGAAGGTGCATATAGTTTTCAATGTATGGGGGAAGGTGCATATAGCTTTTAATGTATGGGGGAAGGTGCATATAGCTTTTAATGTATGGGGGAAGGTGCATATAGTTTTCAATGTATGGGGGAGGGTGCATATAGCTTTCAATGTATGGGGGAAGGTGCATATAGTTTTCAATGTATGGGGGAAGGTGCATATAGCTTTTAATGTATGGGGGAAGGTGCATATAGCTTTCAATGTATGGGGGAAGGTGCATATAGCTTTTAATGTATGGGGGAAGGTGCATATAGCTTTCAATGTATGGGGGAAGGTGCATGTAGCTTTCAATGTATGGGGGAAGGTGCATATAGCTTTCAATGTATGGGGGAAGGTGCATATAGCTTTCAATGTATTGGGGAAGGTGCATATAGCTTTCAATGTATGGGGGAAGGTGCATATAGTTTTCAATGTATGGGGAAGGTGCATATAGCTTTCAATGTATGGGGGAAGGTGCATATAGTTTTCAATGTATGGGGGAAGGTGCATATAGCTTTCAATGTATGGGGGAAGGTGCATATAGCTTTCAATGTATGGGGGAAGGTGCATATAGCTTTTAATGTATGGGGGAAGGTGCATATAGTTTTCAATGTATGGGGGAAGGTGCATATAGCTTTCAATGTATGGGGGAAGGTGCATATAGTTTTCAATGTATGGGGAAGGTGCATATAGCTTTCAATGTATGGGGGAAGGTGCATATAGTTTTCAATGTATGGGGGAAGGTGCATATAGCTTTCAATGTATGGGGGAAGGTGCATATAGCTTTCAATGTATGGGGGAAGGTGCATATAGCTTTTAATGTATGGGGGAAGGTGCATATAGTTTTCAATGTATGGGGGAAGGGGGATATAGCTTTTAATGTATGGGGGAAGGTGCATATAGCTTTTAATGTATGGGGGAAGGTGCATATAGCTTTTAATGTATGGGGGAAGGTGCATATAGCTTTTAATGTATGGGGGAAGGTGCATATAGCTTTCAATGTATGGGGGGAGGTGCATATAGCTTTTAATGTATGGGGGAAGGTGCATATAGCTTTCAATGTATGGGGGAAGGTGCATATAGCTTTCAATGTATGGGGAAGGTGCATATAGCTTTCAATGTATGGGGGAAGGTGCATATAGCTTTTAATGTATGGGGGAAGGTGCATATAGCTTTCAATGTATGGGGGAAGGTGCATATAGCTTTCAATGTATGGGGGAAGGTGCATGTAGCTTTCAATGTATGGGGGAAGGTGCATATAGCTTTCAATGTATGGGGGAAGGTGCATATAGCTTTCAATGTATGGGGGGAAGGTGCATATAGCTTTTAATGTATGGGGGAAGGTGCATATAGCTTTCATTGTATGGGGAAGGTGCATATAGCTTTCAATGTATGGGGGAAGGTGCATATAGCTTTTAATGTATGGGGGAAGGTGCATATAGTTTTCAATGTATGGGGGGAAGGTGCATATAGCTTTTAATGTATGGGGGAAGGTGCATATAGCTTTCAATGTATGGGGAAGGTGCATATAGCTTTCAATGTATGGGGGAAGGTGCATATAGCTTTTAATGTATGGGGGAAGGTGCATATAGTTTTCAATGTATGGGGGAAGGTGCATAGAGCTTTTAATGTATGGGGGAAGGTGCATATAGCTTTTAATGTATGGGGGAAGGTGCATATAGTTTTCAATGTATGGGGGAAGGTGCATATAGCTTTTAATGTATGGGGGAAGGTGCATATAGCTTTTAATGTATGGGGGAAGGTGCATATAGTTTCCAATGTATGGGGGAAGGTGCATATAGCTTTTATTGTATGGGGGAAGGTGCATATAGCTTTTAATGTATGGGGGAAGGTGCATATAGTTTTCAATGTATGGGGGAGGGTGCATATAGCTTTCAATGTATGGGGGAAGGTGCATATAGTTTTCAATGTATGGGGGAAGGTGCATATAGCTTTTAATGTATGGGGGAAGGTGCATATAGCTTTCAATGTATGGGGGAAGGTGCATATAGCTTTTAATGTATGGGGGAAGGTGCATATAGCTTTCAATGTATGGGGGAAGGTGCATGTAGCTTTCAATGTATGGGGGAAGGTGCATATAGCTTTCAATGTATGGGGGAAGGTGCATATAGCTTTCAATGTATTGGGGAAGGTGCATATAGCTTTCAATGTATGGGGGAAGGTGCATATTGTTTTCAATGTATGGGGAAGGTGCATATAGCTTTCAATGTATGGGGGAAGGTGCATATAGTTTTCAATGTATGGGGGAAGGTGCATATAGCTTTCAATGTATGGGGGAAGGTGCATATAGCTTTCAATGTATGGGGGAAGGTGCATATAGCTTTTAATGTATGGGGGAAGGTGCATATAGTTTTCAATGTATGGGGGAAGGTGCATATAGCTTTTAATGTATGGGGGAAGGTGTATATAGCTTTCATTGTATTGGGAAGGTGCATATAGTTTTCAATGTATGGGGGAGGGTGCATATAGCTTTCAATGTATGGGGGAAGGTGCATATAGTTTTCAATGTATGGGGGAAGGTGCATATAGCTTTTAATGTATGGGGGAAGGTGCATATAGCTTTCAATGTATGGGGGAAGGTGCATATAGCTTTTAATGTATGGGGGAAGGTGCATATAGCTTTCAATGTATGGGGGAAGGTGCATGTAGCTTTCAATGTATGGGGGAAGGTGCATATATTTTTAAATGTATGGGGGAAGGTGCATATAGCTTTCAATGTATTGGGGAAGGTGCATATAGCTTTCAATGTATGGGGGAAGGTGCATATTGTTTTCAATGTATGGGGAAGGTGCATATAGCTTTCAATGTATGGGGGAAGGTGCATATAGTTTTCAATGTATGGGGGAAGGTGCATATAGCTTTCAATGTATGGGGGAAGGTGCATATAGCTTTCAATGTATGGGGGAAGGTGCATATAGCTTTCAATGTATGGGGGAAGGTGCATATAGCTTTCAATGTATGGGGGAAGGTGCATATAGCTTTTAATGTATGGGGGAAGGTGCATATAGTTTTCAATGTATGGGGGAAGGGGGATATAGCTTTTAATGTATGGGGGAAGGTGCATATAGCTTTTAATGTATGGGGGAAGGTGCATATAGCTTTTAATGAATGGGGGAAGGTGCATATAGCTTTTAATGTATGGGGGAAGGTGCATATAGCTTTCAATGTATGGGGGGAGGTGCATATAGCTTTTAATGTATGGGGGAAGGTGCATATAGCTTTCAATGTATGGGGGAAGGTGCATATAGCTTTCAATGTATGGGGAAGGTGCATATAGCTTTCAATGTATGGGGGAAGGTGCATATAGCTTTAAATGTATGGGGGAAGGTGCATATAGCTTTCAATGTATGGGGGAAGGTGCATATAGCTTTCAATGTATGGGGGAAGGTGCATGTAGCTTTCAATGTATGGGGGAAGGTGCATATAGCTTTCAATGTATGGAGGAAGGTGCATATAGCTTTCAATGTATGGGGGGAAGGTGCATTTAGCTTTTAATGTATGGGGGAAGGTGCATATAGCTTTCATTGTATGGGGAAGGTGCATATAGCTTTCAATGTATGGGGGAAGGTGCATATAGCTTTTAATGTATGGGGGAAGGTGCATATAGTTTTCAATGTATGGGGGGAGGGTGCATATAGCTTTTAATGTATGGGGGAAGGTGCATATAGCTTTCAATGTATGGGGAAGGTGCATATAGCTTTCAATGTATGGGGGAAGGTGCATATAGCTTTCAATGTATGGGGGAAGGTGCATATAGTTTTCAATGTATGGGGGAAGGTGCATATAGCTTTTAATGTATGGGGGAAGGTGCATATAGCTTTTAATGTATGGGTGAAGGTGCATATAGTTTTCAATGTATGGGGGAAGGTGCATATAGCTTTTAATGTATGGGGGAAGGTGCATATAGCTTTTAATGTATGGGGGAAGGTGCATATAGTTTCCAATGTATGGGGGAAGGTGCATATAGCTTTTATTGTATGGGGGAAGGTGCATATAGCTTTTAATGTATGGGGGAAGGTGCATATAGTTTTCAATGTATGGGGGAGGGTGCATATAGCTTTCAATGTATGGGGGAAGGTGCATATAGTTTTCAATGTATGGGGGAAGGTGCATATAGCTTTTAATGTATGGGGGAAGGTGCATATAGCTTTCAATGTATGGGGGAAGGTGCATATAGCTTTTAATGTATGGGGGAAGGTGCATATAGCTTTCAATGTATGGGGGAAGGTGCATGTAGCTTTCAATGTATGGGGGAAGGTGCATATAGCTTTCAATGTATGGGGGAAGGTGCATATAGCTTTCAATGTATTGGGGAAGGTGCATATAGCTTTCAATGTATGGGGGAAGGTGCATATTGTTTTCAATGTATGGGGAAGGTGCATATAGCTTTCAATGTATGGGGGAAGGTGCATATAGTTTTCAATGTATGGGGGAAGGTGCATATAGCTTTCAATGTATGGGGGAAGGTGCATATAGCTTTCAATGTATGGGGGAAGGTGCATATAGCTTTTAATGTATGGGGGAAGGTGCATATAGTTTTCAATGTATGGGGGAAGGTGCATATAGCTTTTAATGTATGGGGGAAGGTGCATATAGCTTTCATTGTATGGGGAAGGTGCATATAGCTTTCAATGTATGGGGGAAGGTGCATATAGCTTTTAATGTATGGGGGAAGGTGCATATAGTTTTCAATGTATGGGGGGAAGGTGCAAATAGCTTTTAATGTATGGGGGAAGGTGCATATAGCTTTCATTGTATGGGGAAGGTGCATATAGCTTTCAATGTATGGGGGAAGGTGCATATAGCTTTTAATGTATGGGGGAAGGTGCATATAGTTTTCAATGTATGGGGGAAGGTGCATATAGCTTTTAATGTATGGGGGAAGGTGCATATAGCTTTTAATGTATGGGGGAAGGTGCATATAGTTTTCAATGTATGGGGGAAGGTGCATATAGCTTTTAATGTATGGGGGAAGGTGCATATAGCTTTTAATGTATGGGGGAAGGTGCATATAGTTTCCAATGTATGGGGGAAGGTGCATATAGCTTTTATTGTATGGGGGAAGGTGCATATAGCTTTTAATGTATGGGGGAAGGTGCATATAGCTTTTAATGTATGGGGGAGGGTGCATATAGCTTTCAATGTATGGGGGAAGGTGCATATAGTTTTCAATGTATGGGGGAAGGTGCATATAGCTTTTAATGTATGGGGGAAGGTGCATATAGCTTTCAATGTATGGGGGAAGGTGCATATAGCTTTTAATGTATGGGGGAAGGTGCATATAGCTTTCAATGTATGGGGGAAGGTGCATGTAGCTTTCAATGTATGGGGGAAGGTGCATATAGCTTTCAATGTATGGGGGAAGGTGCATATAGCTTTCAATGTATTGGGGAAGGTGCATATAGCTTTCAATGTATGGGGGAAGGTGCATATTGTTTTCAATGTATGGGGAAGGTGCATATAGCTTTCAATGTATGGGGGAAGGTGCATATAGTTTTCAATGTATGGGGGAAGGTGCATATAGCTTTCAATGTATGGGGGAAGGTGCATATAGCTTTCAATGTATGGGGGAAGGTGCATATAGCTTTTAATGTATGGGGGAAGGTGCATATAGTTTTCAATGTATGGGGGAAGGGGGATATAGCTTTTAATGTATGGGGGAAGGTGCATATAGCTTTTAATGTATGGGGGAAGGTGCATATAGCTTTTAATGTATGGGGGAAGGTGCATATAGCTTTTAATGTATGGGGGAAGGTGCATATAGCTTTCAATGTATGGGGGAAGGTGCATATAGCTTTCAATGTATGGGGGAAGGTGCATATAGCTTTCAATGTATGGGGGAAGGTGCATATAGTTCTCAATGTATGGGGGAAGGTGCATATAGCTTTCAATGTATGGGGGAAGGTGCATATAGCTTTTAATGTATGGGGGAAGGTGCATATAGCTTTCAATGTATGGGGGAGGTGCATATAGCTTTCAATGTATGGGGAGGGTGCTTATAGCTTTCAATGTATGGGGGAAGGTGCATATAGCTTTTAATGTATGGGGGAAGGTGCATATAGCTTTCAGTGTATGGGGGAAGGTGCATATAGCTTTTAATGTATGGGGGAAGGTGCATATAGTTCTCAATGTATGGGGGAAGGTGCATATAGCTTTCAATGTATGGGGGAAGGTGCATATTGTTTTCAATGTATGGGGAAGGTGCATATAGCTTTCAATGTATGGGGGAAGGTGCATATAGTTTTCAATGTATGGGGGAAGGTGCATATAGCTTTCAATGTATGGGGGAAGGTGCATATAGCTTTCAATGTATGGGGGAAGGTGCATATAGCTTTTAATGTATGGGGGAAGGTGCATATAGTTTTCAATGTATGGGGGAAGGGGGATATAGCTTTTAATGTATGGGGGAAGGTGCATATAGCTTTTAATGTATGGGGGAAGGTGCATATAGCTTTTAATGTATGGGGGAAGGTGCATATAGCTTTTAATGTATGGGGGAAGGTGCATATAGCTTTCAATGTATGGGGGAAGGTGCATATAGCTTTTAATGTATGGGGGAAGGTGCATATAGCTTTCAATGTATGGGGGAAGGTGCATATAGTTCTCAATGTATGGGGGAAGGTGCATATAGCTTTCAATGTATGGGGGAAGGTGCATATAGCTTTTAATGTATGGGGGAAGGTGCATATAGCTTTCAATGTATGGGGGAGGTGCATATAGCTTTCAATGTATGGGGAGGGTGCTTATAGCTTTCAATGTATGGGGGAAGGTGCATATAGTTTTCAATGTATGGGGGAAGGTGCATATAGTTTTCAATGTATGGGGAGGGTGCATATAGCTTTCAATGTATGGGGGAAGGTGCATATAGCTTTCAGTGTATGGGGGAAGGTGCATATAGCTTTTAGTGTATGGGGGAAGGTGCATATAGCTTTCAATGTAGTTTATGGAAATCTGCAGCCTCTTCACAACATTTACAACCTGCCTCTAAGAACACACACGGAAGAAGAGTCAGTGTGATGCGCAGGTCATCAAAACATCTCTCTTCTCGGGATGAATACTAGTTCTTACGAGGTACAGAACGGTGCTTTTAGGCATGTTTGGGATTTTCGTCGAAACGGGGCTCAGAACTTTTGACTTAACCATTCGTAATGGAATATTACATGCTTATCATGGTTAATACGAGCTGGCTTATCCCCCCGCAATTGCGTGGCTATGCAATACATATGGGCAGAACCGTAAACAAAGTGAAAAGAATCCGCGGCTTTTGAGGATAATTGCTTTCGGCTTGACTGGATGATAGTACATTGTATTGAAGCGTACACCATACTAAACTGATAACAGAAACATGTTATGTCAGTGTTTTTCCCCAAGTACTCCAGTTTATTCCACCATTACTACTGGTTGTTTGCGTTTTGTGGATAGTCTTAACAAGTAACTTCAAAATATATCTAGAATTATAGGCAAATCCAAATCCAAAATGATATAACAGTAGCGATACTCTGCAGTGAGTACTTGTGGTGTCATAAAATGTGTTTTGTTGTATACTGATTTCATCTTAAGATCATTGTGCATTTTAATGATTTTAAAAGGTACTAGTTATTGTTATACATGTAGAAACATTTTTATAAACCAAATTCGTTAGTTTAGGATACGGGAACTTGTCAAAGTCCGTTATCAAAAAATGATAGTATGAAAAGGATATGTTTTTACCCAAACCAAATTAAGGACAAAAATAATCATATGTGTATGCTTTTGCATTGGCTTCCATATTCAATTTGATCATCCAGAATATTCTTTTACTCTTTTTATGGGTTTAAAATCGTATAAATGGTGTCGAAGTCTTGCACACTTGTAGAAAATAATGTATTGTTAAACGCAATTTTGATAAGTTGAAATGAATAGTGCGATGAATTTAAAAAGAACGTGGCCAACACTGCCATTATTTGTATATCATTTGAAAGTTCTTCGCCCGATTGAGAGTATTAGACATGTAAGAACTCAGTCGGTCACAGGTCTGTCGACATGATTTCCGGTATGGAATCCCATACCGGAAATCTGGTTGACCTGGAACAAGAGATGTTGTTTGTGCTGGAGATTCGTGCAATTGTGATTGTACATCTCGCGCGCCACACTGTGCTTGATGGAAAACTGATTTTATCAGGTTACAGGATAATGACAAAGTTATCCTAAAGCTTCAAGTGATTTTCATATAAATAGTTTCTGAAAGGAAAAACTATCCTACTAACACCCAATTAATTGTCCGAGCGATATATGTACATCACAAAAAGCCATTTATCTTTCTTCCCACAAAATGAATAATGTGTTTGTAACCAGATGTCTCCTTTCTATAGTCGATTCGTATCTAAAGCACACACAGTCTACACATGTGAGTATGAATCTTCAAACTGAGCATTCGAAAGAAGGATTTTCGTCGTCGGAATGATAAACCCAACAGGAACAACATTTTCCATTCAAATAGTTTTAACATATTACTTTTTATCAAGTTATTTCCATAAGTGCCCTTTGAGCGCTCTACCGGGTGGTGCGAATGAGTTAAACATCTCAAGACCCTCCATGTTCCTTGATACATGGCTTTTCCGTCCACAATGGCTTTTTTAACTAGATGTTCACTATTGGCCGCGATATTTAAGCACCGTTGCCAATTATGGTCCACTGTAGCAACGTCAGTGTAATCGAGATTTAGAAAGGATGTACTGCTTCAAGGTTGTTTGGCTTTGCGCAAAATGCCCCGTTTCTTCATGGTGCCACTTGGATGTACTGCGGCATCATACGTAGGTACTACACTACGGTGAGTTGCTCATGCGGCTACGACGTTAAGAGTATGTACGTCATCCAAGCGGTGGTCTTTCTCCGGATTTTAATTGTACAGTAGGAAATAACAACATTTGGAAATTGGACTTTCGATTATCGTCAATGTTCTGCAAAATGGTGGCTTAGTCGTGACTATAGTCTGTCTGACACTTTTCCTCTTTTTTGTTGCAAAAAGTTCGTTAGGCTAGCGGCCAAAACCCTAACATTTGGATTCTGTTGCACCCCCCTGTAAGTAAAAGTTTGACACTGTAGGCTGATAGGTACACATATGTACTTCATGAAAATACTTTGTCGCGGGCCTGCGTCATGGTCAGTAAGGAGATACTCGACGTCAAACTGACCACTCTCTGGCTAAATGCTAAGCTATTATAGTGAGCAGGGGAATAGGTAAACCATGCACAGATCCTGATAGAAGTGGTTAAATGTATAATGTGACCCCTCATTTTGAAGCAGAGACATTTTTCTTTAAGATGGTATGAGATTGATTGTCCATAGTGACCTTGGTCTAAAGGTCAAGGTCATTAAACGAAATTTCTTTTAAGAAATTGGTATGTTGGGAATGAAATGAATGGAGATCTTTTTTTAGGTACTCCTAAAGTTTCTTATTATTCATTTTAACTGTTTGTCTATGTACAAATATATCTTACCAATAGAATCTACATGTATATTAACCATATTCTGGTCAAATTAACCTTTGGTACACTATTGACCCTAGGTGTATGTGTAAATGCTAAGCTATTATAATGAACAGGGGAATGAGTAAATCATGCATAGATCTTGATAGGAGTGATTAAATGCATAATGTGACCCCTCATTTTGAAGCCCACACATTATTCTTTAAGAGAGTATAAAGTTTTTTGTCCTTAGTGACCTTGGTCCAAAGGTCAAGGTCATGATTTAAAAAAAAAGAAATCGGTATAGCTGGAATGAAACGATTGGAGAACTTTTTTCTGAAGTTTCTGATTATTCATTCTAGCTGTTTTTAAGAATGTATTATCATTATAGAAGAATGTATTATCAATAGAATTTACATGTATAGTAGTCATTTACTTGTCAAACTAATCTTCGGTGCACTATTGACCCTAGATGTCTGGGTAAAAATGTGAAGCCAGTTCAATACTTGAAATGCTTTACACAGTCAATTCTGCTGTATGTGTGTGATTATTTAACCTGTCAGTTTTCAGTCAATTTAAAATATGTTTACTTATCAACATGCCTAGTGACCTAGACATGTTATCTGACCTTCAGGTCAAGGTCAACAGAAAATGTTACTATCGATATACACTACAGGTCATATATTGAAGCTTGTGCAGTCAATCACTTCTCTGACAATGATAGAATAAAATGCTTTACCCCGATGACAATAGGTGGCGCCATCTGTACCTGACCATCTTGCAATTTTCAGCGTAACTTTGATGACACCTGCCTGACAAGCTCTGTTGTTCTTCACAAACTTTGTCGTTTTTAGCACAAACACACCTTATAAGTCAACTCAACCTGCTTGGCTATGTGGTCCAAAGACAACAAACCATAGACCCATCATTGCCTGTGTGGAATACATCTCACCTGCACACCCACAGGCCAGTCCTGTGAGGGAACAAAGGGCGGTTCACAGGTCTATGCTGGACCTGTGTCCCATCAAAGCTTCGGTGGCCACGGTCCCAGAGTTGGTGGTAATGGTCCTGGATGTTGAACCTGTGAGGCCTAAGGGTTCTGCCTCCAAATCAATATCTAAGAAGACCTAGCAACGGGTAAGGGCACAGACCTTAGCCAATTTGGCAGTTCCTCGGCTGGCTGTGCTCCTGAGACTAATCATTTTGGACACCCCTGCCATGGCGGCTGCATCAGCACAGCAGTGGACTCCCTGCCCACGGGACTATCAGCAGAGGAAGAGCGATCAGTGCTGCTCATATGGGCAGACCCCCTCTCTTAAACTCCTGAGGTTACTACTCACGGTGCTTCATCCTGCTGTCTCACAGATTCAGACACCTCGTCCAGTGCATGAGGAGGTCCGTGTCTTTGATATTTTAAAAGAGGAGTTGGCGCCCACTTTGGCAGTCTATGGAGTGAAGAGGCCGGACTCGGTGGCAGGCTTGGTGTCCAACCTGGATATCAATGACCTGGACGGGGATACCTACATACGGAGGCAAATTTGGATGTTGGAGAAAGCTCTAGGACTCCACCCCCCCTCCCCCCCCCCCCCATTACCCTTTCTGTGTGTTCACCCAGCCAGACAGACCACACTAGAGGTGGTTAATCCTCACGAATTGTGATGTGGAGGAGGACCTGTACCTCACTGGGTGAGTATGAATTCACCTGGAAAATTTCTGGTGGGGGCAAAGGATGGGGAGGAGTTTGCCACTATCAACCACCTGCCAATCCTCCTGCTCCAGAGGCAGGCATTTATCACACAGGCCTTCCTACGTGGGGGAGGAGCTGCTGACAGTTGTGGGTGATCACCTTGAGCAGGTTTGCCTTCAAGGGATTTCCAGGCTGAGGCTGTGGCCGATGCCATAGCGTCATTACTGATCTTGTGTAGTTTCAGGAACTCACTGAAAATGCAGGTAAAATTTCAGTTTAGAACTCAGTTCTGGAACCCCAAGAAGCAATAGGGCTCTAAGCACAAGGCTTCTGGGTCAGCCAGGCCTTCTGGTGGGGCAGTCACATGGGTATAAGATGGCTTCTGACCCGAAAAATGGATGGTAATGCACATCAACTGGTTGGAGCTCCAGGCAGCATGGGTGACCCTCCAGCACTTTGTGGGACAAGTCCAGGGATGGGCAAAGTCTGATTGGACAATTTAACCATGGTATCCTATACCAATCAAGCAAGGTAGGACTCATCCCCAGACCCTAAAAGTGGTTGCCGACATCGCCTCCAGAGGTAGGAGGGAATCTGCCAAAAGAGTTCACAATGCCGGGCTTGCCCACTCCTGGCGGTGGTGCGCAGCTAGAGATCTGGACCCCAATTCTGCCCCTGAGTACCAAATAGCAGAGTATCTTTCAGACCAAGGCAGGATGTGTGACCCGGTACAATCTTTGGCTTATGCCACTATCATGGGATATTGCACTACTATTAGTGCAGTCCATAATGGTCTTGGTGATGGCCCCTCGGCCTCCAACCATCAGGTTCTGCACACACTCATGAAGGAAAATCATGGCCTGAGATTTGAAACTGACTTGGGACTTTCTCAAGGTGCTAGATCACTTGCCCAGGGCCCATTGGAGCTTATGCGCAGGACCTCACTGCAAGATCTATGGGTCTATATGGCCTTCCTTATACAACTGGTATAGTGTGAACTGACAATCTTCGGTGGAGCATCCAAGTATGGGTATTCGTGCCCATGCCACCACAGCATTTGTTTGTGGGGGGACACTGCTTCAAGATATAAACAGGTAATATATTTCAATAATAATCAGAAAATTATTGATAATTTACCTATTACTTAGAAATATTTACCTGGTCATATACCAACCCATCCTCCCCTAGCCTTCATAACGTTAAAAGGATAAAGCACAATTGTAAGAGGGTTCAAGATGGCAGTATTGCATCCCCTATAGGCCTCAGGGGAAAGTAATTTCTCTATGATTATCAGAGGAGAAATTGGCATCACAAGCTTAAGATATGAATAAGTAATGTATTTCGATAGTACTATTTTCTGTTGACCTTGACCTTTGACTGAAGGTCATATGAGTCATCTAGCTCAAGGTCACTGATTATATTGATAAGTAAACATCATCTACACCAACTGAAATACCTGCAGGTTAAATACTCACACACATACATCAGGATTGACTAAAGCATTTTAAATATTGAACTGGCTTTACCATTCTACACGTACACCTAGGGTCAATAGTGCACCAAAGATTAATTTGACAAGTAAATGATTATCATATATGTAAATTCTATTGGTAAGATATTAGTGTACATAAACAAACAGCTAGAATGAATAATCAGAAGGAGTGCCTTAAAAAGGTTCTCCACTCATTTCATTCGAGATATGCCGATTTCTTGAAAAAAACAATTTCCTGACCTTGACCTTCCGACCAAGGTCACTAAGGACAACAAATTTCATATCATCTTCGAAAATAAGGTGTGGCTTCAAAATGAGGGGTCATATTGTACATTTAACCACTCCTATCAAGATCTGTGTGTGATTTACTAACCCCCCTGTCCATTATAATAGCATAGCATTTGCACATACACCTAGGGTCAATAGTGCACAAAAGGTTAATTTGACAAGCAAATGATTATAATACATGTAAATTCTATTCGTGAGATATTCTTGTACATAAACAAACAGCAAGAATGAATAATAAGAAATTTTAGGAGTATCTAAAAAAAGATCTCCATTCATTCATTCCCAGCATGCCAATTTCTTAAAAAAAATCTCGTTTCATGACCTTGACCTTTGGTCAAGGTCACTATGGACAATCACTCTCATACCATCTTAAAGAAAAATGTCCCTGCTTCAAAATGAGGGGTCACATTATACATTTGACCACTCCTATCAAGATCTGTGCATGGTTTACTTATCCCCCTGCTCACTATAATAGCTAAGCATTTAGCCAGAGAGTGGTCAGTTTGACGTCCAGTATCTCCTTACTGACCATGACCCAGGCCTGCGACAAAGTATTTTCATGAAGTACATATATGTACCTATCAGCCCACAGTGTCAGACTTTTACTTACAGGGGGGTGCAACAAACTCCTTATTTAGAGCCACTACGGGCTTTGGCCGCTAGACTACGTGTTTGCCATCCGAATTTGGCAAACAGTCCGCCAAGCTTGGGTCAGACTGATTTTATATAGTCAGTTGTAGTTGGTTGGGGAAACCGGAGTACCCTGCAAAAACACTGTCTAACCCCAAGTCACTGGCAACTTTCCCACATGCCCCGCTAGGATTCTGACCCGGTCAGTGGTGAGAGACAGCAAACAGTCAATGTCATCGTCTCAGACCACTCGGCCATCAGGGCAGGCCTCAAATAACTGCATACATTGTAACATACACACGTACCTCTCTCCCTGTATCAACACAATACGTATACAGACTTCCTGAAACGTTCGTGTACAATGAAAAATTCAAGAAGGCCAACGGACAGCCTGTTGAGAACAGCCCAAAGATTCCCACTGGTGCCAATTACCTTATGTATCACATGCGAGTAAATAATAGAGTGGTATACATTCTTTCAGGTAAATACCACGTGCCTGTGAAAACCCACTTTATGTCATACCTTTAGTGTGTTTTTTCTTAGAAGGTTTGGCTGTACATAAGTAAAAGCTTCTAGATAAACACACGCTGTGTCGAGACCAATTAAGAGTTCCTTGTCTCCTCTGACGGCTCTAATGCCATTGTTCGGCGGCGTGCGTGTCACCGTGGCTGCTGCAGGTACTCGTTGTCTAGAGTGCCGTGTGATGTTGACGAGCCACTCCCAGGAAGATCTGTCATTGTTGTCCGCCGCCACTGCTGACGGAATCAGGCTGAGTACACGTAACGAGGGGAGGATCTGGTGACAGAGGGGGCACAGGATTTGAAAACTGGGATGTGCTCCTGGAGATGCTTTCGGACATTTTGGTATGCTTTTTGACCTTTCTGGTATGCCTTTTGACCTTTTTCGTATGCTGCTTGACCTTTTTTGGTATGCTTTTTGACATGACATTTTTGGTATGCTTTTTGACCTTTTTTGGTATGCTTTTTTACCCTTTTGGTATGCCTTTTGGCATTTTTGGTATGCTTTCGGACATTTTGGTATGCTTTTTTACCTTCCTGGTATGCCTTTTGACCTTTTTTGGTATGCTTTTTGACCTTTTTGACATGCTTTTTCACCTTTTTGGTATGCTTTTTCACCTTTTTTGGTAAGCTTTTTCACTTTTTTGATATGTATCGTATGTTTATTTACTGCACGTAGGTATTGTACAAAATCATACAGGTTACAAATATATTTTCCAGAGGAAAAGAACTAACTCGAAACAGAAATGAAAATGAATATAAAGCAGCATAACATCGCTTGCACAAAGATAGGAAACAGAAGAGAACAGAACAGAAGTATATACAAATAAATGCTAAATCTTTTTTGGGCTAAAAGGGGAATGGGTTTTGGTCAGCTTAGTGAAATATTCTTCCAAGGACTGATTTCAAATATGCTGCTAGAGGTACGGGAGTATTATATAAAATTTTGTTATGGACGATGGAGTAGATTTAAACACTATAGTATGAAGCAGGGTATTGTTTCAAAAACATATTGGTATAGAAGAGGGGATCGATTAAAATATGTAGTATGGTTGTATATACTATAGTCGTCCAGTCTCTAGGTACAAGTTATCTTTTCAGAAAAGTAGGCTTACTCTTGGGGACATGCGTAGTGGCAAGGATTAACATATCATGATAGATAGAACTGTTCAGTGTTACCACTTCAGGGCATTCGATATAGATAGGTGACCGCACTATCTCCTCTTTAGTAGTTTAGGCGGGTGGCCAAATCCCTAAAAGAGCTCTAGAAATATTTTTGATGGCGTTTTTCGTTACAAGTCGTCATCCATGCTTATTCATCTCTACATAGGGTTGGCTTTAGCGCACGGGTGGATGACACGTCTGATTTTGCTGCATAAGGGAATTTTGGGGCATTTTATGCAAAAAATCACCAAAAAAGCATGTTTTTGGGGATTTCCTTCTAGAAAATTCATTTTTCAAGGTAGAAACTCAAAACTTGATACAAATGTGTTCAAGAGGATGCTTCTGATCTTAGAACATGTTGCGTTAGCGTAACTTCAAGGAACACCCCGCTGTGAGTGATTTTGGGGGAAAAATCATCAAAAATGAGTGTTTTTTGTAATTTCCCACAACCAGAATGTCATCCTGTGGACTATTCCAAACTCTCAACTAAATAGTTTTGGTTTAGAAAACTACCCAATAAGGTGAAGATACAGGAAACAAGTTATGTTTGAATATTTTCGTGATATGCTACGTTTTGGGGCATTTTACAGAAAAATGGCATTAAAACTAGTGATTTTAGGGATTTGCTTCTGGAAGGTGCAATTTTTATAGTAGGAAGTCAAAACTTGCCACAAATGTTTTAACAAGGATGTGTATGATTATCAAATGTTTTGTGATAGCATGAAATGCATCTGACCCCTGCTGTGAGTGATTTTGGGGTAAAAACCTCTAAAATAGTAGGATTTTTGTAATTTCCCACAAGCCCACCCTATGTAGAGATGAATAAGCATGGATGACGACTTGTAACGAAAAACGCCATCAAAAGTATAATTCTGACACTTGGCCACCCGCCTAGTTGGACTGTAGTATCCACGGAAACTAAAAAGCGACCTATTTCCGAGACTCCGAACGAAGTCTCCTGGAGGAGGCAGCGGAAGGGACAAGTTGTGTTCTTGACGCCCCCCCCCCCCCCTCCTCGCCTCGTGTGGGTTGAGCACCTATCTCCAGCTACAGTCTGAGAGCCTAGAATCACCAGGTTTGCCCCTCAACAGTTAGAAGTGCTTGAGGATAATGAAGTGAGTGTGGACTGTACCTGACAACCTCACTTAGGTGATAGCGCCCCTCGCCATCACTGAGCAGCAGCACTCCACAGCACTGCATCACCCTCAGCTGATCCGGGACACGCAGATAGCAATCAGCCCTTCCAAAAATAAAGCCTCAAGATGCACAGATCGATATCACCTGGCCTTGTCCTCCACTACAAGTCAGCAATGTCTGCAATAGCTCCTCCTCGTACTTTAGTACATAATTCATAATTCCTATACGAGGTCAGCATGACAAGTCGTGGGCTGATTGAGGCTGTCACCTTGCTGGGCAATTCTCAGCATGTAGAGTACTAACACTCAGGCAAAATAATTCGCCTATGCGACAGAGCAGAGAAGGAGAACTGTAACATAAGCATGCATGGATAGTAAAAAATCTAACAATGATCCATTACGTTTGAAGATATTGCATAGAGAACTTTGTGATTAATAGAGAGAGTTTCAAGATTACAGGCAAGTAGGAGAGAGTACACATATCCTTCGCCTGATGACTTTGATATATCCTTACTTTCTTTTATTACTTACCCTTTTTTCTTCCTCTACATATTTGAAAGCAGTCTTTTACTCATTTTAAACTTAATGTATTTAGTATTGAATTCTAATCCGTTCATATTGTAATGCTTTTTGAGGTGGTTACACTTATTAGCCCTATATTATCTCTTTTATTACACACCCTTTTTCGTCCTCTACATATTTGAAAACAGTCATGACTCTTTTCAACTGGGTGTATTTAGTATTGCATTCCAACCCATTCATATTGTGGTGAATTGTTGGGCTGGCTATTAACCCTATATTTGATATAACCCGAAAAAGATAAAAATTGTGTTATGAGTTGGCATAAACATCATTAGCCTCTTACTAAAATGTTCATTGGTGGAGAAGAACATATCGCTTAAATGTAAAGGAGTAAATACCCATGCTTAAATCTAGTGTATGTATGCATCTATGTATGTATGTATGTATCTGTATGTATATATGTATGTGTGTATGTAAGCTGGAAATAAAATGGTCAAAACAAAGACACAAATGTGAAGACCTGCTGTTGTGAACACAGTTTCACGTTCCCCTTGCCGAAAAAAGACGCTTCCAAGCCCGAACGCTCTGTGCCTGTAGCAGACAGTTTCAGGAGCAGCTGATCAAAGGCCAGAGCCATCACAGCAAGGTCAGTGAGAGCGATGGTTTAAGGACAAGGATTAATGGTGTTTAGTGGGCTGACCCGTGTCGCATGGCCCACAGTGCAAGTCAAGTGCATAAACTCCATACTCATATTGATCGAGAAGATAATTGAATGCTGAGCCTGACAAGATGAATGGCTCCGCCCTTTGATTGAGTGTGGCAAGTTGGAGAAGGTGGAGAGGCAACGAGGTGGAACATTAATATGCAGATAGTATCGACCAACGCGCGTGGTGTATAGGTTTAATATGGGCCCATTTAAACATTTTACATGCATATCATAGCCGACGTATTTAAGCGGGTTAGCCTGGTCTCTATATAAATATGCGGCGTTGTTGAGGGCTGTCTATGGTCTTTCTGCAACTTAAAGACCCTTTGGAACTATTCGTGAAGAGTAGGGAATTTCTTTCCTGTTCCGGGTTTCTATCTCGTCGCGAAATGACCTTAGTAGTTGAAACCCACGTAAAACCTAATTCCTTCCTTCCTTCCTCATGATCTGAGGTAAACTGCCGCTTTCACAGTCATCACTCAAAAGAATAACAGACCAACCAATAGGACATCTGACAGAGTATTAACCCTTTCAATGCTGAGCCTACTTTGGTTCAAAGCACAAGGACACAAATAGTTTTGAAAACCATTTAAACCTTGTAATGTCGGTATTGATTGGATAGGTCTTAATGAGTACTTTCAGATGTGTACCCATTTCAGTCATTTCCCAGGTTTTTGCATCATTTTGGATTGGCCAAATTAGCCACCAGCAGCATAAGGGTTAAGACTCAAGCAAGTAATATATATATATATATATATATATATATATATATATATATATATATATATATATATATATATATATATATATATATATATATATATATATATATATATTGGTAAGTACATACTAAATAGGTGAATGTCTGCTGTTTCTCTCACTGCAGTTTCTTTCTGCCAACTAATTCCTAACTATTCCAAATGGCATAAACGTGATGGCAATTCCTATTTTCCCTCAGAAAAGTAGCCCAATCTATACTGGCGTGCTGGATTATAGGAAGATATTGCTAAAGGCAGAACTTATTACCATTACCTAAAAGACATCCTTCAGATGCGACTGCCTTTTCACCACCAATTCACCACCAATAAACCGAATGGGGAAATGTATAGCTAATAGCTATGTGTACAAAGAAATGGCTTTTACAATGGATCTATGTATAGAGATATTGATGGTGGGGATCGAATTATTCGATTGAACCAGAGGCTTATGGAGTCAACAACATTACCGACCAGAAAAGATGGATGAAATGCTTTCCACATGCAGCAAATATATGGACCTTCCTGGAATAATAAAGCAGAAAAGAGGCTTTTTTTGTTTTGGGGCTTTTTTGGGAAAATATAAAATTATTAGTGATTGAACTAATGCCATTACAAAAATAATGATGAACCACTTGTAACGACTTGAACGAATTTGCCAACCTGTAAATCCCCTTTCTGTCAATCGGGGACTGACCTTGAGTAACCAGGGGTTAATGGCATAATCTACTGGAGTACTCTGGATAATCACTCAGTAACCTTACGTCATGCATACATACATACATACATACATACATACATACATACCTACCTACCTAAATACATCAGAATCTTATTGGAGATGATTTCTTATTATCAGGCTTTGGATTTGAAGCCAATAAATCAATAGTGACGAATATAATTGTAATACAATTCTCTGTTTGCCACCAATTTTATTCTCACGTAAACAAACGTATCCAGTTTCTGAACTGACATGATGTAATTTCATCTGACATCGGCCGGATAGGAAAGAAAGCAACTTTCTATTACAAAAAGAAAACCCATTGCCCAGAAAAATAGATATGAATGGACCTGTAACTTGAGAGTATTTCTGTCGCCTAAAGGGATTGTTCTAACCCTTCCTTATCACTGCGAGAATGCGTGGCCTGACATGATACGATTAGCGTGGAGGTCAGCCTAATAGAAATGGAGTTAGTATAGGCGTACCAATCACCAGTCCAGGATTCTGCAGGAAATAATTCTAAATAACTGTGATGTGAGAAGATATTTACGGTCTAGTTCAGGGAATAGCGCAGTCTGTCACTAGCACATTTCGTGAGGAGTATCAACTAGACCGAGAGAAACTCGTTAGCGAAAATACAGCTGTGATTGCGTTTGCATAAACGATGTTCTGGAGAATATACTTAGTTAACGAGACAGGGCTGTGAGGGAAATCTACCGCTCTGTGGAGACCTTCCTGGTAATATTTTGTTTTCTGTCGTGAAGGAATCAATCATAGCTACTGTAAACAGCAAACACTTTTCTCGGGAAATCAGAAAACAAAAACATGTACCGTCACACAAACAAAAGTGTTTGATACTGGTGAAGTGTTCCTGTACGCTACCTCAAGAAACGCCAAATCCAAAACCGATCGCTCCACTTATCGGTTTGAGCTGAAGTGTAATGGATTTCTAGCAAAGAAACAGTTGTATTTGTTGAATTCTAAGAATGGTTTCGTATTTCACAATCGAATTGAGGCGACTGACAAAACTGCTCTAACGCTCATCTTATATGTAAAGAAGAATGACCAATGCTGTGTCCGATATGTTCTCCGAATGTGCTGGCAGCAGCACATGGATGTCTTTTTTTAAACTCTGCATTGTTACTTGAGTGAGATTGGAGCATTATCATCTTCCATAAACTGGCACCCCTACCTTATAGTCCAGCGGATAATGGACACTTTTGGGTGGAATCGTGCACTTAGCGATAAAAGCACCAAATTTGGTAGAGTGGTAGTTTATGGCAAAGTAACTATTTTAAAGATTGGAGGCACTCTCAAAGTGCCCTAGGTCAGCTTTGGCGGCCATTTTTCAAAATGGACGCCAGAGGTCATTTCCTATGGAGTTAAATGAGTTTCTATCATCTCAAAACAGTTAGCCAATGAACTTCATGTTCTACCAGAAGTAGTACAACCAATAAACAATTTTCTACATACAACATAATTGACCTCTGGTGACCTATATGAACGACCAGGGTCATTTTAGGGTCATTAGGGCTTTATTATCATTCCTGCAAATGTTTCGTCCTGTCATGTGATTGAATATTACTTTTTGGTGTCACCTCCTCCACACTAGGCTGTGGGTCAATGTTAAATCTAGGCTCTAGTCAGCACTTATCCCATGATAAGCAGATAAATCTAATCAGAACGGATGGCACAAATGATGACCTGCCTGGACAAAGGGCCGAATGGATAGAGGCAGTGCCACTGACTGCTCGTTGTCTCTTACCACTGCCCGGGGTCGAATCCTTTCAATGACATATGAGAAAACTGCCAGTGACTTGGGTGTTAGGTGGTGGTTTTCATTGGGTACTCTGGTAAATATGGCAGAAATTCCTAAATATGGCAGAAAAAGTGACGATAATCGAAATTCCATATCCACAAAGGCTGGTGTATCTTTCAAATATCCCCAAAATCTATGTCAAAAATAAAAATGGTATGGTTAATTTATATCGATCACTCGATTGAAACACTGTCTCGATATGTTCGAATTCAAATTTTGCTTTAATACTCAGTATAAATACCTTAATGAGATATAACTGCGATCAAAGTCTTAGAATAATATAATCCATCACCTTCGTTATGTTTCTTGAAATGTCAAATGTAAATGAAAATCATTTCGGCGTGAATGAATTACACAAATAGTGAGCTGACAGTGTCACATTGAACAATAACTAGTACTAAGTTCCTTATAAAAGTGAATTGTTAATGTGTTTTTGGTCGTCGATCACCACTTAGAAAACATTTGGAGAAACGTTAATTATAACCAGCCAAGATCCAAAGCTACTTTTTTAAAGGTAGGTAGGTGATGTCTTATTACTGAATTTACATGACAGCGATAATTGGGTAACAGCGTCAGCGAGTTTATATCGACCATATAATGTGTCATTCCATAATTAGTTGCCATATGTGAACATTATAGGTAATCACGGAAATTAGACCAGTAGCGACAACAATTAATTAACCTAATAAAGAAAATTCCCGAGGTTCCGAAATTAGCGTCACTTTCTTTCCACTCCAATATGTCAGCACGTAGCCATCCTCTTATAGTATTAGAAGTCTAAAAATGCAACCCACAAATCCACTTACAAATTGCCCTTTAGGTGTATCTATTTTAGACGCAATAATGAAAACGTTGAATAAAACATTGTTTATACGTACCTTTTTCTTCCACCCATACAATTCTTAGTGATGTTAATATTGTTAAAATATAAAAGAATTACTATTATTATTAGTATTATTATTATCATCATCATTATTATTATTATTATTATTATAATTATTATTATTATTATCGTTGTTATCAATAGTAGTAGTAGTTACTCACTCAAATATAAGGACTCGGCGGCCTGCTGCCTTGCTATTGAGTCTGTGCTATTTCCAATTAGATCGTGTAATTCATCTCATTATAAAAGCCTTTGGAGATACATGTACCAGTATTACCTTTAAGCTAATATGCTATTCACAAGGTGTATCTTTCTATGCAATTTAACTGATTTTCAATATATACAAGCCCTGCGGGGAGTCTGCTGGCAGTTAAATTGCACTCAGAGAATGGAGTTATATTCAAAGGAAAATATGAAATATCAATATCACTGATTCTTCAGTGGCAAGACAATCCTAGACAAACGATGCAAAACCAATTATCTTAAATCATTGGTTAATGCTGGTGGTTAATATGGGTTAACAATCCAACATGATGCTCTGGACATGTCAAAGCCTTAACAGTAGTCACAAATAGGCCCTACCATCCAGGTGCATGTAATATCTGCCTAATAAAGGCATACTTTGGGCTAATTTCAAATGGTGAAAATGCAAAAATAAAAACAAAACAACAACTATTGATTTATAAATTTGTACTTAACTGGAAAGTACCCGCCCTGTTATTCTCCACAAACTCTGGTCATTCAGTAAAGTTTACATATTTGTTCGTAATTTCATAACACTGCGAGTATTCTCGAGGGTAGGGTAGTGAAGGTATCGCATTCTACACGAACTGCGATCTTGCAGTTGGTAGACCCTGCCTGTGCTGCCGCTCAGGTACACGTTGAGACCAGAATTTGGAATTTTCATTTTTTGTCATTTTTTTCTGCGAAATTGCGGCTAGGGCGTATTTAGGCAGTTGTAACAGGTGGAGGAATTAGAGAAATGCTTTTTTTTCGTTTGGCAATTCTTATAATGAAATAAATATTAGAGAACACATATATACCTGCGACCACACACTTATGGCTAGCTAACTTATGTACCAAAGGTCAAAAAGCTCGGCTAACAGATATGACATTGATAAATGAGATGTTAAACCGGCTGAAGCACATGTCATTTGCAGTCGTCCTAGTGATTCTCCACGAACTTTGGTCATTCAGTTAAATTTACATATTTGTTCTTAATTTCTTAATGCTACGAGTATTCTCGGGGTTAGGGTAGTGAAGGTATCCCATGCTAATGCAATCTTGCAGTTGGTAGACCCTGCTTACGCTGCCGCGCAGGAACATGCTAAAACTTAGATTAGGAATTTTCATTTTTGGTCAGTTTTTCTGCCAAGTTGCTGCTAGGGCGCATGTAAGTAGGTGTGGATGGGAAACCAATCCGCCGCTTGGTTTCAAGTCTAAGGCATCAATCTTTCATGCCCCAGCACGGGACTCAAATTCAGACAGGGTTGAGAGACAGCTAACAGTCATTGGCAATGCCGTAGTCCATACGGCAGGCCAAGTTCAAGGTTAGAGGAGGGTATCGGGGCGAACCACCGACACACCCTCACCCAATATTAGCATTCCCCTCTTGCTCCCGATCTGATGACACATCGAGAGGAAGCCCGGGAAAAAACAACAATCATCGATTGTGCTTACCCTACTAACCTAATGATGCTACTTATATAGGTAGATTGGAGTACAGTAATGTGCTTAGTAGTTGACCAAATGTTAACTTTTGCAAGTTTTTTGATCAAATAAAACTGTTCAACTTTAACTTTATCGAAAATGTAAATAATTTATAATATTTCCATTGAAAGAAATATTCTTAATTTTGTCACATTGCCGAATTAGGTACCTTATAGACCTCTGTGGGTGTATTTGCATCTTGTTATGTCGCCGCTCATGGCTATTAATAGAGCACAGTTCCGCATTTGTCATTCGTCGACCGTGATTGGGTCACATTTTCAAAAATTATTTACTTTGCGTATGCCACGATATAAAAACACATTTGAAGTTAGTTAGTGGTATACTATTTCTATCTATCTATTAAAGTGTTGATAACAGTTCTAATGTAATACTTTTGTTGGATAATGTTAAGAGCTGGTTCTTCATCTCATTTCAAGCATAACTAAAATGACTGGAGAAGAGTCAGCAGGAACCAGTGACTTCTCCTGAAAATGTGTTTTTAAAGGGGAACTAAAGGCTCAGATACATATTAGCTTATATGAAAGTAATACACTTCAAGAATAGGATGCTGTCCTCCTTTTTCTCTTAGTGAGCCCATGAGGGGAGAATTTTGAGTTTTGCTACCAGCTTCAGCCAACCCCTAGCAGCCCCTGGTAGCAGCCATGTTGCTCTACTGCTATCAGCTGCGACCTAAATGGGTGGCAGCACACTTGCTGTGCCCTAGCTCTGGGCAGCGCATCATAGACTGTAGAGCTCTATACACCAAGTCTCTTCGAAAGTTGCATAACAACTTGTATGAGTATCAAACAGGTAAATGGTAAAATCATGAGCAGCAATTGGTTGTACAAAAAGACAGGGTGGTAGAGTTATTTTTCATATATTTCCTGTTGGTAAATTCAGACAAAAACAGTGGCTAGCATCACTGAATTTCTGTCCTGAAGCATGTGTGTAATTTTATGTTCAGACCACTTGGCTGATTTTTTTTTATACCAGAAATCAAAAATGCAGTCAGGAATACTCAACAGGATGGTGCTGTGCCATTCAACAAAAGGAAGTAACAACTCCTTAAAGGAAAAGGATAAACAAAGGGTTAATTATAACCTTGTGGCATTACACATCTAGATCCCAGGAGACAGAAGTTAATCAACGCAGGAAATAGCTATCAGTACTTGGGACAGCAATCATTTCCTTTAGTATCTGTGTAGGTTACATGAAAGAAAACAGTTTTTGTAGAACAGCTAGCTTCAAGTAAAATCAAATACTGAAAATCTGGATGATTGATGTATATACAAGTATTGTTTTTATTCAACCCTTCCTTCATAGTCTCACAGGTATACAATTTATTTGCAGATGTTGAGCTATGTTCATGAATTTTCAAATAACCTTATGATTTGCTGTCCCCAAAGTTCCCCTTTTATAAGTAATCCTGACTGTGGTTTGTGATTTCTTACATAATATGCATCAGGGAAGTGGTCTGAACATAGAACTGCATACTTCAAGACAGGTGGATTTACTAGTTTCAGTGATGCTAGCCACTGTTTTTGTCTGAATTTACCAACAGGAAATATATGAAAAATAACTCTACCACCCTGTCTTTTTGTACAACCAATTGCTGCTCATGATTTTACCATTTACCTGTTTGATACTCATACAAGTTGTTATGCAACTTTCGAAGAGACTTGGTGTATAGAGCTCTACAGTCTATGATGCGCTGCCCAGAGCTAGGGCACAGCAAGTGGGCTGCCACCCATTTAGGTCGCAGCTGATAGCAGTAGAGCAACATGGCTGCTACCAGGGGCTGCTAGGGGCTGGCTGAAGCTGGTAGCAAAACTCAAAATTCTCCCCTCATGGGCTCACTAAGAGAAAAAGGAGGACAGCATCCTATTCTTGAAGTGTATTACTTTCATATAAGCTAATATGTATGTGAGCCTTTAGTTCCCCTTTAATATAGAGGGTAAATAACAACAGACGGCAGAGACTGTCAGGTGGCGACCTCTGGCTATCTGTAACTTAACTAAAGTGATTTCATATTTAGTATGGTTTCATATTTATCGTCTGAACTAGCATCCCGGTACATGTACTATCTGCGTAATAAAGGCATATTTTGGGCTAATTTCAAATGGTGGAAATGCAGAAATAAAAACAAAACAACAACTATTGATTTATAAATTTGTACTTAACTGGAAAGTACCCGCCCTGTTATTCTCCACAAACTCTGGTCATTCAGTAAAGTTTACATATTTGTTCGTAATTTCATAACACTGCGAGTATTCTCGAGGGTAGGGTAGTGAAGGTATCGCATTCTACACGAACTGCGATCTTGCAGTTGGTAGACCCTGCCTGTGCAGCCGCTCAGGAACAGGTTGAGACAAGAATTTGAAATTTCGATTTTTTGTCATTTTTTTTCTGCGAAATTGCGGCTAGGGCGTATTTCGGCAGTTGTAACAGGTGGAGGAATTAGAGAAATCCTTTTTTTTTTTCGTTTGGCAATTCTTTTAATGAAACTATGAGTATTCTCGAGGGTAGGGTAGTAAAGGTATCGCATTCTACACGAACTGCGATCTTGCAGTTGGTAGACCCTGCCTGCCAAGTTGCTGCTAGGGCGCATGTAAGTAGGTGTGGATGGGAAACCAAACCGCCGCTTGGTTTCAAGTCTAAGGCATCAATCTTTCATGCCCCAGCACGGGACTCAAATTCAGACAGGGTTGAGAGACAGCTAACAGTCATTGGCAATGCCGTAGTCCATACGGCAGGCCAAGTTCAAGGTTAGAGGAGGGTATCGGGGCGAACCACCGACACACCCTCACCTAATATTAGCATTCCCCTCTTGCTCCCGATCTGATCACACATCGAGAGGAAGCCCGGGAAAGCACAACAATCATCGATTGTGCTTACCCTACTAACTTAATGATGCTACTTATATAGGTAGATTGGAGTACAGTAATGTGCTTAGTAGTTGACCAAATGTTAACTTTTGCAAGTTTTTTGATCAAATAAAACTGTTCAACTTTAACTTTATCGAAAATGTAAATAATTTATAATATTTCCATTGAAAGAAATATTCTTAATTTTGTCACATTGCCGAATTAGGTACCTTATAGACCTCTGTGGGTGTATTTGCATCTTGTTATGTCGCCGCTCATGGCTATTAATAGAGCACAGTTCCGCATTTGTCATTCGTCGACCGTGATTGGGTCACATTTTCAAAAATTATTTACTTTGCATATGCCACGATATAAAAACACATTTGAAGTTAGTTAGTGGTATACTATTTCTATCTATCTATTAAAGTGTTGATAACAGTTCTAATGTAATACTTTTGTTGGGAAATGTTAAGAGCTGGTTCTTCATCTCATTTCAAGCATAACTAAAATGACTGGAGAAGAGTCAGCAGGAACCAGTGACTTCTCCTGAGAGGGTAATAATCATACAGCGCCATCTATCTTTGAGCATTGTCGCTATGAATATAGCTAGAGAAACAGTCTTGGAAATGGTGCTACCGCTTACAATCTTTGTCGCAGTTCCTAAAGTAAATGCATGTAAAGCACCCGGCTGCCTTCAGTGTGCATTTAAAATTATAATCACACCATACATCTAGCATCTTTAAACTATTACTGCTGATTTACGGGCCGGGATGTGAAGAGAGACACGTGTCAACACGGCGGCATCTAAAAGACCTCATTACGATCCATTTACAAAAAGTGCACAAATGTGAAAGTCTTCGCGTCAGACAATCTCAACACAAATAAAAAACACACTCTGATGAATATGCCTGCGCTCAAATTGTATGAGTATTCCCTCACAGGGGCGATTGCGGGGTCCCGCCTGCGTAATGTGTGTGGTAATATAGTGTCCACCAGGAAACATCCAATTGCTGCTTGAGTTAAAATTGCTCTCAACTGGGACCCCCTGAACTGCGACGGATGACGCTATCCTCCTCAAGGTATTGCTGAGCGTCTACTGCTGTGGAAATATATGCTCTAAGACGAAGCAGATTCTTGCTTTAAGTAGCTATGTATGCCCTGTAAAATGTACTTATGGCTATTCCAGCAAAAGGAGTAAGGGTTGGGGCAGAAACGCCCAGATTTTTAGATCCCAACATGTCATTTTCTCTCTGCGAACCCCCCATGTTTATTTTAGATGTGCGTTCCTCCAAAGAAAGTAGTTTGGTTATCATAGGGAGGCAAATGAAAGGGATTTAGAGATGTATCTGACACTGTGATGATTAGTTGAATGTGTACACTTTGATTACGGTGTATTATAAATTTGCATGTATTCTATTCTCAAATTGAATATTTTATTGTCTGGTTGTTTGCGTTCCATTGTTTGCCAATCAGGTTGTCTCTCTGATTGTTTGTTTTTTGTTTCAGTTTCTTTGTTTTTTATTCATCTACTTATGGGGCATGTTCGGCATTTTAAGTCATATCGCAATGAGGTAAAGCATTAATGTCCTGCCTTTTCATTTTTAATAATTACAGACATCGCCATAAAGCGCCACGCGTTTATATGGCGACCTGACAGGTACGCTCGCACAAGGCAAGCGGGGCTCGAATGTACAACATTCGCTGGCGAGAGATGCAGAGAGAGAGAGAGAGAGAGAGAGAGAGAGAGAGAGAGAGAGGGGGTGGCTAAGGATATATACACAGTTTATTATGAAGTAGGGTCCTTAAGACACCATTTCTCAGACAGAAGGGTATAGCGTGTAAGATAAGCCCAGGTTTATTCCAGTTTTATTGCAGAACAAGTCTCGGCTATCAGGGCAATCCTGGCATCTGTAAAGATAAACTGGGTGTAGTAGTACAGGAAAACCACAGAGATACTTTCACACACAGTCGTTAAACAACAACACGATAAAACAAGCCCACTAAGTGCAATTATATAGTCATAGACATCATTGGCATTTTAGAAATGGGCAAGTGAGAAGAGAAAGCTAATGCACTTTATGGATTTTCACAATGGTAAATAGGGTTATCTTGTCCTTTAATCATATTTACTATCTTTCATTAAGGCATTATATGGGAAAGCGTGTGCGTTTCTTTATGAATTCACAAACGCCACTCCGCATATCATAGCAATATTTATACATAGCCTATGCTTGTGGCCCACAAGCGTTGTCTTGGATTTGAGACTGAGAAATCAATTTTGAAAGTTCGGAATGTTGACCCTGTTAGGCTTCTAAGCCTTAAATGGTAGATATAAACCCGTTTGGGAATTGCACTGCATACGCAGCAAATGGTAATATACATGCTTTTACCAGCACAGAAATAGTGCCCAAAGCGCTGGTTTAATAGTCGTTCGAACGACTTGCAATCACAAGAAAAATACATTCCTTTCAACAAAACAGCGGCGATAATGCGACAAACTCACCCATTTATCAGACCATACTGCAATATAAAGTTTATTGGACAAAGTTCTCGCTAATGTTCTTACTGTCTAGGGTAGAGATGTTTATTGTGTTGTAAAGTGAACGCATGCAACACAAGGATATGCTTTATGAAGAAAAACGGGCCTAGAGAGATGAAATCGAATAAAGCTTTTGTTTCATAAACGACTGTATTTCTCTACGGAATACTAGTATTTGCCAGGTAGTCAAATGGTAAAGCCTATTTGTCGATGTTGTTATTGTTAGTGCATCTAATGAGTGTTTGAGTACCTCAGTAGTCAGTACCATATACATATATGTTAACAGTGTTAGGGCATGCGCAGATAGTCGTCGATCTCGTTCCTCCTTTGATATTTGAGAATATAGACGAAGGCTAACTATTATTGTAAATTGCCAAATCCAACAATCTGCTTGAGCTTCTCGTATCACACAATGACGTAACTCCAATTGTTACCTCTTATGATTGACTATCGTCCATCCACTTCGTGGCCACTTTTTTGATAGTGATTTTTGTTTCCTTATTATTGGTACGTTTAAAATTGCAGACAGATTGAAATACCAGATTGTTTGGATGGTACTTGAAAAGGACAGAAGTATATACATGTATACACATTTCTTAATATGTAAATAAAAAAAATTCTCTGAACAGTGTGTTCGATGGTGACTCAGCTAGGACGCATTATTAAAAAAACTTCTAGTTATTAAAATAGCATAACATTACGTAGAAAACGCTCACATTGACAGGGGAATGCGTAGAACAGTGTAATTGTTGTGAGAAACCGAATTTAAAAGTTTATGAAACTGCTCTGATATGAGTAGTTTTAAAGGATCAATTACCTCATATGACAGCATTTCGCGACTTCTAAATACGCCTTAATGGTGAACACCTGTTGGAGGGATAAAGCGTTCGCGAAGATATCTGTACTAATCCACTACTGCGAAATAGTCCTTACCGCTTGTGCAAAAGCTGTTCTAATGACTTCTAGTAACTGTGTTGACTAAGAGAGATGATGATCGATATCAAAGTCAGTAAAGGACGTCGGTAACAAGGTAGGTGATGAGAAACAAGACAGTTTTTCAATTAAATCCCGTGTACAGTGATTACGTCCATGAGACCCACGCAACAGTGCTCCACAACCTAGGGGTTGGGGACACCCTCGATAAATGAGTGTTTAGAGAATTGCATTTCCACGCCATATTGCCTCAAAGCCTAGCGTGTGTGGGACTACCCCCATGGCCGAGTGGTGGGAGCGTTGCGTCACAACCTAATGTGTGTAGGACCGCCCCCATGGCCGAGTGAGAGTGTTGCGTTTTCAAGCCATATTGCCTCACAACCTAGCGTGTGTGGGACCGCCCCCATGGCCGAGTGGTGAGAGTGTTGCGTTTTCAAGCCATATTGCCTCACAACCTAGCGTGTGTGGGACCGCCCCCATGGCCGAGTGGTGAGAGTGTTGCGTTTTCAAGCCATATTGCCTCACAACCTAGCGTGTGTAGGACCGCCCCCATGGCCGGGTGGTGAGAGTGTTGCGTTTTCAAGCCATATTGCCTCACAACCTAGCGTGTGTGGGACCGCCCCCATGGCCGAGTGGTGAGAGTGTTGCGTTTTCAAGCCATATTGCCTCACAACCTAGCGTGTGCGTGACTGCCCCCATGGCCGAGTGGTGAGAGTGTTGCGTTTTCAAGCCATATTACCTCACAACCTAGCGTGTGTGGGACTGCCCCCATGGCCGAGTGGTGAGAGTGTTGCGTTTCCAAGCCATTTTGCCTCACAACCTAGCGTGTGTAGGACTGCCCCCATGGCCGAGTGATGAGAGCATTGCGTTTCCACGTCATATTGCCTCACAACCTAGCGTGTGTAGGACTGCCCCCATGGCCGAGTGGTGAGAGTGTTGCGTTTCCAAGCCATTTTGCCTCACAACCTAGCGTGTGTAGGACTGCCCCCATGGCCGAGTGATGAGAGCATTGCGTTTCCACGTCATATTGCCTCAAAGCCTTGCGTGTGTAGGACCGCCCCCATGGCCGAGTGGTGAGAGCATTGCGTTTCCACGTCATATTGCCTCAAAGCCTTGCGTGTGTAGGACCGCCCCCATGGCCGAGTGGTGAGAGCATTGCGTTTCCACGTCATATTGCCTCAAAGCCTTGCGTGTGTAGGACCGCCCCCATGGCCGAGTGGTGAGAGCATTGCGTTTCCACGTCATATTGCCTCAAAGCCTTGCGTGTGTAGGACCGCCCCCATGGCCGAGTGGTGAGAGCATTGCGTTTCCACGTCATATTGCCTCAAAGCCTTGCGTGTGTAGGACCGCCCCCATGGCCGAGTGGTGAGAGCATTGCGTTTCCACGTCATATTGCCTCAAAGCCTTGCGTGTGTAGGACCGCCCCCATGGCCGAGTGGTGGGAGCATTGCGTTTCCAAGCCATATTGCCTCACAACCTAGCATGTGTGGGACTGCCCCCATGGCCGAGTGGTTTGAGCGGTGTTGCTATGAAATTGCATATTCATACTTCCATGGATCGTGAATGTGAAATTTAGATGTGCTGCTCCTATAAAAAAGACAGGTGCCTACTACATGTACATATACATGTAGTATCACCGATCCCTTCCACTAAGTAGTTGCCTCCTAAATCTTCCTAAGTGTAAACCAGGCCGCAAAACAAATTGCCTTCTATACACGAAAGCCCGCACTAAATTGTAGAACATTTAAAGAAGCACTGAAACCATCTTGCGTGAACATCTGTTGCGGAAGAAAACGGAGTTTTGGGCGGAAAGGGAAAATTCTAATTTGGAACTCCATTTGCGTAACCTTTTGTGACTTAAATGCCCACGGAATATCTTGGAAGTGGTGTCTTTGGTCTGGCGGTCAGTACGTACATAGGACATATTTATTATTCGCCGCTGATATGATAGAATTCGTCTATATGAAGGTGGTTTCTCGTGTGCGTTTGTGTGAATCTTCTCTTTCCTCTCCCTTTTTTCTCTTGTAAATGTTCAGATACAAAAATAATTATTTCATCTTGCTCCTCGGAATTTTATAAAATACGGGTTAGAGGATGGTTTACACCAAAACAAAACGAAACAAAAACAAAGCAAATGATGTTTCGAATTTTATTGCTGATAATGACACGGATAATAATACAACAAATTATGCAAAATATGCTACACCGGAGTAAACAACTGTCGATCATCTGAGTTGCCTAAAACAGAATAAAATTATATTCAGCTAAAACGGGCTCCAGAACAAGCCTAGTTTGTAGACACATTAGACAGCAGCTTGAGGAACACCATTGTTTGAACTAGAGTGTGAGGCTTATCTAGTAACCAAGTGGGCGTGGCATCACCAAGGGGCGTGGCATCGTCAGGGAACATGACACTCATTAACACACTAACTCACTCGCCCTCTCACTCAGGCTTACATAGTTGGGAGATATTCAGTGGGTTGCGGAAACGTCTGAAAGGGTTCTGAACGCAAGATTATGTTCGTACGGAAGTCCACACAGTTTTCTCACCATGTTGTATCAGGCCTTTCCTAACTTAACAACCTGACACCATCCCTCGACATTCTTACTTTCACTTTCTCAGGACAAGTTTTTAGATGAGCAGTGAAAGCACTTCAAACAGGTATATGGAGTATATGAGTGAACTTACATTATAGCATGGCAATACAAGTGGTGATTTGGCAGGGAATGTTGTACATTGCTTGTATGCATTCCGCATGATTGTTTCGGGGTATTCAACACCCTAGGCATAGTTACTTCCAAAGGAGGGGAAATCAACAACAGCTATCTATGCTAGATTTTTCGATTTCTTTTCAAAAATACATCCAAGTATGTAGTGAAAGAGGCCCATTGATTATCAATCTACCAATTTCTTTGAAAATCATAATAATATCTGGACTTTTCATTACATATCCAATAAATAAATTTTACAATAACTTCAAAATAGGTTGCAAGCCATAGCCGAATAAATGTACTACATCTTTTAGTCAGTTGATTAATTGTAGTTTGGTCTGAGTGTGACTGAAATGTCTAATGTCATAACAATCACATAAAATACATAAATCCGAAATTCTTGGTAGTTTGTCCCATTGCAAAATTCCACAATTGTTTTCAATATGCACTTGGAGGCTTTAAGATGGTGTTATCCACTTGTACATCTACATACGAGGATTGGCACCTTTAAAATGTTCATGATACGATGCAAGATTAATATCTTCTTATAGATACAATACCTTAATAATGATTTTCATAATACTCCCTGCTTCCCAGGGACCTAGTTTTGTTAATTAAGCAGTGAATTTACAAAAGAAGTCGCTTCTGAATAGTACTGTAATTTCGCGTGTATAAGACCCCCTTTTTTACACTAATTTTTACACTCAAATCGGGGTTGCGTCTTATACACAGAGCTAGGGTGTTTTACATCAAGTCACCAGGCCACTCAGAGATTGCTAATTACAATTATAATACGGCCAAGACGATGCCCACCGATGATTGGCTCGGCATCTACGAATTGTAATTACTGTAGCACCCTCCGCTAGAATTTACTGATTACAATCAATATCAAGCCTACTGTAGGCCATTGGGTATTGGGCACCGACACAGGGTGATAAGCATTTATGTCACGTTGATGTCAAGTTTCACTCATCTCAATATGCATTTTACTGGCTTTCAAGCGTTATTCATGATGATTTGATTTCCCACAATAATTCCGAAGAGGGGGTGCGCACTATACACAAAACTAAGGTCTATAAATCATTTTAAAGGCCTGGACAAAGGGTGCATCTTATATAAGGGTGCGTCTTATACACGCGAAATTACGGTATGTCCTTGGTCAGATGCATCAAGGCAGCAGATATGTTGATTCTAAACTGTTAAGCAGTACTGGTATTAAGGATTTGGAATGATATAATTAGGGGGACATTAAGGAAGACCTCCATCAACGAATTGTCCGATTGTTTTACAAGGTGAAAACACTAAAACTATTTATCTGGACAAAATGTAATGATTTAATTATTTCACGTCATGATCAACAAATGCAATAAGGTTTACTTGGGGAAAAGTGGACACGCTAGATAGTACAGCTTGTCTTTAGAGGTGATATTCCTGTCATAAAGGAAAGGGAGGTTTGTAGATGTGTTAACCGTAAAGGAAATCATAATTTACTTCTAGTTTTAAATGGGGTATTTGTATTTTCCTTTGAAATACATAGCAAAAATCAACCCCCCCCCAAAAAAAAAAAATAATAATAATAATAATAAATACACAATAAAGCATTTGCAGATTACATCATCTGATTATAGCTCAACATGAAGGTGTGATCTTTCAAAATGAAATACATTGTCAATGTAAATAACCCTGAAGGGTGAAATTAATCGACCTCTCCTACAAGTGGAGGTTCAAAAACTAAATCTATCTGATTTAGCATTCACATAGGTCTAAAATCAATTGCTTTTTGGGAAAATAGATACCATACTATCCCAGTACAGATATCCATGTGTGAACTGACTGACAAGAAAATTCAGGTAGTTACATCGCTTTATTGTGTCACATCAATATATTGAACAGATGATTATTGTGATGGTCAACACCAACACTGGCTAATATCCATAGCCACTGGAAAAAAGGTTCACTACAGGCCAGAACTAATGGCAATTTATTTTTACAGAATAGCAAATGTTGGTCTTTTTCATCCTTTTGTATTCATTATCATATGTAGTGTTCGTAGGAGATATGTAATTTTCATTGTAAGAAAGCAGACGTGGGATAGGGAATCAATTATCTAATACACAGCTAAAAATGACAAGAAATAGTCACTCTGCAATCGTAGATGTTGTCTTTCAGAGCTCAATATTTAAAGTGAAGGAGTCTTGAAGAGTCCTATGAATCATTTATTTTTTACATAACCTAGACCTTAAAGAGCTCAATATTTACCCATCTATCCATACTGCATCCCTGGTGTTGTGTGGACACACTAGAATGATAGTAACAGGCTCTTAATGTGCTGTGAAGATAACTTGATTGTATTTGCCAACACACAAGAATGATAGTAGTAGTCTTAAAGAGCCCTGTGAAGTATTTGTTTATTACATCCTCTAGACCATATAGAGCCCAGTATGAATATGTATAACTGTGTTGTACTGTTTAGGTTGAGTGGACACACTAGAATGATAGTAAAGGAGTCTTATAGAGCCCTGTGAATTATTAGTTTACTTTATTCCCTAGACCTTTCATGTTGGGTCATTTCAAATGCTATAGTAAGGTATCTGATACAACAATATGGAAACCAATGCTGCCGTGTTCGGTGGCAGTGGTCACAGGCGGACGCTTTTTGTGTTGTGAGTACTGACCCCTAATTTGCCTCTATAGTTGAGACCTATGTTCTGAGAGTACCAGCGCTTTTTTAACCGATTCTTTAGCCATCTTCCTATTCCATACCAACATCCAGCCACACTCATCAATCAACACAATTCTTTTTCTAAAACAACTTTGTCCCAAAGCCATTACTTTAAAACCTGGCTACCTTGCTCACTCATTTTTTGGGGTTCATTCATCAAATTTTACATTTTTATTTCACATAATTATACAACACATCTCAAAACCTTCATATCAATTTTTATAATTCCTTGATAGATAAACTCTGGTTTGATTCAAGCATGATTTATATTTCACACAAACTTTAAATCAAGCTGTATCATAAAAAATCCAACAATGACGAGCAAAGAATGAAAGACAAGTTCAAACCAGATGATAGCCTTAAGCATGTGTGTTTTCTGTCCGAATCTGGATTCACATACCACTCTCATTCAATGGTACTATGGAAATATTAATCAGTTTAACCTGAATATTAAACCTTTATTCACAGATATCTTGTCCCTCCATCTTGAAATATGGACTTGATGATGATTAACAATTTTACCTACATATACCATCTTTGTTCACTGCTACTTGGCAACCCAAGCCGGTAGTTTAACCTGCATATACTCCCCTCTTTCACAGATACGCAGCCATCCAAGATGGTGTGAGGAGGGACTGAATGATGATGACTTGATCTATCTGCATAAATCAACATCTTTCATTTATACTTGACAATCCCACTAGGAGTAATGAAATCAAGGAGAAGTAATAATTATTAGTTTAACACACACATTGCTGTGTGATGAACTGTGTACTGTGTGTCTGCTTGCTTGTGTAAACTGCCTAAAGGGATGGCGGTGCAAGGGGGTTGTCACAAACAGCGGTCACCATGAAGGAAGATTTGGCTAAGGTGAAAGTCTACAGCAGCGCCATGTTGTGGCAGAGCACACAGAGGTAAAAAATGATGACAAGGAATAACTATAAGGAAAGTTCAGGCATCATAGAAATGTTGCTGGATACTTCATGACATTACAAGGGCCCATACTCTAAAGCCTAGATCACAGAACAAGAACTGTTATCGCAGAGGTCTACCTTATAGGTTTAAGTTAGTTAGCCTAAAGGAGCCTAGCTGAAATGTTTTTGCTGCCCTGTATAATTCTTGGTGGTAATTATTAAGTACAAATGCATGGACACTGAATTTGTTACTTCAAACACCATTATAGTCTTACCAGGTTTTGGTAGCAATATCTCCAATATGATCTGATAGCAGCCATTAAACACATTGGGAGTTTCCTGTCAGTGACACAATGAAACTTGTGCAATCAGATCCATTTTGAATAGTCTGAGTGCCATATATATTTACTTACTATCAGTGCTGCATAAACTGCACAGTTATAATTGGTAAGTGTTTATAAAAGGCTTTACAGTATGATGGCATTGGGAGCTTAATGTTACATAGAGCACTAGTGAGAAGCACCACCTATGACTTTCTATTTTCCCTGACCAAATTCATTCTTTCAATAAACAACTTGTGGTTATATCTAGAAAGGGTCTTGTAGAAGTGCGCCGAAACCTGTAATCTGTACTCCAAACACGGCCATTCTGCTGACCTCCGTGTAGATGTCTATGACTGTTGCAAACGCTGAGAGTGAACTGGAGTCTCCACCCATTGCAGAAAAGAGATCCTAGACAGTATTGTAACCTAGTGTCCTGGCTGGCAGGTCTCCACTTACTAAGAATTTTACCACAGGATAATTCTTGTTGATTTGAGAAAGCTTTCTGAAATATCATCTTAACTCACTCATGCCTGGAGATTTCAAAGACAAGTGTCATCTGGACCTATGATACTATGTAAAAGCTTTCTGAAATATCATCTTAACTCACTCATGCCTGGAGATTTCAAAGACAAGTGTCATCTGGACCTATGATACTATGTAAAAGCTTTCTGAAATATCATCTTAACTCACTCATGCCTGGAGATTTCAAAGACAAGTGTCATCCGGACCTATGATACTATGTAAAAGCTTTCTGAAATATCATCTTAACTCACTCATGCCTGGAGATTTCAAAGACAAGTGTCATCTGGACCTATGATACTTATGTAAATAACTTGGAATTAAACTTCAATTTATAAAATATTTGGAAGAGATTTGTTGGTCTTTTTATGATTAAAATTTCTCATTGTAGTAATTTCCAAAATTCAAATTTGTTGAGGAGTTACCACCAAAATTGTTAGAACATTCTGGGGTGATACAAGGCATGAATTTGTCAAAGATACATGAATGCAAAACGGAAAACTTGGCTATTCAACAGACCTGATAAACAGATAAGACCTGTATACTCATTTCATCAAGCATCCCAAACAACTAGGGGTACCACATACAGCAGATATAGTAAGCATGTTCAGTGTCAAAAAGTAAGACACGTCCCTTAATAGTGCATAACTTATATCCAAAAGAATGGTCTACCTGAAAGCCTTCTGGACAACCACAATATAATTGCCATTTTTTCAATAGAATATGAAAAGAAAAGGGTAAGCAAGAAATTAAGCCTGCCTGGGCCTCTGGTGGAGTTTCAGAATATGAGAAATAATGGATACTATACATTGCTATACTTGGTGGTGATTTTTATACAAGTTCAATTCCTTAATTGGTGACATTGAATCTATCACCATCAGATCGTATTTCCATATACCTTCATTAACACTATATAAATGCATTCATAGAAACTTAATTATAATTTGTATCATGTAATACTTGAAAAGTGAATTGGTGAGTAGTCATTTGTAATAAAAGTACCACATAAAATTGTTAATGGTACAATAAACACATTGATTTTGCCAGCATTTCACCTAATGATCAAAAGTATCAGCTTTTGAGTGTGAAACTTGGTAGAATAGAGGTATACTAATATGGCAGTCATGCTATTCAAGCAAATATCCATTCATAAACAACTATGCCAAATAGATTTCAGTCTTTAGATTAAAGTAGTACTCTACTTATTCTTCAATTTTAATTGGGGAGCTCTAAGTAATCAAATGGACTGTTGTTTCAGCAACATTCAAATAGAATTCAAATCAATATTTACTTGGAGGAGGAAAACTTTTTCAGATTAGCCACTCTTCTTGACCAATTTTTTGAAAGGTATAATTGAAGTTGGATTATCAGTTGCATTAACTAAACCGTAATTCTACCAAAAACCTCAATAGGTTTTCTTAAATGAATTAAATAAGAGCTTTGCAGCTTAGTATACAATAATAAACTGATATTTGTTTGTTTTCTATTTTTGTCAAGCAGTTAGTGTAATGCAATATATACATAGAAGTGGTAGCAGTAGTAGTAGTAGTAGTAGTAGTAGTAGTAGTAGTAGTAGTAGTAGTAGTAGTAGTAGTAGTAGTAGTAGTAGTAATAGGAGTAGGAGTAGGAGTTGTAGTAGTAGTAGTAGTAGAAGTAGCAGTAGTAGTAGTAGTAGTGGTAGTAATAGTCCTAGTAGTAGTAGTAGTAGTAGTAGTAGTAGTAGTAGTAGTAGTAGTAGTAATAGGAGTAGGAGTAGGAGTTGTAGTAGTAGTAGTAGTAGAAGTAGCAGTAGTAGTAGTAGTAGTGGTAGTAATAGTCCTAGTAGTAGTAGTAGTAGTAGTAGTAGTAGTAGTAGTAGTAGTAGTAGTAGTAGTAGTAGTAGTAGTAGTAGTAGTAGTAGTAGTCTTAGTAGGCATAGTACTTTAGGTCTAGACTGCATCAATGGTGTTCTGGTGGCCAAGGCTTACACGGTGACATCAGTACTCTGGCAAACATTTCCTCCACGTCAAGGTTTACAGTATCACAACATCTCAAACAGGTCAGACTCTTGCATTCTCCCCCTGTTACCGTCTATATAATACAATCCTATAGTGCATCTCTTCCTCACTCTGTCTATCAGTCTCTGTGGTGTTGTCCTTGCTGTAGTGACCACTCCTGCCCGCGGCCAGCCATTGGTGTGAGTGGATACCACTACATGTCATCGCTGCTGTAGTAGTGGTAGTGGTTGCAGTAGTAGTAGTAGTAGTAGTAGTGATGATAAGATTGTGAAAGACTGTGTGCTGCTGCTGTATAAGTGCTGCTGCTGCTGAGGATGATGACGACATCGGCCAGCTGCAGTGAGCAGCATCTCAAGATGCATGAACCGGCCACCAGGCGGAGCCACTGGTAGATCAACCAGTGATCTGCTACTGGAATGACAGCTGAGGAGTTTCCTAGATGATCTGAGACTTTAGTGTCACTGTCAACCGCTAGGTGGTGCCACATGCTGGGCAGCTGCTGTAGAAGCAGCCATCACATGGAGAAGCACCCTTGAGATGTGTCATCACTGTAGTCAGCTAGGCGGCCATCTAATTAGTGCCACAGCAGTCTTCCAGGGAGCAGCACCACTCACAGCACCACAGAAGCCAGCTAGTAGGTGGTTCACCAGTCTGCAGCAATCTTAATTGTGGATTTTGATGGCTTTCTCCAGATAGTTGTATCGGGTGCGTTTTGGTGCTTTGTTTATATGATCTAAGCCTAACCATGGACGGGCCTGCATGCCACCACCTGAAATGAAAGGTACAAGGATATAGTAAGTATTCTATGTCCACATCTCATCAAGCCATCAAATTCACTCCTTCATCCTTCAAAGTACTTCTTGAAATTGTTCTCTGGATTTACAATGCTTGTAAAAAGCACTTGGAAATTAAGAAAGACTTTACAAAAATACTTGAAGAGTTGTCTGATCAACATTTCTCCTTCAAATATTTCCCCAATTGTGCTTCCGCCTGAAAGATTTGGGCTGTGACAAGCATTACTGTGTTCAGTTCTGATTGTTGTTTTTATTCCCATCTATCCTAAATGACATCATCAAAAATACTGTGATAAAGGTATTTTATCTGGTGTGGAATGAACTTGTGTAAATTTATTATGTTGACAGATAGGTTTAGTTCTTTAGGTATACATAGATTAACCCATTCATACCTGTAGCCGCCAAAAAATGTCTGGATAGTTTCGGTAAAATCTTTGTAATCAAAGCATTTTGGGGCAATATTTGAGGGAGGAGCCTTGATCAGCGCCCAGTCCACAACTCTCCATCAATACCTTGTGAATGCTTGCTTGACTCCAATGTTATTTTCATAAGTATCACAGGTCCAGCTGGCCAGATGAAACTTGTTGAAGAGAATGTCAGGCATGAATGGGTTAATCCCACATAGTAATAGGTAAAACTTGTTTTGTACGTACCTTGTATCTGGTGTGGCATGAACTCATGTAGATTTACTATGTAATCCGTGTCCTCTGGCAAGTAGCTTTGTCTGCCCATCACAACTATTGCAAATCTCCACTTCTCAAATTCCTTATCAGGGATGTCTAGCCGCTTCTGTATCCTATCCTTAACTTGGGTAAAAGATTCTCCCTGCAAGACAGAAGAGCATGTTTCACAGAAAAGTTTT
>OZ012685.1:14707281-14754781 GCA_963942565.1 Maea johnstoni | reverse complement strand
ACCCACTGTTTAAGGACTAAAATCACTCTTTTTACCAACAGAATTCTCAGAATAACCATTCCTTTTTATAGATAGATATAAGATATATACTTACTGATTTTTGCAGTGATGGACATGTATATATGACCACAGTAGGATATACTTTTGGTTTTGGGATCGTATCTCTTGAAGAAAAGGAGAACATCAGCTGAAGAGAAATAGGAGGCAATATTAATATAGACCATTTTTCAACGTAAATACTTAACACAAAATTATAGTACTGGCAAATTTAGCTAGATGTGTCCAGTTCGCTTATATTCAATAAATGCAAATTAGAGAGCCAGTACATAACCAATTCAATGCATATTTTTGTTTTCAATCAAGACCAAATACCATGAATATCATTCTAGTAATGTTTCATGCCAATTTGTACTATTTTTTATCTACCTGAGGGAGACCCATCTGTTTGTTATACTTGACAAAATCAACATGGGATAGTTTGCATTTCAAATGAACACTCAACCAAATTAAGAATATCTTGGAAATAATCTAAAGAACACGTTGCACAGCCAATGGAACAAAATGAACTTAAGGCATACCCTTAAATGATGACATTGTTAAAGATTAATACTTATGTTTTCATTCATTAATACAAATATAATCATAAATTACTTACTTTCCTTGTCAAAAGATGGTAACCTATCTTTTCCACTTTCTGGGTCTAGTGTTTCCACAAACACTGTCCACTGACTTTCATTATCTGCAAGTTCTTGAACCTGTAAAATTCAATTGGAGTATTAAGAACTTCCACACAGGTTCAGACATTTTGGCATTGCATATATGACTGAACACACAAATTCAATGTTTCCTAAAGGAATGCACATAGATCATTATATTAAGAAAATTAAATGGAAAATGGTTAATTCCACCTTAACAATCCAGATACCTTTAAGGGAAGCACCACATTTTCTATTTACTTACAGAATACATTTCTACAGAAATCAGTTTTCAGATATTTTAAGTAAAAAAAGAAGTGCTATTTGCTATTAATCCTTCCTTTCATTTTAAAAAATCTTAAATCTATTGTTCTATATTTGCTGATTCTGTAACTCACTGTTTTGTTGATGTCAGATTCTATATCCATCATGGTGGGTCTAAAGGTCTGATTTGTTCTCTGATTGAACGGCCAGGGGCGAACTTGTTGGATCGGGTATTTCTACAAACACAACAAACATTAAAGTGTTAAATATTTATGAAGTGAAGTTCAACAGTGAACAACATAAAATAGGGTATATGCTAATGATGATCAATTACATATTATCTATTTGGAATTTAATCATGAATAATCCACCTACTAACTGAAGACACATTAAACAGTCCCTTTCTAACAAACAAATTTCCTTATTTTAACTTCAGAAAGTTATATCAGTTATGCATCTATCAATAACACTTAAATCAAAATAGGTATGTGACAATTTTTTTTCTTATCAAATACATTCACAATCGATTTATCATTTTGACAGACTTACATATAATTAGGGAGTACTCACCAGGTTTTCTGACAACATTTCCATAAATTCCATTAGAGTTGCTGTTTTCTTTACTTTAAAATTCCTATATGTGACTTTTTCTGGGTCAAACAGGTCGTTTCCCTGGTGTCCGTTGAAGTGATCCTCGGTGACCACTTGAACAGACATGTAAAGGTGGGCTTCTGTTCTTTCCTTCCTCTTCTGAGCTTCTAACCTCCTGAAACAAACACAAGCAACAAAACAATGTTAAAAATGTAAAATATGTATGTAAAAATGTTTTGATATATGAACCCCTTGATAATATGCACCCCCTCATTTACATAAATGGTGCATGGTATAAAAATGCGGGTTTTACACGGGGTAATACGGTAATGGTCAAGATTTGTGTATAAATTAGTCATACACACTGTACTCTAACAAAACTTAATACTGATCCAGTAACCCATCTTAAAACATTTGGAAATGTATGGTTTATATGTACTTCTCTCCCTGTCCATTGTTCAATCATATTCTTGATATTCCACATCTAGTTTGTCACTTTCTTTTTTCGAGTGCATAGGACAATAAATAAAGAATGTGGACAGCCTTATTGATTTTCTGTTGGTTAGTTATAAGCTTTACCCACATCAACATTTTGCCATCAATAACAATTTCCCTCTTCTCTCTTTCTCCTTTATCCCTATTAACATACAAAAGAAAACACAAGTAGATGTGGTTGTCATATGGTGAAAAATATGTTTAAAACAACAGGATGAGTATCAGAAATTTTCTGATATTGCTTAATTGAGATTCATGACTGAGAAACTGGTTATAAAAGAGTACTTACTTTTCTTCTTGCAGCCTGTCAATGAGTGAGTCTGGAATATCATTCTCATCCGCGGGCTGCAAAACATCTTGCACTGAAATGAGAGAAATCATTAGATTAGCCACAGCATTGCGAACAACAAATAACAAAAGATTATGACGTAAACAAGTAATATTTAGTGCACAGATGTGCACATTTCTTTTTAAAGGGTAAGATATATAATATTATATTTAGGTAACTATTGAATTTGAACATACTTTCGCAGTAGAAGATTAACATTCAGAAAGGCATTACTTGCACATACTTTCTCTTATGTAAATTTAGATATAACAAAGGAGTTACTTATACACACTTCCTCTAATGTAGAATTATATACAATGTAAAGATTACATACACATACTTTCTCTAATGTAGACTAACATATAAGCATTGGTGCAGTGCTTCACTGTGATTTCATCATCGTGGCCTCCAAAATTATGGTCTATGGCTTCTTGTTTTGAACACTTGGATACCACATCATCGTCAAACTTGCACCACTGAAAAATAACACACAATATATTTGAGATGTATGATATCAAAATTAATAACTAATCTTATCTATAGGGCAATTAGCTAACATCAATAACTGTAAAACCTTAAAAAAAACAGAATCTACCTAAATGGTACTTCACATATGAAATGCTAATCAATATGCATTGCATAAATGAAACTTTCAACCCCAAAATTTACTTTCATAAAATGATACATCACCTTCCTTCAATAACCATTTACATTTGTAAATTGATAAGTTGCAAATTGGTAGAATATGCCCAATTTACTAGAGAATCAGACAAATCCTAAAAGTTTGAAGGATATGCACCATAATGTGTGAACGTACCTTGCCGTCTCCTCTTGGATTAATATAGACTACATAGTGGCCACCATGATTGTCGCCACTGTGAACTAACACTGCATGGAGAATGTAGTTTGCTGGGGTCTTCTCAGGCTTCTGAAGGAAACTCTCTAATGACAGTCGTTCTGGGAACTCATATCTGCAAGGAAATAATTCATAACTCATTCACAGTTATATCCATTGCAATACAGAAATGGTGGGATATATCTTAAATTAAGCTCCAAAGAAGTACAAATGAATATACATGTTGAATCACTGCTATAATAAAAAGCTTAGGTTGTAACATAAATCAGTAATTGCTATACTACTGACAACCTTAAAATTCATTGTAAAACAGTGATTAACAAATTGATGAATGTTGATACCAACTCTAGATAGCCATCTGGGACATTATTATCAATGTCTGAGGAGTCCAATAATGCAAAAAAAAAATCAAACAGCTTTTCTTTCAAACCCTTTTCAGAGTTAAAATGGTTTTAAGATCTTACAATATAGTTGTCATAAATTTGATTAACACTGTTGTCTTATCCAAGTGATAACAATAAGGTCTTGCAAAACACCTGTACCTGTTAATCTAAAGAGTGAGGCCACTATCAAAATATAGAGATGCCACTAAGTCAGGAGAAAAGGAAGGGAGTCGACATTTCAGTTGACATTCTGGCTCATGTCGACGCATAAGCCCCAACTTCCTTTACTATTAAGAGAGGTCCGAGAGGCTGGTAGAGATAGATAGAGGAGGAAACATGTATATCAGATAAATAAAGGTTTTAACAACATGAAGAGTAGTACAGCACATCCATTACAGTGTTGAGAGGTAGGGTTGTTATTACCTGTCATTTATCTTGATGTTTGCATCTGTCATGGGGTCGTATTGGAATCTCATCAACTGCAGGTGTAAGACAGGTGGAAAGGAGAGGAATATCACACCTTTCTCAGCATCCTGGAAAACAACAATGGAAAATACATCTCAATGCAATTGCAAGTCCTTCAATGTCTACATTACAAATCAGAAAATACTATCATTTCTAAGTGACAACAATAGCTATCAGTAAAATGCGAGCCTGGTCAGGATACAGGAGTGACCTTTAAACTAGCCTGTCTGTATTTATCAAACTCTTTATATAGTGATATTGTCATACCTTGTACCATTATTAAAACGCTCTGGCCCAATGACCCATAACAGTGTCAATCAGACTCCTTCAGGGATGAATGGGTTAGATAATTATCAAAACAAACCCATGTTCATTTTTGTTATGCTTAATTTTCATTTTCTTTATTCTACTTTTGTATTCATTGATCTAGTATTGTACTTAAAGAGGAATTTCGTTATTTCGATGTTCTAGCATTGATGAAAGTGGCACTCACCTGCAGCCCGTGTTCCCCAGCATCATATTTGTTGTCCCCGTCTAAAGATTCTACTGTAATATAATCCTTAAAGGATTCTTTAACTGAAATTAGAGAGGAAAACCAGATCAGTCAAACCAAACCATCAAAACATGTGTAGTGCATGAATCAATCCCTCTGAATTTGTGCAGGTCAACTTCTGCATTCCTTTGATTTTTAAGCTGTTGGCAAAGCTATTTATTAGCACTTTCCTTCTAGTAAGAAGAGAGCCAACTTCATGTGCATATTTGTTCTTGTTAGAGTTTGCCCTTTTCCTCATGGCGTGAAAAATGGGATTTTAAACCCAGCACAATAAATGCTAGATTAGTATATCCTTACTTTTCCAAGCCTGTGTGTTTGTGTGTGAGTGCGAGTGTGTGCAACATGAAAGAAAATTGCTTTCATCATTAAAGTATAATTGCCTTTAATTGGTACTATTTACTAACCAATGCATGTTATCTTTGCAGACTCAAATTAACGTTTAGATGCATAATTCTTGATACACAGTATATCAACATTATCTCTTACTTAATAAAATTCACAGAGAGGTACTTACTATTTTTCTTTCCCTTGACATTAAGTTGAATATCATAGAAAGGTTCTGTCCTTTTGGATACATATTCTACTCTCTTACATTCAATGTAAGACTGAAATATAAAACAGAATTCAAATGAACAATGCAATAATGGACCTAAGATAATAAGGTAATGAAAACAATATTGCAATAATTACAGTCTGCCATTTAATTTAGATATTAGGACTACTGGATAATTCTGGAAAACCAAAGGTTTGCATTTACTTTTCCAAATTTATTATTTCAACCAGTTAAACAAACTTTAAGCAAATGAAATAAAATACATAAGTATAGAAAAATCATGTGGTGAAAATGTTAAGAAATGCTTGTAAGGGTTTTAGGTAATACCTCAAGTTCACACAAGACCCCCTGGATATTCTAAAACTGTATGTTCTCAATCCAAAATGTGTTAAATAATTGAAGTGCATGCCCTTCCTATAAAGAAAATAATATACTTACCAGCATTTTGCCTTCGAAAAGTTTAGGTATAGTTCCTTCTACACAAGTGCCCTTCATTTTGCTTTCCATATTGTCTAGTAGCTGAAAGGGCAAAAATTTACCATATACATCTATCTGCTACAGGATTTACTTTTTATTTCTGCAAATGTGTGCTTTATTTCTATTCAAATGACATGTAAAATTCTAGTTCTAGCTCTTCATACAAATGCTACACTTTTCCCTCTAATTCAGCAAAATATTCTTCTTTCCTATTTGCAATGTTGTCTCCAGTTTTCATTTCATTTTTTAATCTTTCAACTTTCCCTATGACTGTTTGCTATCTACTGAAGTGAAGGATTTAACTAATCTTCTATATACATTTTATTATCAATGCTGATGATAACCAATAAGCAAGATCCTGTATCAATCTCTTTCCGCTATTTACCAGGAAATAAAAAATAACATGGCAAGAATATTGATCGTAGGGAAAGTAGTTTTAAGGATAATGGACTTCTCTGTGGAATACCTGAAGAGCTAATATGTAGGCTCCAGAGAGTACAAAATAATGCTGCCAGGGTGATCACGCTCACAAAGAAGCATGACCATATCACTCCAGTATTAAAGGAACTTCACTGGTTACCAGTCAGGAAGAGAATTGAATTCAAGATTCTCCTCCTGGCGTACAAGTGTTTGCATGGAACTGCACCCTCTTACCCGAGGGAAATGCTGAAAGAGTATGTCCCACCACGGACACTGAGATCAACATCCATGAACTTACTCTGCGAGCCGAGAACCAACATGAAAACCTACGGTGACAGATCATTTAGTGCCTGTGCCCCAAAACTATGGAATCAGCTCCCAAATAATATTCGGGCAGCTGGGAGTGTGGCAATCTTCAAACGACAACTGAAAACACATCTGTTCAAAGATGTATTCATCAAATAACTATGTGGATATCAACATCTATCCTTTGACAATGAATGTAATGCGCCTTTGAGCATGTTTATATGGAAAGGGCGCAATATCAAATGACAATATTATTATTATTATTATTATAAGGATTCACTTAAATCACTTCACTTTAAAACTCAATATTAATATTTCACAGTGCAAATTTGACAGCATTTCTGTTGTCACCTTGATTTATTTTAATTATTGGGATAATTGAGTACTCACCACTCTACAAAGCTCCTGAACATCATGCTGCATGAAAGAATCTAGTGTCTCCCATCTGAAAAACAAACAATCATTGAGAATGAACATACAATACTCTTTCAAACAGGAGGAAATCATACCATCTTAGTTATGTATAGAATGATTTTATCCTAGAAATTGTTTACATGTTGTCTTCAACCTGCTGTAATTCGAGAGAGTTTAAAGGGCATTCACAGATGCTTAAGTCACGACTTGCTAGGTTAGACAAAACAAACTCGCTCAATCATATGCCTCAATCTTTGAATTAAATACTCATCATGGATGTCATCCTCATATCCAGTGCACCTATAACTGGCATATTTAGTGAACCATGAACAAAGTTTATCTACCAAACAACCAAATGTCTAAATAGAACAGAACTTCATAATATTTGAAATATTCTTTTTAACATTTTGCATTTTTCTCCAGACCTGAATAATAGCAGTCTATTACTAATACCAAGCAGCTTTGGATTGAACATACAAAATCTTTAAATGGTAAAAATATCCTACTCACCCGAAGGATTTGGTGAGTTTCTTAGTGCCAACTGGTTTGTCCATAAACTGTAGCTCATAGAAGACTCTTTGCAGAGCTAAGGGGACACTCTTGGAGGAATCATCACTCTCTGTTGGCATTAAGTACACAGCCTGAAAAAGAATATGTTATACATTAAGAAAGGGGTACATCGTCTATTTATATTAAACATTTTTGGTTCATTAGCTGTATGAACTAACATACTAAAACAATGAAACCCTCCAATAGCATGCCATTAATATGTTGGGTGTTTAAAACTGACAAAATTGCAAAACCAATTATGAAAGGGAAAGGTCATATTTTCATTTATGTTTCAATTTTTTTCTGTTGCAGAATTCAGTTCAATTCACACACTTCCATACAATGCACCATATAAAAGTATACACGTTTTCATATTTCACAGTGTCTATCATCTATTTCATTTGTCTTTTGTCCTCAGGGTTTATCAAAACAGATATCATTTAATGTTGATATCGATGCACATGCCTATGCCTCTATGTAAACAGTATAGTAGCACTCACCTTCCTAAGTTTATTTGTGAAGAACAAGGTCTGTAGCAGTGAGTTCATGTAGCAGGTGGCCCCTTGATTCTTCAGCCCCACGTACCCTGTGTGCTTCTTGGAGTCCCAGCTGGAGGAGAAGGAAAATACATGAAGCCATGGGATCTGAGGGAACAAGTCTAGGAGGAGAGACAGGAGCCCTGGGCAGGCCTGCAGGCACATCCCAAGTACACATGTTCACAGTGCAACTACAGATCAATACACAACATAGACTCACTGCCAGTCTCTTCTTCACAGAATGAAAATATGAAAGCTTAGTAAGTAATGAAGGAATACTAAGCCTGTTCTAACAAAAACAATATCAAGGGTGGATTTTTTTTCTCTTTGACCTACTTCTTATTTTAAATGAATACTATCTCTCAAAGATAGATGGACAGATCTGCTGGTATTAAGAATTTCTTCTACTTTTCAATAAGTCAAAATCTTCAAATTAATTGCAAGGCAAAAATGATGATGGGATTTAGTATGTGACATAGACAGTGAATTCACACAAGATATAATGAATGAAACTAATTGAGGAAATTAAGAATGGAGTTGTTTAAACATCCCCCCCCCCTCACCAGACAAAATGCACTTCCAAAATAGGATAATGGACTGTCCATTATCATCAAACACAAAATAACTGCTTTGTTTAATTTCAGCAGGCATTCCCTACCTCATCCAACCCCATTATTTTCATAAGAGAAGCCTTCAGCAAGTATACTCCAGAGGAGGCAGAATATCATTCAATTTGGTGTTGGGATGTAGACTGGACACCAGTCTATTTTGTAGCCTGGGTAGCAGCTGTTATCAGATTTCCATCAATAGGGGTCATATCTAAATAGCTGAACACAGTTCCCTATGTGTTGCCTTTCACAGCATCAACATCTGAAGCTAGCCTCCCAAATGAGCAAAATAGATAGTTTTCAAGTGATATTCATGTTTATATCTCAAATCAAGGATTACTATAATAGATTTCCTATGCAACAAGCCAGTGATGGATACTGGTTACTACAATGCACAACTCATTCACTGGGTTTATCACATTTCATCTAGAGGTGCTGACACTTTCAGTTTCAGGTAACAAAATAGAAAACATAGGCAGACAGAAAAAAGAATAAATAATGAATCAAATACAATAACTAAACTCATTGATGTTAATTAATAAAGAGATGAAGAGGATGGTAACTTACCTAACACCATGAGGGGCATCGGCTGAACAATGGACCTCTAGGGTGACACTGTCATCTTTCACAAAACCCTTATCAGGATCCAGAAGGTCCTGAAACAAGCACATATATACTTTATACTCAATACCCATACACCTATAGACCTTGAAGTAGAATGAGGAAGTGCTCAATTTATTCAATTAAGTATAGTGTTCGATTGGGCAAGTTTTACTCCATGAAATAAAATGGGAACATTTAAGTCACATTTTTTTTCATATAACAATGCCACTACGCAAGAAATCCCAATACTTAATGCTGAAGAGTCTGATGGTTTGAATTCTTAACATAGAAGATTGACCAACAAAAATAGCACAATACAAATACTTACATTCCAAGATATGAAATGGCTAAATCCCCAATCATTCTCCTTGCTGTAGAATAAATGCTGGATTTCTGAAATGAAAGATAGTGGATTAATTTTCCATAATCCCAATAAAGTGAAAAAGAATAAAATTCATTCAAGTACAATTAGATCTACAGAAATAAGATTAGACTTCCAATGAAGAGGACACGGAACAGACAGTCAATTTTTTAAATAAATACAGAAGATATTTTTAAGTTGTAAACTACAAAGCAGGAAAATGCTGTGTGTATTGGAATTTTGGTTCTGGTTCTAACTTAAGGAAATTAGCAAACCAGCAAAGAAATGTTTAACCCAAACATCCCTCAGCTACTCGAAATGGCCACACTATTTTGGTAACATCTATGAATATGTAAAATCAGATGAACTAAGACTAATAGTTTAATGAAGTAGATAACCTAAAAAAATTCTTAGAGCAATACTTCGGACATTTCAAAGAAAAGTATACTTCTCACATGTACAATATAACAAGTCAAATGACCCCAACAGGTCCCAGCAGTTAATAAATCCATAAGATTTTTGTGAAAAGAATGCCTGAATATATATAATAAAATAATAAAATACATCTAGAATTAATTTGCACACAAACAAAAAAGCGGGCAAAAACAAAACAGCCCCTTTTATAAGGAGGGATCATTACAGCATTAAGATTTTGGCAAAACTTCAACTGAATATATTCCATTACTGGCCTAGAGTGAAGTAGCCAAGATATGCAAGTTCAACGTGATGGTATGCCAAGAGAATGCCCCTCCTTGTGTCGAGTGTGTAGTGTTCTGTATGCCTCTAGGTAGATCTCCTGCCAAGTGGGTCAACTAATAATGGAGGTATGCACTTACTTCTAGAGAAGTCGTCTCCCTTGTGGTTTTTGATGTATAGTTCAGCGACCGCATTGCAAGACCAAGACCTGGCAGATAGAAATAGTTAAATAAGCATACGGCATAAGCAGATACTACTTGTATAAGTAATATACTTCGGTAAAATACAGAGGCAGGTAAGCACGAAAAGTAGCTTATATTCTCTGTATACACTAATGGAAGATCTACCCCAAATGATACTTTGCGGGAACCTTTTTTTATTTATTTATTGAATACCAATCCAAGAGGAACCGACATTTGTGGGCATTATCAGTGTGAAGAAAGATATCATACAAACCAGTCATTGATAATAGAAAAGGTGTCTCTCTCGGCGGAATAGAACAAATAGAACTATCAGTACTTGGTAATGAACACTTCAATATTGCTGGAACCAAACTAGGAAGGACTATCATTTTAGAAGCTCTGGATGAATCACAATAGTGTGATACTATCATGATCATGACAACCAGGCATAAGCAGGTTGCCTGGGTGTCATTTAGCAAACCAAATCCGTGGAAATAACACAACAGGACACACTAATGATCTGTTTAGGAATTCCTAAAGAAATTGTTTCTTGCAAATGATTTGAAGTTTTCACTTCAATCTAAACAATTCATAAAGATAGTATGCATTTATCTTCTAATGAATCAAATCATGTCTATGGTTGTTCTTTGAACATATTGTAGTTTCCCTTGAAAAATGGGATCCCAATTTTTGGTAATTGCCTAGATTGGACACCCTTTTGCAAAATCCCGAATATGGCCCTGATAATGATCATTGAATTGCTAGAATTGCTAAAACCACTTATTTCTTCAATTTAAACAATGTTGTACATAATAAATACCTACATTAATGAAAATGTTATGGTACAGAAAAGTATTGACCTATAGCCTGTAATACGTGGGACACAATAATTGGTGATGCAAATAGAGCATAAATAAATCAACGCTGATGGTAAATGAACCCTTCCTACTCATACAGGGTATGGGTATCAACCTAATTGTACTAACAGTTGTCCGGTTTACCCTTTCATTCCTGGAGTTCCTCTTGGGGATTGGTGTCAGGACCAAAGATAATTCAGGAAGCATGAATTCATAAAAACATCTGAAGGCCATTTGCAAGTTGAGTTCCAACTATCAATTCTCCTTCAAATATCTTCAAAAAGATGCTTTTTTTGAGATATCCTCTACAGTCATGATAGGTTGAACAATTGTATTGTAGTTTTTTTGAGCACTGATACCCGATCTCCAACATGGATAGTCCAATATTGTTATATAACCAAAATAGTTTTATGGTAAAAGAGAATTAAAAGTGCATGAAACCTACCAGCCCTATCCAACTTACTTTCTGCCAACCTCAAATTAGAAAATTATACAACATGAAATTATAAATCTATGGTTTTCAGATATTATGTTATTATTCACCATCCATCATAATGAATATTTTAAAGTACTTACAAATGCATAAATCTATCAGTATTTTATTGTTTTTTCCATAGCCAGGATCTCCTAATGAAGTTGATACTGGGCTACTAGGATAGTCAGGCTTGCGCTATTGTCAGACCCTCCCCATGCAGCCTCTTCTCCTATTCCCTCACTGTAGCAGCCACAGTGAAAACCATTCAATTTGCTTCTTTTAGTCCTAGAGGATAAATTCTGCTCCAGTAAGCCGTGATGAGGAAAGGATTAGGGGGGTACTTACGCAGATTCAGAATCAGCATTACACTGGAGAAAGAATCCCAGACTTTTCTGATTGTGACGTTCAGCATGCTGGTTGTAACGCGGCATGGCCATGATTTTCCTGCAAGGAAAAAATACCATTTTTTTATTTGTACAATATTCATATCTTCCAACCCTTAATCAATGTAAATATGTGAATATGACTCCATCAATCATTTATCAAAATATAGAATGTATTATAAAAGTTGCAAAAAAAGAAACACTGTGTTCATTATGGTTAAGGAAGGATAAAGAATTTTAGTGAGAGCATTTTAGTTAAAATAAAGTACAATTAACACACATCTTCAAAATGAAAACAGTTAGTCAGATGACTTGAACAGGAGTTTGGTGGACCCTATGTACCTACAACTGATTCCAACTCAAAACTATATATTATTAAGATAGGTCAGCATTAAATATTAGTTACGAGAAATGTCTTACTGTAAGATAGAACTTGAGCAGCTGCAGATTTCTATTATTATTAGGAAATATTGGGAAACTCAAGGAGGTCATGACTCCATAAAGATTGCATATAATTCAGCTTCCTATGAATTAACCCTTTCATGTCTAAAATGCCCAGAAAAGCGTTAACATCTGTCTAAGAAATACTTTGCATTTTTTTGTTGCTTTGTAGCCGAGTTATGGTATTCAGTCGCACAAGTGAAGAGAACTCAAGGCATGAGAGGGTTAATGGTCCATGGCTGTCGGCCGCTAATTTCTCAGCAAAATAGAAAATTAATACACACCCGCACACCCTAAAGGGATTATCTCTAGTGGCATGAATAATAGGATTCTGGACAGAAATTCAATGTCCTCTGAGACCCTGAGAATATCACTCCCACAGATAAACAAACATGACCAGAATATTCCATACTTTCTAACCAAACACTTCACCAATTTTGTTAGTAACAGCACTTTCAATGCTGAGGCTACTTCATCAAATGCACAAGAACGCAAAAAAATTTGAAAACCTTTTAAACCCTACAATTAGGGCTGGGCTCGATAAGCGTGGCATCGAGTGATCGACAAAGTCGTACGATCGATGTTCACCATGAGAGGACATCGATTGCCGAACTCGATACGGCCCCCCCCTACCTCCATTGTTTTTCCTACCCCCAAAACACAAAAGAACCTACCATATTCTTTAAAATGACAGCGGCGCTGAGGCGGCGATAGCCGGCCGCCATTGAAACTGTACCACGATAGATACTATCGCGTGCAGTAGTACTTGGAAAAGTGTGGAGAGGGCCACGCAATGTTTTTTACATGGTGCTGGTCTGGCCCCCACCACACTTTTCCAAGCACTACCGCGCGCAACAGAATCGAATCGAGAAAATCAACATCGAGAAAAATTAGGCAATTAATCGGATCGCAAAAAAATGGCTGATGAGCACAGCCCTACCTACAATGTTGGTATCCATTAGAAAGCTCTTGCTGAGTACTCTCAGATGAGTACCCATGTGCCAGGGTTTGTCATTTTTCAGTGTTTATTTGCATCATTTTGTATTGGCCAAATTAGCTACCAGCTATGTAAGGGGTAAACTAGACACAACCGGTATCCATTATAAATAGAACAGGATAAATGATAGATCATGTGAAATAACTTGTTTAGGTCAATTAATCCATGATATGTTTGTCTGCCTTTTTTTAGACCAATCTATGTCACGAGTCCTCCTTAGCAGGGCATGTAATAAATAAACTAGGGAGTTTTTGGGTGCTGAAGGTAGGAATGGATTAAAAGCGTGTTGGACTTACCAAGGGAGATTTCTTATCATGCATGGTGGACTCAGCTCGGTTTCCTTGAGTTTACTGATGCTTTTTACAGTATAGCTGAAGGTGGCTTCAGCCCGAGCTTCGTCTGAAACAACAAAGCATAATGTCACATTCATCAATCATTCATTGCCATATCTCACCCAAGAAGAACAGTGGGAAAGCTATCCCCTCACTACTAAGGGATTGACTAGAACATGTTCTTATCAATTCATAGCGATCATCAGGAAAGGAAATAGAACATCAGGAAAGGAAATAGGGTAATCATCAGTTTTTCTTCTAATGAAAGCTTAATTGAGAATGGCTATTGGTTAATGACGAAAACAACCAGGCTGAAAGGAAAAGGCCATGCATTTTAACCATTGATAAAACAAGACAAAAAATCAACCAAATATTTACAATCATTCTTCTTAAATCAACTGGCGCATGTTCAGTTATGATAATTCCTTTATTAAAACATCTGTATACATGATGTATGGAATATAGAGAGATGTTCAATAACATAGACTTTCAAAATATTCTATTCTAACAAGAAATCAGTGGTTCCAACTGAAAATGATATTACGAAATATTTGAAGGAGAGTTGTAGGTAGTGTTCTTATTACTACTTTTCCTTCAAATATTTCCTCAACTAAGCTTTCGCTTAAAAGTATTTTGTCAAAATTGCCAGGCTGCTTTTGGCTGCTCTGATCATTAATGGGTCAACCCTTCCAGTAGTACTTAGGTTACTTTCATCCACAGCAGTAGGATGCAAAGATTTTTGAAAACCATCTCTAACCCTGACATGTCGGTATTCATTGGATAGCTCCCGCAGGGTGCTCTCAGATGAGTACCTGTGTGCCAGGGTTTTTGTCATTTTCTTAGGTTTTTGCATCATTTATATTGGCCAAATTAGCCACCAGCAGCATAAGGGTTAATGTAAGGAGTGGATATGTGTTTTACCTTCTTCCATTTCCTCGTCTGTTTTACTGGAAGGCTCTTCCTTGATGTCGCCATTTACAGCCTTAGCTGCTGTCACTTCTCTCGCACTCTCAGTGGCAGGCTGGCTTTCATCTACAACACACAATACATGATCTCAAAAATCTACACACAAAACAAGTCAAATTCATTAATTAGGCCTAAAAAAATAAATTGTTTGTTTCCTGTAACACCCCAGGAAAAATTAGGGTAGGTAGGTAGGAAAATGTTTTTATTTTAAGAAATCTTTTTAGTGATAAATGGTAGCCTCACAGTTGAGCTGTTCATGTTTTTCATTCGGAATACCATGTTTTTGATTCAAAATGTCATAAAAAGATTTTGGGTAGGGCCAAAAATATAGGGTAGGTAGGGTTACAGGAAACAAACAATTTTTTTTTAGGCCTTAGAAATATAAAGCTATGCAACACTGTGGCACATTAGGCTTAACTCCCATCATAAAAGAGTTCACACAATCATAACGGGCTAATGGCAGGGGCTTAGCCGTAATGCGTCCAGCGTGTCATTTGGACACGCAGAACACTGTTTTTTGACTGTTTGGACACCCAAAATTTTATGACAGAATTTGCTGAAGATGACTTTTCTTAGAAGATAGAAGATGTAGAAGCTGTAGTGTCACTTTTATAAGACACACAAAGCAGTATCTGGCCGAAAAAAGCAAAATCTGTAAAGGTATAGGGTCTATCTTATTAGTAGTATGTTTTTTGTACCACACTTTGGACACGCAAAAGTCTATGAAACCTCTATTTGGACACCCTGTTTCCAAATATCGGCTAAGACCCTGGCTAATGGCACTAATTTTTAGTGGCTGAAGTGGAAACAAACTTGCTTCTTTTCAAGGGAGGCCACATATACTCAGATTATATAGAGCTGCATTCACAGAGGGAGATCAACTCATGCGCTCACCACCATTTTGACTCAGGAGCTCATGAGCTCGTGGAAGTGTGTTTTCTTGAACAAATATTCATTATTCAGCCCACCAATTAAAAAAGATATACTTACTGATCATGGAGAATTGCTAACATTTACACAGTTATTTCCTTTTAAAATGTGCCTGCATAGAAGAATACATATCTATATTTACATATTGCTTTCTTTAGAGCGGTACAAAGGTCAGTTTAACGCTCAACACTGCCTGTATAGATTGAGGATTGTAAACAAAACATGACAGCGATAAGCAGTTATAAGTAAGTTTGTGTTGAATTTTCTGTGTTACGTTTGTGTTCTAAACATAGACGAGTTCGCGAGTTGATGACTTAGGCTCGAACTCAGCTCGCCTGCCCTAGTGCTCGAGCCACTTGAGTTTGTGAGTGGTGAGTGCAGCTCTAGATTATAACCATTAACATGTACTTACTTATTGAAATAAGGCAGAATATTCTCATGCAACTTCACAGGAATAGTAGTGAGGTGGAATAAAAAAATTCAATTGAATGCTTAAAATTGATATTTCAAGATATGAAGAAAAAAGTGGATGTCCTTAGGGGTGATTTTTGAGGTTTGGGTGTCCAAATGACACCCAAACACCCTGCAGGCTAAGACTATGCTTCTTGGCCTGAAAACAAGAGGATGGATCCAGACATGTTTGGACACTTTCTATACTGGCGGCTAGATTGTTCAAAATAATTCTTAAAATACATAAAATAAGTAAAACTCTGGCATGATGCTACTCAACAAGAGCTTTCAAATTAAAAACCAATACAACACACAAGATATTTTTATAATATCTTTGCCATTTTGTGCCTTGGACAAAAATAGCCTCAGCAATGAAAGAGTTGATATGTGTCATTCATTACGATTCTAAATATTTCATGCATTCCCATGCCAAGCACAGAGAAGCCTCCTAGCACAGGTTCCTATACCTTGGGCATCTGCGGAGCCTTTTGAGCACTTCTTCATCCACCCCTACTCCAACTTTCACAAAAATTGTATAATTCAAAATCAAGTAGGACATGGTGCTGCCATATGAAAGCATATTTTCTAGAACAGGCTTGATTGCCAGACCACAAAACTCAAAAACACACATTCTCAAAAGTAAACCTGAAATATAAACAGCGTACTTGCCCAGTGGGGCAAGCAAGATGCAGTCTCAACTTGCCCTTCACCTTTAATTTACAAATTCTACCTGCTCGGGGCAACAGGGCAAGCACCAATGTCGGGCCCTGTCCCCTGTTAGCTGCCCATCTACTATTAGAACAGCATAATTAGGGCTGTGCTCATCAGCCATTTTTTTAGCGATCCGATTAATTGACTATTTTTTTTCGATGACGATGTTTTCGATTCGATTATGTTGCGCGCGTTAGTGCTTGGAAGAGTGTGGTGGGGGCCGGACCAGCACCATGTAAATTACATAGCGTGGCCCTCACCACACTTTTCCAAGCTGCTAGCGTTACCGCAAAGTGTCTATCGCAGTGCAGTTTTAATGGCGGCCGCCTTAGCGCCGCATATTTTTAAAAGAAATAAAAGCACAAGGTAGGCTCTTGTGAATTTTTAGGGGGGATTAAACTGTTATGTAGTGGTTCGAATGAGGTTGGGTTAGGGGGGAGTGTATCGAGTTCATCGCTCGATGTCAGAAGGTGGAGAGTATCGATCATGAGACTTAGTCGAGTGCTCGATGTCTTACCAATCGAGCCCAGCCCTAAGCATAATACCAGCATTCTGTAAAAAGAGCACTTTTCAATCCCCCATGAGTGCTCGATATATGTGGCTTCTACTCTTGGACAGGGACAGGGACTTGACTAGGACCCGTCCAGCCTATCTTTTGGTCAGGCAGATTCCTGAAAAACTCATTTTTGGACAGGCAAAAATTCCTAATACGAATTTCCAATTTTAATATGACTATTAGGGTAATAACTCTAGATCTTATTCATATAGTAAGCCATATTCTAAGGCATGGCTGAATTGTAAATTGCCCTTTTTGACACAAAAGGCTATTAAATGTAGAATTAACTTTAGTAAGGATAAGAAGTAGCCGAGTATATGCATTATTTAATAATGACGTTTCAGACAGGAATTTTAAAAATCCTGGCTAAGACCCTGCTCTGAGGTCAACAATAAGAATGCATAGAGTTTTTTTTAGGGCTTTAGAAAACTGCTCTGGAGTCTGGACCCTTTGAATTTCAATGTTCAGGCCCTACTGGCCACTAGATATAAGTTTACTTTAATCCAGATAGAGAATGGTTTTCATTATTTTATTCTTGTTGCACAAATAAATGAAGTACCACTTTTTTTTCAACTCGAGACATTCCCAGTAAATTAAAAATAACTCACACCTGGGCACTAAAACATTTCTTTGGGACCAAAACTTTATAATTAGAAGGGTTAGTCGACCCCTGCCTATTGTTCCTACAAATATCACTCATGGTGACACGAATAAAAAGATGATATCGGGCGAGATCACTCAGGCACAAAAAACACCTTGACCTAAATTCCACTACATGAATTAACAAATAGACCCGGAGTACTGAATGGCATCTGCACTGGTATGAGTTGTTATGATTGAGTGAGTTCATGTATATGAAAGAGGAAGGTCTAGGCCATATAAAGATTTGTAAGACCTCCAACACAAGACCTACACCCAGAGACACTAGCAGTTTCTGGTTTCCCAGGCGACCACCGTTAATTTTAGTGGCCAATATTTATTCAGTTTTTTCTTATGCTACATCAATGATGCCAAAAATAAATAAATGTAATATTTGTGGTTGCATGTAAATAGACCACAGGTAAACTCACAGCTGCATATTGCCTGTGTTAATTATTACTATAAAATTCTTAACAATATTATACAAATGAATTTGAAACCGAAGCATGCGGCATGCCTCTGGCTGTGCAGGACATAGATCATTGCAGTAATGGTGATATCTAACATTTTGTCATGAAATTTCATCGAAATCGAATTGCATCAAATCAAATTGAAAAATAAGCATATAAATATGCTGATAAACGAATGGAAAAAGATACAATGACAGCCCTGCCTTCTCCCAGTTAATAGTCACCCTTAAATATTCAAGATCACCACAAACCAGTGGGCCACCATTAATTTCCTACAGTGCCAATTTAATATGGGATCAGCAATATTAGCCCAGTCTAGCTTTGACACAGTGGTCAAATGCTTATTATCATCTTTGAGCATGTAAATTAATACCTCTATATGGGCTGACTTTTAGATGAATACTAATGACTAGTAATAGGAGTGCAGGGAGAGAGGTATTCTGATCCAATTACTTCCCATACAACCACCCTGTTCATGGGGTATCCAATTATACACATTACAGGGCTGGACAATGACAGCACCAACATTCTCACTAGCACAGCAGGGCTGGATGCCAAAAATGACTATTCAGTGCTTAACCAGGGTGACCGGTCTTGCCCAGGATTTGGAAATAGGGGGTCAAAACTGAGGACTGAAAGTTAAAGGGTCAAAGGTCTGTTACCTAATTCACTCTAATAACAATCATACCCTATTTATTGAGATAGTATGACAATGTTTGGTTCCTTACGTCATTTTCTGTATTTATACCTATTGACTTTTATCAGTGAAACTCTTCAAATATTTCTTCGGAAATTAAGGAAAATCTTACGAAATGCAACTGGGTGTAATTTTGCCAAAAATGTAGTGTTTCGTAGTCAAAAAGACTCCCTGACTCCTGGCTGAGTAAGTCCCTATCAGCTCAACAAAACTATATTTTCAATCACCTAACACTAAATGCCAAAACATTAACTAATCCTGAAATCTATTTTTACAAGCTCTAAATCAATAAGCATATAGAATGCACAACAAAACCGAGCCAAGATAAATGCCCAAAACCTTTAATAGCCCTGATATATTTGCTAGCTATGTAACAATTGATTGCATTGCTCAACAATGCCCAACTTTTCTCATATCATAGCCAAGAAACTATCCCAGGCTAAGAGGCCAACAGTGCCTAAGCTGACCGCCGGGTGATGAGTTCAATTCTAATTAAACATTTCCCATAAACCTATAAGGTACAAACACTCCTATTACGGAATGCATTGACTCCTCTGCAGTTTTGACACTGATTTTCAAAACTTAGGCTGAGTTTCATGGTCCATTTGCATAAAGCATCTTAAGATTTCTTAAAGACTAAGATTTTTCTTAATGTTATTCTTAAGGCAACCTTAAAATAACCTAGAATTTCAAGTTATAAGGAAACCCTTTGCCCATAGGGAAACCTCCTGGGATCCCTAACCTAATGATGTTTTATGCAACCATGCCCTGGCAACACAAAAATAGACAAACAGATGATTTTGTATATAACGAAATGTCAGCAGTGTGAAATACATAATCGCCACACTTAAAGTTGTGATCTCCTAAAATTTGATATAATTTGCCATATGAGTTTATATGTGGTTGGACAGGCTCTTCCATTTAAGGAATCATCAACACAGTAGGTACTTGACTTACATAAGGAATAATATAGAACAATAAAACAAGGTGTGGTTATCCCTTCATACAAATACATGTATATTGTATAATACAGGAAGGTATAATTTTTTCTAATACATCATGTATAACCCAATTCTCAGTGACCTTACCAATATCCTCGCTAGCAAAGAGACAGTGGCAAATAGAGGGCCTGGTTGTCTCCTTTCCTCCCATTCCTCCTCCTCCTCAGTACATCCACTAGTGATATCAGTAGCCTAAGCTGGCCAGCAAGTAACATGTAGGAGACGGACTGGCAGAGCACCAATAAGCCTGCCAGTTAGCTTGATGGCAAGTGCCATGCATAATAAAGGCTATGGTAAGGCAGTCTCATGCAGCAGCATACTGATGCATCATCACCAGCAGCAGCAGCAGCATCATTAACAGCAGCCACAGCCGCATCAACGACAGATTCGATTCATTCCAGCCGGATCTTAAAAACAACTCCTAAGGCACTAATACTCCTTCATCTTACAACAACAGCTTTCAATAGCAACGCCTCCATCAAACAGAGCTCCACATCTTAAATATACATCCTCGCTCCCCACTCCTGCTGCAGAGATATTTCTTCATCTTACAATAAGGTTCAAACTTAATACCTTAATTGAATAATTATAACTGAGCTCAGTATCTTTGACAACATCCTCACCCCTAGCTCCAGAAAATACCCCATCTTACAACAATAGGGTTCAAAATCAACACCTCAATAAGACCTGACACGTCTTAAAAGTATCCTCTTGTCTTACCCCTGAGGCAGAAATACTTGACAGCGAAGCATCAAAACAGGGTTCAAAATAACACCTTAAAAAGCAATTGTTTTCTCATTTCAATGCTACTCCAAATCCCTATCTTACGCCTGCAGCAGAAATATTCCACCATATTACATCAAAGAAGGGATCAAAATCATCAATTCAAGACCCATCCATCCAGTTTCAAGAAAATCTCCTTTTTGGATTAGCAAAGATTTTTTATGAAGAATGGTTAATTTTGACTTTTTTTTTTTGGGGGGGGGGGTAATAACCGAATATTTTCCTATTAAACTATCTTCTAAGACATCGCTGAAGTGTTGTCCTTTTTCACACAATAGGCTATTGAATGTAGGTGGTATAGGGATTTGAAGTAGATTAGTAGCTAAATCTGGAAGGGCAGAAATTTAGGAATTGCTATTTTGGATATAGGCATTTTAAAAATCCTGGCTAAGACCCTGTCTAGATGTATGTTGTGGTCTCCTTTAAAAATAGGACTCCCAAAATTTTAGGACTGCCAATTTTGGACATTCAGTTTCTAAATCCTGGCTAAGACCCTGATCTAAAACCATTGTAGTCTCCCTTGAGAAGTAGGACGCCAGGGCTCGAAATTAGGGGTGCCAGAAGCCCAGGGCTCCCTTAAATTCTCCTAAGGCGCCCTCAAATTTCTGCAGGGAGCCCAGAGATTTACTGGTTTATATACACAACATCTCTAGGTAGCGTTGGAAGATGCAATTGGGCCCCCTGGATAAAAACTTAATTTCGAGCCCCTGTACGCCCAAATTTTTTACAACCCCCCAATTTTTGGCTCCCAGTTTCTAAATCCTGAATAGGACACAGGGAAGAGACAACACTTACAGCCGTATTATTTTCATAGCTGGCTAATGGCTACGTGTCAACCACTCATACGTTGGGTGTGATGACAGGAGGTTCAATAAACCACCTGAGCATGAATCTATGTAGATTACACCATGGTTACTCGGCTTACTCCTCTAAACATCATCAATCCTAATACTGTTGCAGAGCTCAAATGAAGATTCTTTCCAAGGAGCCCAGTTGCATCTTCATAAACTTCATAAAAGTGTTAAATGTATATCAAACAGTACATCCTCCGACTCCATCCAGAAATTTGAGGGAGCCCCAGGTGGCCCCCAGCTCCCAGGAGAGTCATGGACTCCCAGCTCCAGCTGATTTTGAGCCCTGTGTTTAGTTCATGCGAATCTAGTGGTTTCATTGTAATATTAGCTAGTCTAGGCTACTTTTTTAATAACCCCTGCAGGTGCTGATATTTGTCATTTTACTAGCAATAAAAGAGATTGCCTACTCTGCGAACTCTTGAAAAACCTAGCTTGAGAGCTCGAACAGTTGGTGGAAAAAAGCAGGCACTCAATATCTGGAGCAATCTTTGTGGCACTAGTAAGAGATTGAGGTTCCTTCACGAGTAAATGGAAAGAGAAGATATCTTGCAGGAGTGAGTGATATTGTGTCTTTTGACTACGCTTGCCAAGTTTCAAGAGTTTTCTCTTTCCATTCACAAAATTAAATTATGCCTTGTTTCAATAAGTATATATGTAGGTTTATAAACCTTTGTGATATTACTATATTTAGATTAACTATATAGTGTGGTGTCCCTAGGAAAATAGGACACCCAGAAATTTTACAATTGACAAGTTTGGAGACCCAGTTTCTAATTCTTGGCCAAGACACTGTTCCTTATTCATATTTGTAATCCTTTAAAAAATACTAAACACAGAATGACCTAGAGACTGGAGTTTGTAACGTGCATACAAGAACGAGTGTTACTTTTCTCTGTGAAATTTGCAAGAGGCCATGTATGCCATGCCTAGTAGTTAACTTCCTTATTGCAATTGGCAATGAAAGACTCAGTATACTTATAAACATCTATGATGGCCACCTATTCTAAAATCTGTAAGCTGGATATGTACTTTTTTAATTTAAATATATAGAATAAATTAAGTTTAAGCTTAAAAGGTTGTTTACAATGCTCCACAAAAATATTGCATTGATCTTGGCCGTATAAGTTCAAATACAAAATTAAAACATTCAAGCCAGAGTTGCAATAAACATTTTTTTCCAACAGATATGTTACAAAAACCTTGAGCAATGTCTTGGCATTGAAAAGACAGATGGACATGCTGACCTAATCATGTCCCATGAAAACAGGAAAATGTTTTGATGAATAAGAATATGCACAAGCCAGCTCTACAGGTACCTCTAAAATAACACAGGGCTTGACATACCAGTTAGCCACATAGACAATAACTTCACAAGGGACTTCGCCAGGACTTTTTAGACAGTCAACAATTTTGAGGATGAATTTTCTTTTTTTATTCCTATTTTGCAATATAATAACCACATATTTCAATAACTCACCATCTTCTAAGACACGGTTGATGCGTAAATTGCCATTTTTGACATAATAGGCTATGAAGTGTAGTTGGTTTATAAGAATTTGAAGAAGCTGAGAAACTTAGTCTCACTTGTGAACATTTGGACCTGTAGACATTTTTTAAATCCTGCCAGAGACCCTGATGATGGGACTTAGCCTGGCCTCTGCAGCCTGTCTTTTGGACAGGCAATTTCCTGAGAGAATCCTTTTCAGACAGTCAAAAACTTTAATGAAGAATTTACAATTTTTACCCTTTTGGACTAATAACCACATCTTTCCCTAACAAACCATTTTCTAAGACATGGATGAAGCGTAAATTGCCCTTAAAGAACTTATAGGCTATTAAATGTAGTTGAAGAATTTGAAGAGACTGAGTAGCTCAATCTGGACAGGTAGAAATTTTGTGAATGGTATTGTGGACAGGTATCGTATTCATATTCCCCTAATTCAGTAATTGAACTTTACATTCTCCACATGTCAAGTGTGATAAACATTCTTATTAAGTATTAGAGGTGCTTAGATATTTGTTTTTGTTTAAATCTGAATGTTAATTCTAGATGTAATTACGCCACAAAGCCGAGACCTCCACAGTAAGAGCAGCTAGCTACGCCAACTTTTCTTCTTGAAATATTCTTTTTTTAAGTCCAAAATCTGTCTAATGACAAATGACATCTCTTAAAACCAATCCATAACTTTTTTATCAATTTCCACAATCCATTACACGAGCAATAGGCCTAATTGATTTCCATTAAATAGGGCCCTTTTAAACAAGGCCTTTCTGCAAACGTCGATTTTGCAAACGTCGATTTCGGAACCGGCGATTTTGACCATGTACCTATCACCAATGAACAAATTATGTAAATATAAGCTTCACTCTCTAAATTGAAGCCATGCCTCTTCATATAGTTGATATCTGAAATCCAAATAAACCGTATGTACATTTCCTGTCAACCCCAATCACCATTCACTTCATAGTTTAGAAATTGAAATGTATTAAGGCTTAGACATGATTATTGTTTTTTGTGTGAACTGATGCCTCAATATAATTAGTGATTTAGTCTAAATCTGAGAATATGTGGATAGAGATGCGTCCCCATTACAATACAATCGGGGCAAAAAAATGATCACGCACGCTCTGTCAACAAGAGTAGGGAAATGTCACTGACATCCAATCTTTTCCGTTGACATAGATTGAGAAATTATATGTGGTCATGGTCATCCATTCACAATAAAAACGTGCATGCCGCTCATGCGTGGAGCACGCCGACAGTCGCACCGGTAGAGCGATTTTCCCGACCAAATGAAACTAAAAGGAAGCACAATATATCAGATTTTGTCAGAATATACTCACCTTCCCTTGTGTCCATTTCTTCGTGTTGACTGTTTTTTAATGAGTCGTTTTCGTTAACATGATTCATTATGCCGTCCACTGAAGTTTTGTGTGGAGTGACCGCTCGATCTCGATTGGGAGTCGAAGTGTTTTTGTGCGACACGGTCACTTTAACGTGTTTACTCGCGATCCGCCCAATGTCTGCAGGCTTTGCCCCTGGAGCCAGGGGATTTCACCACACATAAAAAGTCAACTAGTCGTTACGGGGATTGTTAAAATCACCTTGATTTCTGCAGATATTCAATAAAAATAAACAAGATGGCGCAGGCAAATAGCACAGCATCATGGGATATATGTCTGCTACAAAAAATATCTTTTTAAAGACATCTTTATCTGCAATGGTTGAGACAGAAATTATTTTCATAACAAACATAACTGTTTTAGTACGGTAACCTTTTTAATCGCTCTTTGATAAAATATTTACGAAGAATGTCAACAAAGTGCGCGTGCGTAGTTTACCCACAATGCATTGCGAGATCAATAAACGCACTGCACTTTTGGACCAGAAAAGAAGTCGGTGGAAACCGACGAGTTGGTAGTGCGATTTCCTCTCATTTAACCCGACTATCTAACACTATCCCGACCAAAATCGTGTAGTTTAATAGTTAAACATTCACTTTTAACATGGCTGAGGAAAAAGACCTCGACCAGGATCGATTATCCGACAGTTGGCTGACCAGTTGGGAACAAGAAACCTTGGAGAAGTATGAAACGGAATCCAATATGGAGGACAGAATTCAAGCAGAAAGGGAAGTGGCCAGTCAGCGACTTTGGCAGTCATTCCAGAATGCGGCCACAAATATAGCTCAGCTCTATAGGGGTACGAAATATTCTATTTCATTACGTATCAGTAGCGATCCTAAGAATTTGAGTTAAACACGTTTATCGATATCGAATTCAAAATTAACAGACGGAGATGCTTAGTATTTATTTTAGTACTATCTATTTGACCCATTTGCATTTTCTGTCTTTCAGATCGTCACCAGGGAGTGTCATTATGGGTGCCTTTTCAAAATGCTGCAAGTTCAGTTACTGTTTTGTACAAAGGTAAATATTGTAGTTCATGTATTTAAAGGGTAGTCTAATTTGTTATTTGTTGCACAGTGTGGGGGGGGGGGGGGGGTACAGGTGTTTCCCTTGAGGGCATTTAACACACATACAAGTGACCTGCACCCTTTTCTAGTGTAAGTGATTACACATTTAGATGGTGGGAAGCATGTTTCAACTGACTTTGTTCAGAAACCTTATGGATTCCGCAATTCCAAATCTAGTGACAGGTGAGGTCTGAACATGTTATGTTGATAAATGAGACCCTTCCTGTCAAAGTATCTTATAAGTACTTATAAATCAAAATTTCAGTTTTTTGAGCCGGAGCTGACTCTATTTATCCCAGTTTCAATATATATATATACATTTTTTCTGGTAAGGCATAAAAAAAAGTTGTTTGTCTCCTGTAACCCTACCCTTTTTATTCAAAAAAATTCCTACCTTAAATTTCTTCTGCCCTTCCAACTCCCAGCCAAGGTAAAAAGAAACAACACTTTTTGAACAAAAAATAATATGTTGTAAATTTCTTCTGCAATACCCTGTTGACTTCATAATGGGCTGCACTAAAATGGCTAGTGAAGTCTGGCATTGTGTGCCGCTACTTATATTTCTTGATTAACTGATTTGAACAGAGAGGTAGTCTAAAGAAAGCCAGAGAGTCTTTGTATAATTCATTCTGGCAATCATCTTTAGGGATTACGTCAACTTTCATGTGATCTCAAAGTTTGAGATCACATGAAAGGTGACGCAATCAGCAAAGATGATTGTCAGAATGAAGTAAGCAAAGACTATTTTCATACGCAGTACTTCTCAAATCAATCACCATGAACTGCTGTGTTTATTGTATTTTTTTATCAACAGAGATCTGTTATGCCGTTTTTGGGCAATAAAAAATTGTGCCCCTGCCCCTGATTGGATCAATCAAATGCCCTTCCAAATATCTCGCGATAAATCAACAATTTAGATAAATCCATCGTGGCACCCATTGTCTTGAATACTCATACCTGCAATGAAATATGTACGTTTCAGTGAGCAGATAGAGGAATTTAAAGACTTAAGTAGTGACATGCATTCCTATATGTCAATATAATTTGCTGATCAATGTTATTATCTGAGCTGTTTTGTTAGGAGCTAAGTTGCTACGTTTTCTATATTGCCAGATCTATACAGGGAGGTGTGTCAATATTCCTACCATTATACCATATAAAGTTGTTAGCAAACAGTATGAATAATGGGGTACGAACATCACTGTTGTGCAATTAAATGCACAACTCAGCCAGTTATTGTATAGAAGCCACAACTGTTATAACCCAGATGCAATCTAATCCAAGTCAAAAGGCTAGTCCTAGGAAGGCTGTTTGCCAAAATTGTTGATCACCACAAGGACCAATGACCAAGTCTTAGCCAGGCTTTTCTAAATGCCTGTTCAAAACAGCACTTCCAAAAGTTCAAGATTTAGCTGCTTGGCTGCTTAAATCCTTATATTAACTAGACGCTGTACAGTAGCCTAGATTGTGTCAAAAACCCAATTCTCAATGAGTGGCTTTCAGGAACCTGCCTCTCCAAAAAACTGGGCTGGTCCTGGCTAAATCCTTGCCAATGACCAATTGGGCCCTTAAAACTATCATCTGTATTTGCATTGATATCTAGTTATCATTTCCCCATTTATGATCCATGGAATAAAAATGCCCCCCCCCCCCCCCCCTGTCACAAGGTTGGTGTTTTTATTTAGTTCAATTGCCAGCTGATTACATAGAAATACGGGAGTTTCAGAGACTTAGGCAGCACCCATCCTGTCTGTCTTTTGGACATGCAGTTTCCTTAAAGCTTCTATTTTGGACAGGCAAAAAATTATATTAAGAATTTTCAATATTGACTTTTTAGGGGTGATAACATCTAACAAAACATCTTTCAGGACATAGCTGAAGTGTAAACTTTCTTTTTGACACAATAGGCTCTTAAATGTAGTTGGTATAAGAATTTGAAGTAGAAAAGTGGCTAAATCTGGACAGGCATTTTTGAAATCCTGGCTACGAACTTGGGAAGTTTATATGCATTTATGACGGTCCGGGATTGAATTTACAGCTTAATAATTCATCTCTGTCAATCAACAACTTTATGATTACATACTGTTTTCCCACATTCCATCAAATATAATTTCAATATTTACCATCAAATCACTTCCATTTCTAAAATGATTTAAACTAACTTGGACTTTTCACCCATCAGCCCTTACTCAGACTGGGTACCATGTACACATTGTGACTGGAAGTGAAGTCAATTTCACTATGTAGCTTTTCAGCAGATTTGAACCTAGCCCAGAATAACTATAATAACAATTGTCTGCTACTTCAAATTATGTCCAGGTAAATGAGTTTGGTTCTTGAGATATGAATGGTTTTAAAGAATATCTACTTGTTTTACTACTTGGTCCCAAAAAAGTTGTTTGTTTCCTGTAACCCTACCTTAACAAGTTTTTACTCACTACCTTTTTTCCCTCCTAATCAACATAAAACTCACACTTTTTGAACAAAAATGTATATTTTACCCACCTACCCTATTTTTTTCGGACTGTTACTGGAAACAGATCTCTAGGCCTTATCAAACCCCTTTTATAATAATGAAAAGGATTGTAGTCTCTCCTGGTAGAGACTGCAATGGCTGTCTCTTCCTATAGGATTGCCGTCATGGTCTCAGCCAAGTTTTTTAAAAAGCCTTTCCAAGTTAGCAAACCCAAAATTTTGCCCATCAAGTGTTAGCACCTCATCTACTTCAAATTCTTATACTAACTACATTCAATGGCCTATTGTGTCAAAAGGGCAACTACACATCTACTTATCTATGAGTGAACACATTTCTCAGTGCATTGCAAACAGGTATGAACTAGCATGATTAATAGTGAAAGGGAAAATGCAAAAGTACAGTGAGTCCAATCAAAAGGTGACCTAGCTTGACACCTATACCAATCCTTTATTTCTCATTCACATTGCAGATAGTATAGACGCCTGTAAGAAGAATCAAGATCTTGGCACACAGGGTGGACACAATAGGAGAACTAAGGACCTTCTGGCCTGGGCTAAGAAACGTAGGCGTCACATACGTCGGGAGGACTTGATAGCTTACCTGTGCAGTAGGAGTCCACCCCCAAGACACAAAGGCACACCTCCAATATCAAGGACAGTTTCTCGTGTGAATCCGGAAAGATCAGCAACATTGTTGTCGTCTCCTAGAGAAACAATGGCACCACGTGAAGAACCTGACCTCCAGCCATTTAAGGATGCTCTTGCACTGCATGGTATGTTTGTTTCTTCATGGACAGTTCCACATTAGTTCTTAATTTTAATTTTGGATTTATATGCATCTCTTTCTAAAAAGTTTTTTCATATCCTTGGATTTTTAAAGTCGTTTTATCCAATCATGTATTTAGTCACGCTGATTAGCTTGGCGTATAACATTTGGTAATGAAGAAATAAAACATTGAATGGAAGTAACTTGTTTAATAACAGACATCATTCACATGCGTTTGTGTGGATTTTATAGTATGTCTGTTTTGAGAAGTAAAACTACAAAGAAAAAAATAATCAAGTTTAGATAAAGAATGGAATCTATAGAGATAGATTCAGTACAGCCTTGTTTTCTGTTGTCTTAAATTATTTGAAGAAGTGTATTTCTGCTCTATGTAAGTATCATTGGCCTCTTGGGTCATTCTCTCTCAAGCTTTCACTGCTTGATACCATACCACATACCTAGATCAAACTAGAAAATGTGTAGTAGTATCAAGTGTCATATTGTTTATGATGTGAAATGCATATGAAATTAATTTTACAGCTACCTGGATGTCTTGCACAAAGCCAGTTCGATATTTTTTAGCCAAAATCCTGGAGCTGGCAGTGCTAACTATGACAAACTATGGTATTGTAGCAGTAGGTAGTATTGTTAAAAACATAATTAAAAGATTGTATCTTTAAGGAAATCTCAATATTGTATCACAGAAATTTCAATGGTGATCACCCCCAGGGTCTTAGCCAGGATTTCAAAAATGCCTGTCCTAAACAGCAATTTCAAAATTTCTGCCCGTCCAGATTTAGCTACTAATCTACTTCAAATCCTTATACCAGCTACAATTAATAGCCTAGTGTGTCAAAAAGGGCAATCTACACTTCAGGTATGTCCTACAAGATAGTTTGTTTGGACACTATTTGATTATTACACCACAAAAGTCAAAATTGAAAAATCTTCATAGAATTTTTTGCCTGTCCTAATATGAGGTTTTTAGGAAACTACCTGTCCAAAAGACAGGTAGGACGGGTCCTGGCTAAGTCCCTGATCACCCCTGGTTTGCACTGATTGTTTTTCTACATATTGCATGACAAATGGTTAATTGAATTACTAACATTTTTGGAGCTTACAATCTTGTTTTATTGTTTTCTGCAGGTTTAAATGGAGCAATGTCTAACATAAGTGTCGGATATAGGCCTACAGGATCTGGATCACCAGGATTATCAAAAGGTTGCAGTAACTTAGACGAACTGAGTGTCTTTGTCATGGATGAAATATCCCGCCATTGTGACGGTAGAAAACGGACTTCAAGTAATGAAATTATGGATTCTCCAACCCGTAAGAGGTCGCGCCTGCTATGATAGTAGAGACGCTCATTGTATTTCATAGCACCTTCGCCTTCATAGCACCTATGCAGAGACACTGTTGAGACCAGCCTGCTAGGAAGGAACAGGACTCCGTCTTTCTGTGAACCATCTAAGGATAAGACTGCTAGGTTTGAAAAGGTGCAAAAGAAAGAGCATGGCATGTCCCTCATGGAATGATAAATCAGTAGTGTAGATCCCTGTGATTTGGATGTGTTGCATTTTACCAAAGATCACTCGAACAATGATAGCGGTGAAAAGTATATGGTTTAATGTGATGACTTTGTTACATGGTGCTAAGGGATTTGTCTCTTGTTTTGTGGGTGACATTTTGAACCAGCAACCTTTCCAAAGAGTTGTCATCTATGAAATAATATTCTTAAATTAATGTTTATTTAGACTACTATTTGACTGCTTTTAGGACATTGGTAATAGATTAATCAGTAACTGGCTTACTTATACCAGTCTTTGAATTGATTTGTTCATTTCCCCTTCAATTGCAAAATTTAGTGTTCCAATCAACTGTACACCTTTTTATTGTCGTAATTGTTTATATACTGGTCTTGTCAAGGTCATTGTGTATAAGAAACAGTATTTCCATACTCAATCCAAAACACTGCACACTCGGTTCTGTTCTTCATCAAGAAACTTCTTGACATCTTAATTTGTGGGAATTGTAAATATGGTTATAGGGTCACAATGTCAGTGGCAGTGTCTTTTTCTACCCACCTCTTCAAATGATGATCTTGTATTTCCCGTAAGTTTTATGATTTCAGAAAGATTTTGCTTACATGTATCAGATGGGCATTTTCAAATTGTTTTCTTATTTTACAAAAGGGGATATTGGGCATGGTTGTCTGAAACCAAGACTAGAGACAATTCCCTGAGCCTTGATTCCATTTTTATTAGTTTGCTCTGTTGAATATTGATTGTTTTGTTAAGACTACTCATCCTGGACAGCTATGGCATGTCCCATACTACAAATCAAAATGTTTGTAATGGTAGGTTTACCTTGTGGGAGTGGCAGATAATCCTGCCTTTGATCTACCTAATAGTTGACATGATTTGCACCGTGGCGCACCCTGTGAGATGCAGTGAAACCTCTAGCCTGTATCCAAAACTAGATAGTCAGCAAGACCCTTAGCATCAATATAGTTGGGACTGGAGCCATTTTAGTAACAAAAGTCCTTAAAACAGACCTATTTTTGAAGCTTGAATTATGGAGGTTTACTGTTGTACATTGAAGAAATTATCAACGCTAGTTAGAAAGAAAATCTGAATAGGTCTGTTTTCTATCAGTTCTTATGAAATTACTTTTCAATGTCTCTGTGGATGCATATACCTGGAAGGGTATTCAGGGTTAATATCAAAATTAAACCAACATCTTTAAATGTTTTGCCATAGAGCTATTGCAATTAATTTGATTTTAATGATATTGAATTTATGAAGCTCTTCTTAAAAGTTACATGCTCCTAAAGGGTAGGATCACATTTCGCTTGGTTGGATTATCAGAACAGGTGTCAATTTGACTGATTATGTAACACTTAGCCCTTATACATGTCTATGTCAATCTGTGGCATGGACATGCATTTATAAGGATGACTAAGCTTATTTCTTCCACAGGATAATAACGCCTCACAAGATTTGGAGTGAACTGTCCATGCAAAAAGTTTCTCACTGTTTCAGTTTCATCTTAACACCAGTTAAACAGTAGACTACCTTTCAATTATGGTTGCTTCGAGTGATTCTGTTGCTTTCCTGTCTTATCAATAGTATTGGTTTGAAAAGAAGTTTTACCCTCAAGATCAGTCTTGGTATTAGTTTTGGTTATTATAATCTGAAGAGCTCTGTATAAGGGGTCATTAAAGGAAGACAGCAACAAAATATATAATCCTGCAATTAAAGTAAAATATAAAGGTAGGTCATCTGTAATCTTAAGACTAGGATCACCATGTCTAGTGCCCTTATATTAAATGAAGCAGCTTTTGTGCAGGCTTGGCTTTCTATTTTATTTCCATTCGGATAAAAACCTGGGTAATGTAAATTCAATTATATCAAGTTAATTTTCTGTATTTCAAAGGAAACAATTTTAATGAGAATGAGACCAAATTCTGTGCCAAGCCCCTATATATTACTGGTTAAATTAGAGGCGAAATCCCCTTGCAGGCCTTAATTTTGTTGACCTTTTTATGTCACCCCAACTGGTTGATAATTTGTGTTAAATAACAGCGTATCAGTGTAAAAGTTGAGTAGAAACATATTAGCATCTGATTAGTTGAATTAGAGACCTGCATACAGATATATGTCCTTAGTTATGTTTTTGTATATTTATTTGTAGTATTTATGAGTGGTCAATTTTTGCTTTTCTCTTCTTGATACCGAATTAAATGGACACACATGAAACAGTATATCCCGATTAAGGCTTCAAAATTATTTCATGCATTGTTTCGTAACACATGCATAATATATCATAACAGTACTTAAAGTTTAAAGATTGTTTCATTTCATTGAATCCAGCTGTTATCTAACAACAAGAGGCACCTTTCTCTATTTTCAATAAAAATGATGGCCAGTACTCCACTTTCTCTAGGCTATGGTGTGAAATGTTATACTAAGTGGCTTATTTTTTGTAGTAGGACCAAGGTGAATCAACAGCCATTCAGCTTATTTGCGAAAGAGGACTTCCTACTCTTTTTTACAACAATAAGTCAAGGATGAATTGAAGTCCTTGATATATTAATTATTATTGTACATATGCTCTTGTAAAGCTGTGTAATGGCACTGGTAACTAAATGGTCAGTTTCATGAATAACTTTTAGGGCCGCATACTGACCACATCAGCTGGATGCGAATGCTAAGCTTTACATGTGTGGCAACAATATTTCTTTACCACGTTTACAAGGAGAAACTTAGATGATGAACAAGCATTAGCAACATTATGACACTGAACTTAGGATTCAGTTTCTGTATAAATCCTGTCATGTTTGAAAAAACATTTCCTAAATGTAACATTACTTTTTACACCCTATGTGGTTAAATTGAGGTGTATACATTTTAATATGCACTAATAGGTAATTGAACAGATTGATAATGCACAGGAAAGCTAGAATTTGTCCATTCATACCCAGTGCTTCCTGTTGGATCTACAAACACATATTTGTGACCAGAGAATCTGGATGTCCATTGAAATATTTTAAAGGATTTTTCACCACTAACCCTCCACTTATAGGGTCATCTCCAGCTGTGACATTTTCACGGTTGTATTTCCAGATGTGTACACATTTAGCAGACCAATGACACTGGGAGCGAATGGGTTAACTTGTTGCTATATTTCTGTGAAGGCAAGGTGTGCGATGCTCAGCAAATGGGATCACTTCTTTTCGTTTTAGGTGCAAGGCTTTAACTGGGAGGCTCCTGTCATGTGCTACTGACACACTTTAGCAACTCTTGTCTAATCTCAATGTTTTATGGTCTGGTGGCCTCTTGCTGGTTGGATGAGCAAGAGATTTCTTCCAGCCTTTGCTAATGGCACCTTCCCTATCTCAAGAAGTGAAGGACAGCAACTTAAATCCCAGTTTTATACTACATGGATATGGGTTTATTGTCTGGTATGTATAAACCAGCAAACATGGGGTCTAGTAATGATTTTACACACAATAAAGTTGCTAACCAGATCCAAGAATATCTTAATTTAGGTCACCAGGCCCTGGTGAGAAATTGAAATTATAGAGTAGATGTGAATATTTATAACCAATAAATTATTGGTCACTTGCCTTGCATATTTAGTTGCAGAGGAATCGAAGCAACTTGAAACCAAATGTCGTCTACACATAAGATTGCATTAGATGAGGTTATGGGGTATTGTGTTGGAGAGTCAGCTTATATTAACCTTCTGTTTTTATCAAGGTGAAGTTCTCAATGAAGGGTGTCTTGTTACTATTGGCAAAGTAGGGAAGGCTGTGGTCCGCTCTAGCAGGCTTTCTCTTCTAGCAGCCATGGCTCATTTCTAAGTGGTTTGATGTGCAGTAAGCTCGTGTAGTGTCCTAACCGCAGGCTTGATCCATACTAAACCAAAGACTCCACATTGATGCAAAGTATTCAGCCTTTTATAAATGCTGTCTTTTTGTGGCCAACATAAATAAACATGTAACCAATTGTTTGTCTTTGTTCATTTCTTTTTTTGTTTGCCCTTTTAATGTGCTATCTTAGTCATGGGTCCTTGATATTTTGCAAAGAACAAGAGTATTGAAAAGTAGCAATTTTACAGATTCCTAGCCATTTTGGTAGATATCTTGCAATGGTGGGAAATGATGAAAAAGATTGTGCAAATATTTTAAGTGTAAAACAAACAGTATCAATCTAAGGATATACATAGCAAAATAGTGTTTCATTACATAGTGAACTTGTCATTCTTAAAAACAGTTGCATCACGGATTGAATCAGCCAGTCATATTCCAACTCAAACCATTCGCAAGGCAGTTTTATGCTACCGTTATGAGCCACTATTAGGGTTGTAATAGAACATTGAATAACTAAGAAAAGATGTGTTGTATGCCTGTTTGGCACAGTTAATAAGTCAAGGCGAAGGAAAATAAAAAAAACTTGCAGCGCACAGTAAATTGTCACTGACAGGGACTTACCCAGGCAACCACCAGGGAGTCATTTCGACTCCCAAACACAAGATTTTTGGGAAAATGACACCCAGTTGTATTTATCAAGATTTTCTGTATTTGTTTGAGTCCAAGGAAATATTTCAAAAGTTTCACTTCTAGAAGACAATAGGTACATTAAATGACATAGAGAAGCACATTTTGTTTTATTAAGTCAATATATAAGGTTGCTATGATCATTCTTGTAAATTGGGTAACTAACTTTCGACCCCCTAAATTTCAAAAATCCTCAATTTTGACCCCCTGTTTCCAAATCCTGGGTAACACCCTGTTGTCACAATAAGCTTAACTTTTTCTCAGCCTCAAATTCAAAATTGTGCCATATGGTCATCTAACATCTAATCTGAATAAGATAAAGGATCATACTATGAAATAAGATAGGATACAAATGTGGCTGTTTATTTAATTTTTTTTTTTTGGGGGGGGGGGAAGGGGGTTGCTAGTCCATCAAGCAGGCAATTTATTGTTTATGGTAAAGGAATTAACGTAGTACACATTTGAAATTAGGGGGATAGAATTATCTTTCTTCACATATAGGGCATACACAGAGATTCACCAGAAATCATTAACACTTGATCGTGTAAATGATAAAAATTAATGACAAAACATTGTTATTGTTTTAGTCTCTCACACTGCAATAAAATATCAAAACCAAGTTTATTAAATAGTATTTTATACTGCCCTAATTACTGGTATATATTTTCATCTGAAATAAGTTTTTTGGTTCCTATTGCTTGGGGCGCCCTACTACTGTGACACTAATTATAAAAGGTTGCCACCCTTACAACTGAGAGACCTGATGGTACTTCTCAAGACGAGAAGGAAATCTCTTTCCATATGAAGGTTTCTATGTGATATTGATATCAGCTGTTGACAGCGATAAACGCCAACAAAACCAACTCAAATCGCACAATATTCAGCAAGGTGTAGACTGGAAAATGCAAGTCAAACTGATTTTCAAATTGTTTACAGGTTCATTTGATTTTATCCGTTCTAAGAATCATTTTTACATGATAAATGATAATGCATTCATTCATCTGGAAGTTTTAGTTTTGAATTCACATAATAGAAGACGCCACCGTCAGTTTCTGTTATTTAGTTCCTCGACTTCATGCATGAAAGCGGCATGCGTTAACACCTGTCAGCCTCGTGACGTCACCAGTAGAAAATCGAAGACCCTCAACAAAAACACACCGCCACCACTTGAGGCCAAGCCCAGGGACGAGAACGTCCTGAAGATGGTCTGCACCACGCTCCATGTTCCAGACATCTGGCTTCGGGGTGTGAGCTCTTAGTTCCAACTAAGACAGTACAGCTAAAGCAGGTGTTAGAAAGTCTTTCGCCGTGTGATCCTTGTTCACTTTCATCGCAAGCTGCACCAACATCATCATGTCGGACACCTTTCACAAGGCCGCTCGGGATGGTTATCTTGACTTGCTTCGCGAGGCAACAAGGAAAGACTGCGATCGACCCGACGAGGATGGCATGACTCCTACTCTGTGGGCCAGTTACCACGGCAACTTGGACGCTCTCAGATTATTGGTGGGACGAGGGTAAGTCAAAAACATACCCTACCCGAACAAAATGTTGCTGAAATTGACATGACTGCTTCAGGTATGCAACCGACCACTTCATTTCAACTCAATTCGCAGTCACTGTGAGGTACTGTTCAACGTGCGATTTATATCATTGGGACCGATACAAAGTATCATCTTAAAGTTATTATGTGGAAAGAATATTTTAATATTGTGGCAAAACGTTGGGTGCTTTACTGCCAGCGCGTGCATGTGTTCCGTATGTTGTACGCTCGTGCCGGCTTAGACAATGCTATTGTTTAGGGGCAGTAGAGCAGCCTGCGCCCGGCATCGCGCTTTCCACTGACTCGCAGGCTTCTGGCCCTCAGCTGGCATGGTAATCATGATCATTCAGTGTCATGATTTCCAAGCACGGCTGCTGGAAATTACGGCTTTTGGGTGTCAAAATTTTCACCTTTTAGCTAGAAATTTATTAAATCTGAAAAGACCCAGTTTTGCACTCCATCTCAGACTCAGTCTCCTTCTACACAACTTAGATATTTGTTTCATTTGTTGAAATGTTTCATGTGGATTTATCTTATCAGTTTATCCATTGCTGTGACCTATAACAAGGGCCATGCAACAAGATCTGGCTATCAGTACATCTAATATTTTGTTCAAGATAATGTGTACAGTATCTATGGATTCTACTTTGAAAGTTGAAACCAGCAGTACTCTTTAAACAAAAGGACCAGGTTTAAATCCAACTTAGAGAAATTGTAGAGGAAAGATTACATTGTACAGGCAACTCTGCTTAATCCGGCCTGATGTGGACCCTAAATTTCTGTCCGGATTAGGTAAAATCTGGATTATGCATTTAGGAATTATATGAATAGGAAGGGACTGGGACCTTCAAGTCTGTCTGGTTTAGAAGAAAATCCAGATTAAGCAGAGTTGCTTGTACAATATGTATTCAAAATACTGATCAGTTAACCATCAGTAGTACCAGACTAAGTGCTCAGCAAATCATATTCGGAAGATCTAGCCTCGCTGGATTGTAGCTTTCGGGCATTTTAATTCAAAACATTGCTGTGGTAACCTAGGCATGGGAATTATCCATTTGTTTCTGGTTTAAGCTGCAGCTAATCATGGCATGTTTGTGTTAGGATCAAGTGTTGATGTTATTAGATAGCTTTAATTACCTCAAGATAAGAAATTGGTTCCTTGACTGAAGGTTCAATTACATTTAACATAAATATTCCATTAATCTGTATTAATTTGTGTTAAGTACCGGTACTTGACATTTTCTATAATTTAGTAAAGTATTACTTGGAATTAGAAAAAGAGCCATTTAATTGTCAGGGGTTGGGGGATATGAGTTCAGCGTAGTGGGTTCAATTTCAACCCTAGTGCCTTAAGAGGGTTTGTTGTATCATTATCACCTAGGGGGTTCCTATTCTATATGGATGGTCTCTATATATTTATTTTGATTAGAACTACTGATAAGCCCTTAGAAAGTGAAAACTTTGATATTATACAAAACATTCTCTAGTGTCTTTAATTTATTGACTGAGGATTATTGTTTTGACTTATAACACAACATACAGATAAAACAGGTGTATATCAAAGATCCCACTTACTTCTGATTTATTTTTGAAATGCATATTCAACTTCAAACAATTGTTTGCATTTATTTATGGGTGATTAGTCATTTGACACACATTAGTACTATAAACAAGACTTTTTGTTTAGGACCATGTTTTATGACACGCCTTGATACATGACAGTTCACATCTTCACTCATCACTTCCTGCCCAAGCAAACCTCTCAGCAAGTGTTCTCCCTTGGCTCTTAATACTGCAGTGGGATATTTCCTTTCTTTACAATACATACATTGCACTTGTCATCATCATGACAACATGTGTTTACAATGCTGCAGTATTTTATAGAAAGCAAAGTTCTGTGGGTGTCAATACTTTTGTCAATAACTGTAGCCTGAGGTGACTCTATGGCAAACTAGTAAATATCCAAACTTCTGCCAGCAGACTAAATAGATGCCTAATTAGACAAGCAGAATGGAATTGATTATTATTTGATTTCACAATGCTGTATATTGTCCATGGGTGTGTTTATAACTATACAGCCTTTACTACGATAAGCCCGCTCATATGTTCAATATTTCATGGCTACTATGGTGATTCACCTGGACCCTCGGAGGGCTCTGCTAGGCTTGGACTGTCTCCATGAAGGTGTGTGTTATGTGACCATACTCTAATCCCTTTACTGGACAACATTCTGGACACACTGTGACAGCAGCTAAACATCAATAATTGCAATGTGATTATATGTAAATTATGTGCCTGTACCAAGAGTAGTAGTGGGCTGGATTCTCTGATTCTTCCTACCATACCCAGTGGGGTGTCAATAAGCAAAACAAAATATTATCTTGCAGAACAAAACATGACCTGTTGTGGCGCTACGGTAGTCTCTGCTCTCTAGTGATAAGAAAGATATACAATCCTTAAGAATAAAATTAGGTTAAATTACTACCAAAAAACCTTTTTCATACCCCAAATTTGAATTTCTACAGAAAATAAAAGCATCTCCATTCTACACCATTTACAAATGAATTTTCATGATTTTACCTCAATCTGGCAGAAAAAAGTGATGACAAGTGAAATTCCTAAAAAGTAAAAGTTTTCTATCATTCCTTTTATATTAGTCAGGGTTTTGCTGTGGGCCCCCAGATATTTCAGGCTAGGGTCCCAAAATTGTAAGTATATCAACCAGAAATCCTGTTTTTGACCACTTATTTTTAATAAAATACCTTTTCGGGCCCCTAGCCTGAAAACTAAGTGTCAGACCCTGTTAGGTAGAACTAGTCCGCCCTTAACAAGTCTACAGGGATAAATGGGTTAAGTAGGAACAGATAGTAGCCTGTACTGCTGTATGTGGTTTTTCATTGAGCAGTGAATTAAACATGGATAGATTTTGACTAAAGAACCCATGGAGCATGTAAATTGATGAGGTGGATGATTTTTGTTTGCTAAATCAGTCCCCATAATTGCTTCTTCATTGCAGTACAAGTCTCCTACCCTACTTCTGTAAATATTTAGGAAAATGCTCATTTTGAACCTTGCGCATAAATCCTATCTTTATGTAAAATGCATTATATCAACAGAAGCTAACAGCAGGCCCCAGCAACGTCCAGTTTTCATGCTAGTTTCGGTTTGGGATTAAAAAAAAAGTTGTTTTTGTCAAACTTACATCAAGGTTGATATTGCTAACAAAATCCATCCATTCTGTGATGACACATATATGAACAAACTTTGAATCATACCAAACTCGGAATTACCACAGGTAACATCCTATAGAAGTTGAAAAAAGCCTGATATTTAAGATTTCATATTGCAGTCACTGCAATCTATAAGTGTATGTGTCGGACCACCCTGAAGTAAAAAGGTGAACTGATAATTAGGGGAAGTGTGAGCATCTTTCAAGTAAACAAACAAACTTACTGCACACTTCTGAAGCATTTATTTCCATTCAATGATGCATTTCTATGTGATTGGACAGGCATGCAAGGTATTTTTGGACCAGGTTAGGAGATTGTAGCAGTACACTGCATGGTTATTTGCATTTTCATGAGGGGATGTTTCAAGGGGCATTATCCATGGATGTTTTAACATGTATGGCTGGCATGCTTTACTGTATGTCACTGCACTGTATCTACAATACAGGTATAGGCTTCAAAGCAAAAAGATTGAAAATCAAGATATCATAGAGAGAATTAAAATACCTACGAGTTATTTCTGTATTCCTGGAGGCATACCCTCCTGAAAAAAAAAAGAATATAATACATGTATGGTCACAATGAAAGCAGGGCTCGAAATTAGCTGGAGCAGCGAGCCCATGGCTCCCCTGAATTTTTCTGAGGCTCCCTCAAAATTTTTAGGGAGCCCAAAGTTGTACTGGTTTCTATACACAACACCTTTAAAAAGCTTTTGAGGATGCAATTGGACTCCCATTAAAAAAATAATTTCGATCCCTGGATAGGCATTTGAATATTCTAGAATATTTCATAATTGTGGTAGCTGTACTAGCTGGACAAGCACAATTTCAGATTTCATACTGAACAAACCCCTGTAAGATTATATTTCTGGTGCAGAGCTTTGTGATAGCAGCAGCACATGTGGACTTCCTGCTGAACACCCTCCTCATAGATTATGCACACCTTGCGGCATATCATGCAAGTCTTAATGAGCTGGGAGAGCTTGGCATTCCTGTGATCCTTCCTACCTACCTGCCTGGGAGGTGTGGGGGACTGGCCAGGTAGAAAAACCATTGACACACCTGAACGTCTGCGTAAACAATCACACCTATGACGAGCTGTTTGCTTCAAATGTTTGACTACAATTCATTCAGTTGAGACCTGAGACTAAATTCAAAGGAAAAAATGTGCTTTTTTTTAGACTATTAAGAAAGTAATCCAGGAAGCAAAGGTTTAATACTGAGAAATAATTCATGTTGAGTGAAAAAAACAAAGACAATTAAAATTAGACAGTTTCCAATTGGAAAAGGCTTAAAAGTCTCGAAAAAATATCTACTAGATATCTACTAAGTTTCTTTATATTTGAATTTTTTTTTGTATACTATGAATTTTGTTTTAATCGCAAATGCCTCCAATTCGATTCCTGTGAGAATGTTTCCATTGGTATAGGGGTGATAGTTGTTTTCCCCAGGTACTCTGTTTACCAAGATTTAGCCTTTAACTCTTATATCATTGGGTATTAACAGGCAAACTGGGTATGAATTTATTTGTTAATGCTTTCAGGAAATTCAATGAATGCATTTGTTGGCAGATATACTTTTCTTTCTTAATAATATATTGCATGTTACCAGTCATTTGATAAAGACTTGCGGTGTGCACCATTGGATAATTATAGCTCTTCCTGATTATATGAGATAATGTCAAATGCTGTCAAGTTCTCTGATGCTATTTGTTTTCAAATTTGATATCATCTGAATGTAGGGCGTGCCCTGACCCCAATGCCCCACTATAGCCTGCCTGACTGAGGGGTGTTTTAGGCATGACACCCTACCTGGTGCTTTAATACATGATTTATGTTCCCCCAGAGACTTGTCTATTGATTTTGCTTCATTGGTGATGAGTCAGGATTGGCCTTGACAGATTACTGGCATTACTTAATGGATAATAGGCCGACTGTACTCAGAGGTGCCAGAGAGGTGTTAGCATGGTAATCCTGGGCTGTAGTGAATTAGTAATAGATACCCACGCCAGGTGAAGAAGGCACACCCCACTCAGCTCATACACTTTATGTACAGTCGCTATAGTGCCTTAAGATCAAGAGTCTTTTTGATTGGGATCATTTAAGAATTTAAGCCAATTTAAGCTTCAGAATTTGGCAGTCTTGGCCAAGCTGGAAATGTTAAACCTTTAGACGATCACTTGTCATTTTTTTGCTTTGTATGAAATGATCATGCTCACATTAAATTTAAATAGTCTAACTATTTTATTGGCATCTCTCTGACAAAAGCATCTTTTGCAAAATATTTGACAGAGGAATGTTAATCTAAACAGAATGAACAGCGATCACTAAAATATTTGGTTAATCCACTTGTTCTATTCCCAAGGTGATAGCATAAGTAGTACGCAGTAGACCACACTTTCAAGGAGTGATCATCGAAGAAGTATCTGATCAATTCTGTTTAAGATTAAGTTGATATCTGGCCCATTGTTTTTCTGCCTATTGGAACCAACATAATAGCTTTTTAGGTGGAGAACCCCCTTTTCATATGAATCCACCTAACTTTTTGGTCAACCGCTTAAATGGATTCTTTTTAAATGCTTTATACCTTATATATTTTCCTGCAAACTTGTAAATATTGAACATTTCTATGTTGTCTTAACACCCATTCACCTGTGCAATTCAGCAATAAACAAAGGCTTACCTGACTGTTTCACATCAATTAATACAATCATTAAGTCGCATAAATAGTTTATGAAACACCCAGCTTGTGCTATTAAGATTGACTGCTCATGCTGCTAGTGATTACTTGCTTGACTTACTCCCTAAAAAGTCAGCTGTTAGAATAGGCAGTATTAATTTCCTGCCAATGTTATTGAGCGGGGTGTCTGATGCGGTTTTATTATTCCAACTCCTGTACTGTAGTATGTTTTACCTGTGAGCCTTTCCTGTAATGAAACATTGGAGAATTGCTGCTTGAGTTTGATGAATAATTTAGCCGTTGCTATGGGAATGATGGCAATTTTGTCCCATTGTAATTGCCAGGCATTAGGTGCTAGTTGACTGGGTTGCTGGGTGGGGTGGGAGGGGTAGGAATGATTCATGATTTAATCTACTCCCATCTTTAGATCATTCTGGTTATGTAGTCATAGGTTGCATCATTATCTCGCAGGTATAGAGAATCTGCAACTACGGCCTTCAAATGAATGCATTCATTTTTAATTGAATGTTTCTAGAATTCACACCATCAGTAATCAAAATTGTTGGTAGGTTGATGTACATCATCATAAGATTAAAAATTGAAGATGCCAATGATGTGAAAGGGTTAATAAGCTGATAGAAATTATCATCGTGGTCTTAACTCATCTGCATCTTTGTCCTAATCCTCATCTTGTTGGTCCTATCTCCTTCAGTTGATTGTTAGCTGCTGGTCAAGGTTCAGACCCCACTTACAGTATGCTTTCAAGAGCTGCAGTGCCTGAGAAATGAGGCGTGCAACTGAGGCATGATAGGGGTGTAATGGATGCTAGGATGTTTGTCTGGATATCAGAGGTCAACTGCAGCCTGTTTTAGTTTAAGGGCAGGTTAAATTGTATATAGAACGCTGATGATGTAGCAGTTGCTCTTTTGTACTATCTTTGTGTCAGTATTGTGATATATTGTATTTTATTGTATCTGTATAGACTATAAAAAACGTTCCACAAAATAACAAAGTAACACATAAAGAAACAAAATGCATTACAGGCAAAACACTGTGAGAAAAACAGTACAAAAGTGATAACAAATCAAAACTTGGGAACAGATCCAAATTACTGGTAATACTAAGTAGTAACTTCCTTCAGCGACGGCACATTTTAGTATTATATATAAAATCCTTGTGAACATATGCGCGTGTTACTTGGTGGATTTGTGATGCTAATATGGAGACTGTCATAGTGCTTTCATACTTTATGGAGATGGATCAGTATTCCTACAGAATGCATGTATCTTTTTTATGAGGTATAAATCATCTGAGGGTGTACAATTCTCCTGAGCACATACCTGAGTTGCTGGGCAGGTGAAGTAGTAGGCAGTACTTATACATGCTGATTAAACCACACATATGAAGGTAGACTAAGTGTTATGGTGGGTACATTTAAGATAAACACTTATTTGTTTCTAGGTATTTTCATTAGAAAGAATACAATTCAACAGCACATGATAAGTTAGATTTGACAAGTCTGGTGTTTAGTTTGAGGGCCACCCCAGAATGAAAAGCTAGCACTTTTTATATTTTAGTCTAGCCATATATTGCCCAAGGTTTTCACTTTATAACCAACCTCTACTGAAAACTGAGAATAATTTCTGAATTATGAGGTATTGGTCAGTACAGATAGTGACCACCCTGGCACCTTCTGTGTTGACCAAAAAAGGGTCCTCCTGGGCATTAAGTAAAAATGAAGACAGTCGGTATAGAAAAAAGTCAGGATTTAATTATTTCATGTTCTCCTGGGCTAGTCTACTTGTATGTATGAATAATACATGTGTAGTATAAAATGTCAAATCTCCACGGTATTAATCAATTACTTAAATGGCTCCAAACAGAATTTCACAAATGCCTTGAAGATCAAGATAAGTTTTGAGATATAGAATCCTATTATTTTGTAAAACATAAACAGATTTCCCTATTCATAATGTGTAGATACTTTTTGGAGATTTAGTATTTGGCTTCAGCTGCATGTTGCAATGTATTCCCTTCTTGTGTGTATTTGTTGCTTATCATCGTGATCATCAGGAAATGTCTGATGCCATTAATTAGCTGAGGCTGGTACTTCATGCCAATGCATGTCACACTCATTTTCACTTGTTAGTGAGACAGTAATCTGATATGAGAGCTTGCAGACTCCAGCCGAGCTCTGGCAGAGGATGAAAGCCTAAGAATGAACCCTTTCTCACCCGATTAGGCCACTCCAATTTAATTACTTGTCTTACGAGCTTTTTTTGGAAAAAAATACTGTCAGACTCCAAAAAAAAAAGAAAAAAAAGTCATCTTTGGTGTCTTACGGACGAAAGTGGTTATGAAATTTTCTGTCAGACTCCAAAAAAAAAAAAAAAAAAAAAAGTGCAAGTTATAATAATATTCTTTGTAAGTGTGATTCAATCAACTACAGGAAGCTATCATTGCTGTAGTACAGCCTCAGACTTGAGGAGGTATACCTCCCACCCTTCAGGTTACAGGGATTAATAGATTGATTGATTTTAGTTAGTTGAGAGTAGGCTGGTAGAAACATATCGCTACCAGTCCTAGTCGTCAGACTCTAAAAAAAATAAAATAAATTAAAAAAATCACATTTTTCAACTTTTTTTTTTATTCCAAAATGGCTCATTTCCTACCTCCTGAGCACGTAAGACAAGTAAATAAATTGGAGTGGCCTTATATAAGTCATCATGTACACAATGGAAATAAGTGAAATCAAATGTTATGAATAAATGAATTTTAGCATGGGGTCTTTTTCAGCAGGGGCTCAACTTTCTTAGTAATTTGAGAAAGAATGGGGTCTAAAGAAGTTAGGGGGGGGGGGGGGGGCTCCAGAGATCATATATTTTAAAGTCTGTCTATCAGTGCAACCTTTTCAATATCCACACATAAGGTAGGTTTGTAGTTGATAGCACAAATTCAAGCTAAAATGAATTAAGAACAATTAAATGATATAATGTATTGAGAAGTGAGTGTTAAACGTTTAAGTATGTGCAGACCCTTTCTTTAAAAGAGCCATCAACCAGTGTATACTTTTTAACTATTCCAGTAGCACCTATTAAGGGGTATGAACAAATAAATTCTAGAGTAATTCTTTCTGTCAAACTGCTTTGAAATCAGTAGTGGTGCAGCTTAGATCTCATGTTCAAAGTCAACAGAGATTTTGGGTATTATGATTCGTATGTCCAGCTAGGCCTTCGGAGGTTCAGCCACTAGATGATGTGGATACAGTACAGTACAACCTCTGACATAAGGGCACATCAAAACCGGGGCAAAAGTGTCACTAGTTTAGGAGTAGCCTGCCTCCAAGGCCATGTACTTCCTTTGATTGAAGACTTTGCTTTCACTCCCTGATTTCCTATCTGAGTCAGGGTATCATAATATGTGAACCTTTTGCACTTAGTATTGTTGAGTCAGTTCTCCCCCTCAGAAGAAGAAGAAGCATGCTTGTAGCTAATGACTTGTGAAATAGATAAAAATTTGATCACATGTACACTTTTGTATACATGCTTAAGGGAATGTTCAATGAGCATATTTTAAATAGCTTGCCGGCTACTGCTAACCAAGGCAAAATGCCAAAAACGTGAGAACAAACTTATGAATATACATGTATATGCTTGTAATTGCATCAACATGTACTGCAGGTACTGCAAATTACTGAGCATATATACCACCTGTGTCCGTTTCTTGTTAGTTAGAGATGATCTCACACTCAATCATAGATGGGATCAACCAGTAAATTTGAATCAACAGGAAATGTTGACAGACTTGCTCCAGGTTTATGTTACTCTGTTTTATGTTTTTCTTTGCATGCTGTGTTCATGCCTGATCAATATCCACAGGTAATTCCTCTGTTCATCCACAGCCTTCCTTGTGGTTTATCAATATCTCAGTCCTGTAGGGGGCCCTACCAATAGTGTGTGTGTAGTCACTAGTAGTAGATCCGCTGCATTTCAAAACAAGCTATGTGTACATTATTACGAAAGAAAGCAAAGCAAAATATGCCAGAAATGCTCTTTCTTGTGACTAAAATGCCTTTATAATTGGTCTGGTGGTAAGTAGGGACATTTGTCAAAGAAGGACATTTTATTTATGCTAAATCAGGATTATATCATAATGAGCTAGGAATTGATGTTCAGTGATATCTGTTAGACAATTGTTCTGTTTCAACGAGTAGAGATGTGTGTATAAGTGCAGGAAAAACAAGAATTGAAAATATTTTCTGTTCGCAAGTGAAATGTCTATTCCAACAAGAAGTGTTATCTGGCATGCCCAGGTGTGTCATGACTATCTAGGTGTGAGAGAGAGAGAGAGAGAGAGAGAGAGAGAGAGAGAGAGAGAGAGAGAGAGAGAGAGAGAGAGAGAGAGAGAGAGAGAGAGAGAGAGAGAGAGAGAGAGAGAGAGAGAGAGAGAGAGAGAGAGAGAGAGAGAGAGAGAGAGAGAGAGAGAGAGAGAGAGAGAGAGAGAGAGAGAGAGATGTAGAGTTGTTCTCCTTGTAGATGATGCTGTTAGCTGAGTGTTATCTGGCATGCCCAGGTGTGTCATGACTATCTACAGGTGAGAAAGAGAGATGTATAGTTGTTCTCCCTGTAGATGATGCCGGTGTCTGAGTGTTATCTGGCATGCCCAGGTGTGTCATGACTATCTACAGGTGAGAGTGGAGCGGCAGCCAGTAAGAATGGCATGTCAGGGAATCAATCTTGCATGCAGATCTGGAGTGCACTGTACTGTATCATCAATCTCCTCCACTGCTTTATCATTAAATACCAAAGGCTCATTGCTAAACGTTACTCAGATCACCGCATCCATCACAGTATAGCTATAACGCCCAGACAACATGACCGCACTGTGTGTTTCATC
>OZ012685.1:14691725-14707081 GCA_963942565.1 Maea johnstoni | reverse complement strand
ATCACAGTAATAGCTATAACGCCCAGGCAACATGACCGCATCTGTTTGGGGATAAATCACACATTAAACTGCTATACACGCGGCTGGTCCTGACACATAACATATTAAAATGTAGCATGTAGAATATAGCTTTTGATAAAGTTAATAAAATATATATCTCGCTCTATGCAAATACTAATAGTAACCTGGATATTCGTTCAGCTTATTTTTATACATCAATATGATAGAAATTCAATTACCATCCCACAGAAAGTTTAAATGTTTAATTTCATCCAAAAGTGGTTATCTGATCTACATGAATCCTGAATATTAGAATTTTTGATTTATTACCCTCATGCTCTTATTCATTTATTTTTTACCCCCTTTGTGTAGTATGAATATGGCTCAATTTTCCCATTCAACAGATGTGTATCATTAGGGTCCCATTTTGCTTTCCCTTTTCACAGACTTGATATGCAATAGTTCTAGTTATAACAAACGCTGGTTTCCAGACAAGTCACATACTGTCTGACAGGGAAATCAAATTTTGGAATCTTTTCCAAAGTATATGCCTGAAAGGTTTATGCAATCTGGCATTTATAAAAAAAATTAATATCAGTTGATGATAATTGCTGTATTTTTTGCCTCCAGCCACAGGGCATAAAGCATTGGCCTGGTAGCATAACATATATTTTGGTTAGGAACCTTTAAGTTTCCTTAAACTCCATGGTTTCCCTTTAGTGTTATCCTTAGGATGACCCCTAGGATAAAATAAAGAGAAATGCTGACCCTTGAGGAAACATTTGGGTATTTTTTTTAACCTTATGGAATTTTTATGCAAAACGTCCCTGGAACTTCAAGCCGTCCAAACGAGTCCCTTGGCAAGATCACAGTTCCCCTGAATTTTCTCATGCTGCTATATATTCCAGCTCTGACCTAATAACCTTACTTTTGCTTGGTAATTAGATATTGTTGTGCACAGTCACTCCTTCTCCTAGTGTGGACGTGGTTCTGCACAGAATTAAGGTAAATATGTCACACTGCGATGGTGTTCAGGCCACACTTCCACAGGGAGGGAGGCTCTCTGGTGATATGTGTATATTAACCCAAATTCTATAGCGTTACTCTTGAATGTATTGGCTGGATGATGGATCTTTGATATACTCATGTCCATAACTTGGAAATATAGAATTTTCCTGTAAAAATATCAGAAAGAGAGTCGGTTGTAGGATTCCAATGAAAGTTCCCCTTCAAATACTTTCATGACTTTGCTTTTGCCTCAGCTGCTGTTAAGATATTATTTGCCTACATGGAAATATATTGGGATACATATGACTTAGTAGTATAGATGCTTTGCATACAAAGCATTAATTGCTTTTAAAGGCATTGATTTCCCACTATAAAAGTCAAGAAATGCTCTGTGTGTTTAAGGCACCTATTTTGTATAAACAAACACACCCATTCACAGCTCTAAATGTAGCGTTTCCTCCACCTTTTCAGTGAAGCACTCTGTGACTAAGAGTGAGCATGTGAACATATGTTCACTCGTTATGTTGCTTGCCCAAAGGATATTTCCTTTACACCCTTGTGTTTAACCAAACAAGCCAGCATTCTCTCAATGTTTGTGGGTGGGGATTAGTAAAGCACATTGTAAACAATATCATTGACATAGCTGATTAAATATACACCATTGGCCTTTGAGGTGCAAAGGGTGGGTGAATCAGGGTTTTAGTTATAGTATTGATCACCTAATGTAGGTTGTGAAGCTGTTAGTTTCCTTTCCAAGTGTCAGGAATTAAGAGCCAATGGAATTATTAGGTATCCACTAGCAACAACTTAAGTTGGAAACCACACTTCTGAAGTAATAGCGGTTCAGTAATCCACCCCCAACAACTCACAAGGAAAATCAAAGTGCTGTCCATTTTAGTTCAGTCCTTTTACATTTGAGATATTAGTACAATAAATAGGAGTAAACACCCACCTACCATAAGAGGAAGATTAGATTTGACTGCCTAATTAACCCCCCCCCCCCACATGGCTAGTTGCCTAGTGTCAGTGGTGCTTCACCTCCCATTATGTCTGTCTCCTAATTTTGTCCCCCAACTTACTCACACATCTAACCCCCCCCTCCCCCACCAAATATACATAATTTTATTTCACCCTGTATTGAAGACTACATGGGTGCAGAGACCATATTCATCCATTAGTTGAAAGGAAGAACTCTATTGTGCAGCAGCTTTACTTTATCTTGACAGGAGAGAATGCTTTACTCAATTCATAGGAGACATACCTGAGCGGATGGCACTCTTGGTTTTGATTTAGCACAGGCTGGTCATGACAAGTAGCCTGGAGTTCAGGAGGGCTCTATTTCCCATCTCCCACTCCACCACATGCCTGCCTCCCCACCACCTCACCCCCTCTCCTCTCAGGGAGATGGCTGGGAGATAAGGCAGGTGGGCTCTGATAGAGTAACCATGCTGTAGACAGGGAGAGGGACAGATTAAGGGCTGCTACTCTCACTGAAGGGAGAGATTTGAATACAAGTGAGGGACCGATACTCATACTGAAGTACCCCTAATGGGATTACCCAGCAGAGTTGACCTTGACCTTGGTTTGATTGGTGCATTAATGAGGAGATACTTGTCATTCTTATCATTCCCACTAAGTACTGTCATACCTGGTAATATCTCATACACTTCACTGTAGGCTGGGAAATGAAAACTTCAGTGATATGTATCTCAAAGTACCTGACACCCTTCGTTTAGTCAATTAAATGTTGTTGCTGTGCTTTGTCATAGGAAAATCAAAATATGACCACCTTATTCAAAATTCGTATATGTTTGTATGTTTATATGGTTATGATTTGATACCCCAGGCTCTGTACAGATTTTTTGGAAGCATAAATTATTTTACTTATGTATAAAAGCCTTATTTCTATATATCAATTTTAAATTTATCTAGCACCCGTTATCATTGGGTGCATTTTTGTCCAAAACCCCCAACTTTGCAGTATTAGGGAAGGCCTCAAAACACGTTTAAGTACTGCTAATGCCAAATACAGCTATAGGTCTACTAGCTTTACTTCAATTTCTACTTCAAATAAAAATATGATTCAATTATATGCATTAATTTGCAGTCAATGAATATAAAATGGATAGGGTTAGATAATGATTATGATTATGATCTAATAGTTAGATTGTTAATTACTGAAAATTATTTGTATTTATTATTAAACATGTACATAGTCTGTGAGACCGGAGTCTGGCCTAGTTAGTTGAGTGCTCTAGCCATACCCTGGCTTTAAGGACTATAAGGCATTAATTATGATAGTTCACCATGTGGTCTCCAACTACAGTACAGGTGTATAGGTATCGCATTTGCAGAAAAAAGTCATATTTATGTTTATTTAGATCAATATGTATTAAGCTTGTTTAATCCAGTAAAATAAACAGCTTTTGTGGCTATTTTAGGACCACCTCTTAAAAGCCTGGTTCTCCAGATGTTGGGTGCTCTAGGTTCATTCATATTCCAGGCTAAATACCAATGTTTTTAATTGCTGATAGTACATGTATATTCAATAGAGACATTCAAGTATGTGACTGCATTTCATATTCTGCAGAACCACTGTTTTCTATTGTTTAATACCTGTATGATAAAACAATACCTTCTGCCTACTCCTTCAGGTGTGTGACTTGGTGCAATTAGGGAAACTTATTGCATATTTATTACCCTGGCCAGCTGTTTAGCCTGTTAAATATCTGCCTGCTCTCTCAGTCCCTGCAGTGCTTGGTACTGTGAAGTGAAGGGACTTGTACCTAACCTGAAAGGCTGGCCTCGTGGCCATACATAATGGCAACATCTTGTAAGACTGAAGTGACCAACACAACAAAAACATGTAGGAGCTTAGTGAAAAAAGTGCAGCCAAAAATGACCAACTACTGCTATCTTTCTAACAAAAGCATTTTTCTAGAAGGTGAAATGGTAATGAGAAATGAAGCAGCTATGCCCCTCAAAATGTTTAGTGAATTCAATTTTTTCCTATGCTTTTTGGGTATGATAGATAGAAATGACGCTTGTCAAGGAAATCTCCAGGCATCAATGGGTTAAAAAAATATGTTAGTATGACTGATAACAGGAAAAGATTATAATTAATTCTATACTTCCTGCTGATACTAATTAGTTTGAAAATTCTTTGTAAATTGTTCTTTCATATGGTAGTATATAGACTATAAGACTAATTAAACTTTTAGTGATTAAACTTTGGTTGATAGATTAGGAGCTAATGTAGTTTCCACCTATACCTGTATGACTGCTAGGGATAAATGCTATTTTGAGGAAATCATCAGAAACTTCCGGACAGGGCAAAATGACCTCTCTTGGAACATGATAGCAATACAGATCATGGGTTGCAATGCTTCCGAAGACTAGGGACTTGTGGATTTCTCACTTTATCTGCATGACTCCTGGCGCCATCTGTGGGAGAACATCAGGAACTACCAGACAGGACAAGGGGATGTGGTAGTAGACAGTAGATATACAGACCAGTGGTTATTGTAATGCAATGGACTGTATGTTAGCCTTGTTGCCACCTTTATTTATAAGTATTGGACTCGTACCTTTTCATTACTCAGGTTCAGCAGGCATACTTTAAAAACAGTACTTAAGTGCGCAACAGATTACTGTAGTTTAAGGGATTAACTGTGTGTCTATACAAGAGTATTCTCACTTCTTAAGTGCTTAACAATTGGGGCACTCACTAAATACCTCGCAGTGTGTTGGTCTCAACTGCTCACACTAAAAACAAATGGTCATAATTGTAAAATCTGAAAGTGAGCACAAAATGTGGACCAGCGTAGCATAGCCAGTAGGCGTGCAGCTAGTTATATATTAAGTAATGCTTACACCTACATCAGAAAATACTACCTAGCATAACGCAGTGCCATCTATCCACAAGGAATGTGTAAAACTACATATGGCCTAGAAGGTATGCTAGGGACCTGAGTGCTGCACAATGTGTTCAGGTATGAAGATTATAGCCTGCCTCTCATGCCAGGTTCTGAGATGTCATCAAGTGACTGGATAGACATCACCATAGTTAATCTAGAGTGGATGGTTATGAATCATGTATAACCCCTTTGTGTGGCAATTGTAAAAACGTATAACCAACTAGTAGGCCACCTGCCCTTATGTAGGTGTGAGCAATGATTAATATAGTATAGGATGAGAAACTGTAAAGCCTATTAGCTAGGCTAGTATGAAGAGTGAGAGGTAATACAACTTGCAGAGTCAATGTTGAAAAACATGAAAGTTATTTTTTGACCTGTATTTACATTTTATTATCTTAATTACCCATACAAAAATCTAGTTATTTGCATCTTCCGTATGTTAAATTATTTGAAAACCCCTTACCCCACAAAGAGCCACTAGGTTTTAAAATGCCTCCATAATCCGTCCCTTCATAAATTTGCTGCAAGCATGCAGCCAAGTGCCAATATCCTGCTGGCAAGATTGTGGGACATTTGGTCCCCCTGCATTTCATTCTTTGATTAGGGAAATACAAGTAGCAGCATTGGGCCAATTACATTCCACTACTCTGCCCAGTGCTCACAATTTAATATGGAATAATGGTACACTGAGGAATTCAGGTGGTATTGATCAGACTGTTGTAGAGGTGCCCGCCAGTATAATTTCTATTTGGTGTTGCTCTACCAGATATTGGTATAATACGGCTCTAAATAAAACCCGGGTCACCCAATTTACAAATTTTTAGTAGGGCAGTATGCCACATTCGGACATTAGTCAGATTCTTGACTTAACTAGGTCCTGAATTTATCGTCCAGTTGGCCGGGTCATTTACCCATTAGTAGTCAGGAGATTAGCTCATTGATTTTTGCCTGATCTATTAGTGGTAAATGCCTCTCAGACAGCGTGCCTTGGAGCGGAGAGCTCTCTATTGATTAAGGTTCCCAGTCATGGCTATTGCTTACCATGTGGTATTTGTACCTGTCCAGGTACCTACCCTCCCATCAGGGATATCTCCCACTCATGGCTATTGCTTACCATGTGGTATTTGTACCTGTCCAGGTACCTACCCTCCCAACAGGGACATTCTAGCTCCTGATAAATGGGCCTCTGACTGATCTCTCTCTGTTGATTAAGGTACCTACTCATGGCTATTGCTTACCATGTGCTATTTGTACCTGTCCAGGCACCTACCCTCCCATCAGGGATATTTCTAGCTCCATGGCTATTTGTTACCATGTGCTATTTGTACCTGTCCAGGTACCTACCCTCCCATCAGGGATATTATCTCCCACTCATGGCTATTGCTTACCATGTGCTATTTGTACCTGTCCACGTACCTACCCTCCCATCAGGGATATTTCTAGCTCCATGCCTATTGGTTACCATGTAGTAGTTATACCTGTCCAGGTACCTAGCACAAAATGGGGCTCTGACCAATCTCTGTCAATTGATTAAGGTTTCTGTATTGGTTACTATGTGGTATTTGTACTTGTCCAGTTACCTACCCTCACAACAGGGATAGTGTTCACTCTAGGAAGATGGAGGGTTATTAATGCAAAATGGGTGCTCTGACGCATAGTATAATTTCTACTTGTCCAGGTACCTACCCTCACAACAGGGATTAATTAGCTCACTCCTAATAGATGGAGGGTTATTGGTGCTATGCATGTAAATAAGTGTATGTCTAGACTAATTTGGATGCCAACATCCCTACCCTCAACACAATGTTTAAGATACCTGACATAAACTCATATAGCCACATGTATTGCAAGGACGAATAATGGTTAAATAAGTCTATCAGCAGATCAATGATATTTTCACAGGACGTTTTTAGTTTTCAAGTTACCTACTTTGCCGAAGGTACAGCTATAATATTAGTGATTATCCAGGTAGATAGGATACACTAGAATACATGTGATTATCTTAGTAATTTTAATCATCTGCTCAGATCATCGAAATGATTGATCATTTTAAACTGAAGTGCATACATGAAGGTTATTTATATTATGTAATTTGAAATAGTGAGTCGTGGTACAAACCTAAACTACAAGGACCCGGAACATATTAGTTATCAAGATTGATGTAGATTATAGAATATCCATTGGCTTGAATGTACCAGCTAGGTGGTAAGCTGAAGGTATTTATTATTATCCAGTTTTATGCCATTGCCACATACACACAGGCCACTGCCTAATTGTGTAATACAAAAGGGTATTTATTTATATGACTGTGAAATTTTGGATTATTCGCAGTAAGATTTACCTAAGGTTGAAGTTCACCCTCAAAGCAGGGACTGAAGTCATAGTGAAATCATAGTTTTGGCAAGCCAGTGCCAAAATTGTAGGCTAGGTTCCAGAATTCTAAGCCAGGTAAATCTCAACTGAATTTGGAGACATTTGTGTTGATGTTTCATGTGATGCAGGGTATGCGCTATTGGCATTGTTTGCTGCTTTGTGGGAGGGCTCTATTAAAGCGATACCTGCATGGTAGATCTTGGGATGTGACCAACCTGACCTTTATCTTTGCCTCCCACACTGTGGCTGGTGTACCTCATACACATGGATACACATACATCATGCAGGGTGGCCATCTCTACCTAAGAGGCTTAGCCGATAACCTATTCACACCTGGAGCATTCATATATTTATATTGTCTGATCCATATGACAACATCTTAATTGAAAAGTTGTATTTTTAGAAATATTTCATGGTAAAGTTGTTGTTTCTGATGGGTTTTCTATCATATTTCAAATAATTTCCAAATAATTTCTGTATGTGGTAAGTTATGTCCTAATTAAGTTGTAGGAAGTGCACTCCAGATGCAGATGGGGTAAGAGGGAGCTAAGGTTTCATTCCATTTATGCCCTGCCTGATTTTGATGCTGGCCAGGAGTGATTCCATATATTGCTGGTGTAAGCTTATTAGGATGAGGATGAAGTTGATGATGATAATGGAGATGATGCTTATCACGGTGTTGGTATGGTGATGAGGAGAATTATGATGATGTCAGATGCCAAACTTCTGATGAGGGTGAAGATTGCGATAATGAGGATATGAGGGTTGTGTAGGGAATGATATATTTTAACAATACTAATTATTAGGGATGGGGACCGGGGACCGGTTCATATGTGATACCGGCCTGAGCATTGCGGTTAACCAGTCAGAAACCGGACCTCCCTCTACACGGTTCGGTTTTCTATGCATGCACAGGGTTCCTGGAGGCGTAATAAAACTGTCAGCACCTACCTCCTCGCTGGCCTCACAATGTCTGCCAAGCGCGATGATCAAACAGCCATTTCAAAATCTCTCAAGTCTGGTACCCTGCCCACTTTCACTATGCTCAGAAGCCTTCTGAGCGTAGAGAAAGTGGCCAGGGAGCTAGTATATAGGAACTTTCCAGTTCAGGCAAGTTCAGCCACACATTCCATTGCATAGTTTCGTATCCAAGAAATGTCATTAATAAACCGTTTAGGAAACCGTGATAAAACCGAACCGTAGAAGCAAAACCGAGAACGGAACCGAACCGTAGAATTCTCAACGATCCCCATCCCTACGAATTATGATGATGATAATGGTGATGATGATGATGATGCTTATCATGGTAGTGGTATGGTGATGAGGAGAAGGGTTATGAAGATGAAGATGTGATACTTGTGACATTAGGGTGAAGATTGCGATGATGAGGATATGAGGGTTGTGTAGGGAATGATATTTTATAACCATACTAATTATGATGATACTAATGATGATTAGGTTTATGATGATAATGATGATAATGATAATGATGATGACAATGACAGTGACAATGGGAACCTTCATTGAAATGACTTGAAGCAGTTCAAGCTGCATGGGCATCAATTCTCTCTTGCTAGGGCAGCCCAGAGGCAGGATATCAATATATCATATGATAAGTCAACATTATTTACCTAGAGGTTGAGATTTGCATCTAAATAAAATGTGAGTCAGATACTGATAGGGGACTTGGGAGGTATTTAGGAGCCATTGTTTATTGTATTAAGGGTAAAAATGTTGATAGAAGGGGATGGTATGGACTACTTTCATGACTTATATGTATATGTGTCCACATGACTCGCCAGATTTGCCTTAAGATGACATATTGCCTGGCTACAGTAGTGTACCCATCATGCCGATGGGGATGTCACCTAAGACAGGTGCCGATGTTCCCCAGAGGCATGTATCTGCACCCCTGGATGGCTTAACGTCCTAGTAGCAAAAGGTGTTCTACATATACTTAGATCAGTTATCATCTTCATCCTAGCTTCCTCCATTTTCTCGATATTTACCAAAAATGTTACATATTTTACTATGGGCTTGTACTCCTGTTTTCTCAATATATCTAAAAAATGGAATACATTTTAATAATATTCCTACTGTTTTTCTAAGAAGTGTTGTTATGCCTGAATAAAATCTTTAATTTCTATTCCACTGTATTATTGTATAGAAGGTTAATGACTGTAATGTAGGTCAATAGACTTATCATTATCAGCTGGCATGCATGTTCACGTTTCCATGTTGATGTTATTAGGCCTCTTACAATGCTGATAATGAGTCTGGTAGAGACATCTATTGGGTGTTTGTAAAACTAAAACTAGTCTTTCTAAATATGTATGACTAAATGCCACCATTAGTATCCTTACATATAAGATACTTTATACGCTGCATGTATCACAAATTCTTTGTAACACAACATTTTTTATGGCAAAAAGGTGTAAAATGAAAAAACGTGTGGCTCTGCTGATTTTACCATATTCATAGTATTTGATAAGGGTATTTGACATTCCTCCTGACGTGCTGCTTCTTGCATCTATTAATATCAATACAAAAAAGGGTTTAAAGTGGAAATAATTTTTTTCTTTCACAGTTTTGCCTTGTTTAACGTATTTGATATTTCTCATGATTATCTCCTATAAATTTCTTCAATTTTTAGCTGATACAATACTGTAGATTCACAAAAGATTGTGTAAAGTAAATTTTGCGAATTTACAGAAAGTCGATTTTTGCGTTTTTCAACTTTGCGAAATGGCCGCAACATGGAGTGCCAGCTATACACTTAAAGTGGCAGCACTAATCATTGCAAATTTAAATTTTGCGTCCGAGGCTAAACGCTAAAAAATGCAAAAATTAAACTAATGCAATCTTTTCCGAATTTACAGTTTTTTCTTTGTAAAAATTCTGTTAAAACTTAACCATAATTGACATTTCTCCTATTTTTCTGCGATTTCAGAGGGAACCCAGACAAGTGCGACCTCCTTGGCAGTACAGCATTACATTTAGCCTGTGCAAATGGACATATGAACTGTGTGACCTTCCTAGTGTCTTTTGGTGCCAACCTGTGGGCCCTCGACAATGACTTCCACACGCCCCTGGACGTGGCTGCCCTCAATGAGTACAATGAGATAGTCAGGTACCTGGACAGTGTAGTGGCCAACCAGTCAGCTCTAAACCATAAGGTGGTGAAAAAACTCAAAGAGAAGGCTTCCTTAGAGGCTCAGAAGAGAATCAAGGAATATGAGAAGATCCAGGCAAAATCTCAGAAGAGGGCGGAAAAGGACCACAAGAAGCTTATGAAAGAGAGGCTACGGTTAGGGTATACGGATCCGATTCTGGTTCAGGACAAGGATGAGAAATATCAACTTAAACCACGGAGGAATTCAAAAGAACCACGGAAGTATTCTGAACATTTTACCACAACTAATGGGAAGAAGAAACTTTTTGGCAGTGGTGGTGTGTCCAAAAAAATCAAACAAAAACGCAACTCTGAAATGAATGGGGAGTTTAAGGTGGGAGAAATGGAGGAGAATGGACGAAGAACTGTGCGCTCTCTTGGTGGACTGAAGCGGGATTCTGAGGTTTTGTTTACGACAACTGAGAGAAGCAGGAAGGCTCTGCAGCCAAGCCTCTTTGAACAGGACTCAAGAAGTGATGTATCAAAATCAGCCAGTGAACCAGACTTCCATTATAACAATGGCGATTCTGGTGTCGATAGTTTTGACTCAAATCCCCAGGAATCGGCGAGTATGTTTGAACGTCCCGGCTTTGGCAGTGTGTCTTTCCTGCAGCGTCCTGTGACTTCAGAGACAATGATGTCTTTGCCGTCAAACCCCACTTCAGAGGAGCTGGATTCCAGCGTTGACATTGACACCACTACCACCGTGAACGGCCGCAGAGGAAGTGGGGGATCGGACAGTATAGGAACTCTCGGGAGCCTGGCCCACCGCATGAAAAATATCCCCTGGAACGATGAAGACTTGGGGAACATTGATGATGACAATGAGGAGGGATCATCCTTGGAATTGTTTCTTGCAGCCAATCATTTAACAGAATTCATTTCACTGTTCAGTCAGGAGAAAATTGACCTTGATGCACTTATGCTTTGCAGTGACGCAGACCTAAAGGAGATCGGTGTCCCTTTGGGTCCAAGAAGGAAAATCTTAGATGCTGTTTGTAGAAGAAAAGAAACACTTGACGAACCAGGAACTGTCTACGATTCATATCTTTAGTCAAAATATTATCAAATCTATGTTAGAAAAGTTCATAGTCTTGTAGAATATGAGAAATGTCATGAATAGATTTGAAAAGGGATATTAAGTTACTTACCAGGTACAACAGTTTTGGGTCAAAAATTACTCAAAATACTCTCTTTTCTGCTTTTCGAGATATTTCACTGCATGTGAGCCAATATGTTGGCTTCAGATTTGAATGAGTTGCCTTAATGCTTACAGTTCCTTAATTCTCCTCGTAGAGTGTCACTAGAAACTATGGTTTTGATTCCTTTAAAAGATAACTTGATAATAGCACAAAGTGAACAGTTATTTGAAGAAGATCAAGGGACTAGGCTGAGTTCTGAATACGAAAGTTCATGAGGAAGTTATTGACAAAATAGTGAGGCTAATTTTTGCCACAACAATCATGAGTTAGTATCACTATGCCATTTATCCTAAGACTGCTGGATGGTCTGACTCAAAAATGTCTTTGAAAATCTGGTAAATGAAATACAATATTCGTACAAAAGAAATGGTTCCTCTTATAAAGAATAATTCTTTTTTCAAAAGAAAAAGATATCTTCAATTTTAGATATCTGAATTTGTTAGACCACCAAAGCATTGTTGGCAAGAATAGGTTTAAGCAAAAAAAATGTGTCAATATCACATTCTTAACTCTGCTCCTGCCAGGTCAGGATAAAGTCGGACCGTAAGATCTGGGGCTCAGCTGCCAGGTCTGACTTTATCCTGACCTCCCACAGAAACACTAGAAAAGACTGACTTACCAGTCTAAATTACCCTCTTTCCCACCCCCCACAATCTATGTGCCACTAGTCTATTTTGAAAGCCCCCTCTTCTAGCTTTATTTTGATACCAGATATGCGGGGATAGCCCCAAGTTTTGTTAGAGTATGGTGTCATTGAATTATAAGGTACTTAACCACAAGGCATTCTGCTGAATGTGCTGGTTTCAGGGGCATATAGAGCCAGCAGGGGGTCTGGCAGGACTAGAGTTAAGAAAATTAATATAATACTTCAGTTACCTATTTTAGCAATGAATGATCCTGATTTGTTGTGAATGTATTATGCATTTGTATCTGTAATAGTGTTACAGAATGGTAAAGGTGTATGATTTAGAATTAAGGCTGATATGTTGGAGCTGTTTAAAAGTTGTCGAATCAGTTTTAAAACTAAATTCTTGTACAAGCTATCCTTCTTACGAGGACCGTTTTGCTGGTAGGTTTTTAATTGCTGTGTGATACGTGTATGTAGCCCATGATCAAACATCTGGACACACAAATATATACAACAAATAATATTTCTGCAATTGTTTCAGTAACTTCTTTAGCATGACCTCATGTATGGTGATATTTTGCTTATTGAATTGCAAAGGTTTCATACCTCTTGTAACCTTTCAAAATGATAATTGTAAAAAGTCGGTCTATTGTGCATTTGTATATGGAGATAAATATATGAAAAAAAGAAATGTACTGATTACTGAATTGGGTGACAAATTCATCCTTATTTTCTAATATTTGATACAGAATTACACTCTCCTTTGAAGTTCATGTATTTCCTAGTATCACCATCCCCCTCACACACACACACCAATGAATCAGCCCTAAATTGGAATTTAAAAAATATTTTTCCCTTCATAAAAAGATTTACCAAATGGATTTTTACCATACTATAAGTAGGTCACAGACTAACTCTTAATAGAAACTTATTACTAGACTACCACATTCCTCCATTTGACCGCATAGACCCCAAATAAGTGCACCCTCAAACCAGCAGACATTATTTTCTGGCTTTCTGAACCTCTCCAACCTCCCCCTGCAAATGTAAAATAATGTTACCTTACCTTTACAAATGGGACCTTCACAAACTGTTTGTTGATCAAACCGTATTTTCACTGCTATAGGCCATATATTGATTGTATTTTTAAAGTGCTTGAACACTTCGTGCTACCAATCCTAGGCGCGCAATCGCTCAAGCATCCAATCAGGCATGGTGTAACAAAAGACAAAAGATCGTGTTCAAGCTTGTATCCCTATATTTTTCTTAAAGCATATTGACCCTTTAACTTGTAGCAGCATCTTAACCCATTCATGCCTGTAGCGGCCAAAACCGTCTGACAATTTAGGCGATTTCTCTCTAACGGAAGAAATATTAAGAAAATATTTGTAGACGAATTGTTCATCAGAACTCTGTCTACAACTCTCCTTCAAATATTTTGCGAATTTATGCTTCATTCCAAAGTTATTTTCAAAAGTGTGAAAAGTCCAGACGACACCGATCAAGTTGATCTCCAGGCATGAATGGGTTAAGCTTTGTGTGGTTTATCATCTTTCCATAACATCTATCAAAAGTTTAGAGCTTCAAGGTGTGATATTCAGTTATGAACTTTTGCTATTTCTAAAAGTCTTATGATGTAAAGTATATCTTTTGTAAAAAGTTTGGCCTGTATAATATTTCTGCAAAATTTGTGCTTCAGTGAGCTCCTCCCCAGATGTACCATTTTTCAATGTAATACCAGGTATATACTGTATAGTGTATACCGTGTTTATTTTGTGTACATAAAATTATGCGCTCGGCAGACAGCTACCTTTGATAGGCAGTTATATTATTGCATACTGGTTTTGAATGATAAAGGATCATATTAGCATGTTGTACGATACTTGCATAGGGATGGGATATGTCCAAATAATTAATTGTCGACTCAAGGGGTGCTCAAAGTATGCATTGATTAAACTGTCCCGATATTAAGATGGTATACAGTATACAAAGCTACACAAATTTTTAATTATAACAAATGATAATTGTAGCAATTATAAGTTGATAAATGATTTTGTGTTGAAAAGTGATACATTTGAGTGTGCTTATCATACTGCTTGTGCAATTTGATTTTGTTATTCCCAGTACATTTTACCATTTACAGAAGGGTAATTCTAAATCTAATTAATAAAAAACGGCTAGGCCTAATGCAATGAATTGTGGGTTTTTATTTATGAATGATTGAGGGGATGCACTTTGAAATTCCCATATCACATTTGATGTGATGTTTTAATAGAGGAGAGTATTTTCAAGTTGTTCTGAGAGAAGTGAACTTGGAATTCCTTTACCACATTTAATGTGAGGTATTGATAGAGGAGGATATTTTAGAATAGTTCTGAGAGTAGCAAACTTGATCTGCTTAAACAGATATATCTGATATCAATATGATGAATAGCCTGGGTGCCCTTATTTATGAAGGTGTGTTTTATTTAGAGATATCTACTTATCTATCATTTTAGTGAACTATCCAACAAGTGCAAGTGGGTATACACATATAGATGTTCCCTGAGCATGAAGCTTTAGGAAGAGAAGTTCTACCAATATGGAGCATAGATACCCATTTAAGAAAGGTGATTCCTATTGGCCATTACCAATGGTGGGCGCTTTGATCCATATATGGATAAAATGACCATATTTGGACTGCACAACAATTTAGTCAACGTGTGTCAAACACACATTGCTATGCACACGCCATTGTTGTTGCCTCATTGACATATGTGTAAACCAAGATTTTTAGCACCAATAGTATTGCCGATCTGACTCTCTCAGCATCCATCGAGTCGAGGGGCTTGCTGGAGTAGGCTGAGCACAGCGACAACCGACCAGCTCCGGATAGAGCACTAGGGCTTGTTTCATCATTTTCCCTTTTCTTTATCATCTATCTTTAGTTAAAGATATAGAAATTGCTTTCCCAACTCAACAGGTATAGGAATGAAGAATCAGACATTTATTGAATCATTTTTGGCCTTGGGAACTTGTCGAGGTCTTTGCTCCCTTTTTAGGGACGTATAGAATAC